>JASPKZ010005688.1:7500-330000 GCA_030220185.1 Diploptera punctata
ACCGTCGTTGTCTGCAGATGAATGACATATGAATGTTATAATCAACAATAGTTTTTCGAAACATTAAATAAATATCAACGATTTTTAATTAGCCATAAATACTTTCAGATTAGTTTGTGCCAGTTTGTATAAATTAATAGAGTAAATAAACTTAAAACTAGTCTAAAAGCTAAGGTGGACTCTGGGGTCCATTTTATCCGAATATGGAGGTTAAAGTGGGCCTATCTTGTAATGTAAAAAAGTTTATAAATTATGAAGATGTTTCTATATTTGAATAAAATAACAATGCTATTCATAGTTATAACACTAACGATATTCACTGTAATTAAACAAAATTCAAATCCCGTAATTAAAACAAGGGGTTCGATCCCTGGTCGGGACAGTTTTTCTGGGTGAGGTTTGTATCGGGGTTTTCCTGACCTGTCAGACAAATGCCAGGAAAACGTTAAGGCCCCAACGGTCCCCGAAATCATATGGCCATCATCTTCATCCTTATCATTATCATCATCATCCTTCACCGGTGTAGAAAGCAACGGGAAGCTACCACACCTATAATTCCCTAGTAAAGCTGCAAAGAATAGCATGAAAGTGCTGTGATTGCCTATCCCCATCCCAAGGAATTATTAGAGCTGTTAAAAAATTTAAATATTTGGGATCACTTATTGATGAATCAGGGAGTTGTAAAGCAGGTTAGTACAAGCACTAAGAGCCATAAAAATGTTGAATGGAGTACTGTGGAGTAGGATCATGTGTAACCACACGAAGAAGAGGATTTTGAAGTCTGTTGTGGAAAGCATAATGACTTATGGTGCTGAGGGATGGACTTTGGTAGAGGGACAAAAAACTAAGATCTTGGCAGTGGAGATGGATGGAATAAGACGCAGTGCCAGGGTGTCCAGGTTGGAAAGAAGAATAAATGAAGAAGTGAGGCAGATGATGGATATGGAGGAGACAGTGGTGGAAAGGATCGAAAGGCGAGCTCTTCAGTGGTATGACCATGTCAGGAGAATGGAGGATGATAGGTGGCCCAAAACTCTTTTGGAATGGTCACCCTCTGGTAGAAGGAAACGGGGCAGGCCAAGAACAACTTGAAGAGGAGAGATCCATAGATTGATGAACGACCGAGGTCTGGAGGAGGATGAATGGCGTAATCGGCAAGAATGGCGAATGGGAATACAGGATAACGGCTGAAAAGTGGAGAGTCCCTCAAAAGTAAAAAAAAAGTAAGTAATATATTCCTCTTTTTGTATTGTGAGTACTTGTAATGCGAGGTCTGTGGGAGGAGATGTAGGAGTATTTGTAATTTTTAAGGCATATGCGACATATTGTTCCAATGACTACCCAAAGACTTCAACGTGTTCACAATTCTTGCATACGTTTTATTTGTGGTATACGTAGATTTGATCACGTTACACCATCCCTGGAACAATTGTCATGGCTTCGTCTTCAAGATCGTAGAACCATCCATTCCCTATGCCTTCTCTATAACATATTACACACATCTTTACCTTATTATTTATCACACCGCTTCACTAAACTCTCTGATACACATAACTTAGATACCCGATCCCTTGAGCACAGTGTCCTTTATATCCCTCCTCATCATACCACCTATTATTCGAAATCTTTTACAGTTTCTCTTGCTAGAACATGGAATTCACTTCCACCCTATGTCAGAGACTGCCAAACTTTACCATCTTTCAGAAATAAATTAAAAATAAAATCACTAACAGAAACAACTCACTAATACTACTTTTTAAGAATTAATAATGCGTTTTTGCATTATTTAATAAAAATAGACTTAGGATTTGTTAATATATTTACCTAATGCCTTGTATAAAAAGCGTAGATTAATTCATTGTAGTTTAATACTTTCTTTGTATTTTTTTCTCTTCTTTTTATGCATAGTAGATTCGAGCTGTTATTCCTTTTTTTATTCATTGTATCATTAATTTAATTTTAATTGTATTTAGTTTCATTCTATTATTAGACATTAATTTCATTATTATTCAATATGACAGATAATTAATTGTTCAATGACTATTATTGTAACTTTTTTTTTGTATTCATATGTAACATATGTTTGTCCTGTTTTATATGACTATTATTGTAATTTTTTTGTATTTATGTGTAACATATGTTTGTCCTGTTTTATATGACTATTATTGTATTTTTTTTGTATTCATATGTAACATATGCTTGTTCTGGTGAGTGGAAGAGAAGGCCACATGGCCTTAACTCCACCAGGCTAAATAAATCTATTCTAAATTCTAAATTCTAATAATTCATGCCCCAAAAGGGAGTCAAAGACCAATCTGCCTACGGGCAGAATTACTATGGATGGATGGAATTAAAAGAAGAAAAACAAATTCAAAATAGGAGTCCACATTACATGAAGTTTCCCTATATGCCTACTGAAGTTTTTCTTACTAATGCCGTCCTATATTCAAACATAATATTCGTAGTGTGACTTATTAGGGGAAGAAGATGATAAAATTATATCAGTAACGATAAATTATTATAGAATTTATTGCTCAGAAACAATATTACTGCGTCAAATAAACTAACAGCATTATTTTGGAATGTATGTTTTGCCTACACGAACTCAAATAAAGTTAGTGAGAATGTGATAATTAAATATGCACATAGTACTGTCAGATGTTGCCAAGAATGTCGACACGAGTAAACGTGTGATTCAGGATATTGATATTTCTATGTGCTAATTTACAAACTAAGCCAAGATCACAAGAATTACTGAATGAACCCAAGTAAAGGAAGGCCATGAACAATCTATATATAAAGTATTATGTAGGCCTATGCTTAATCATTAAAAACTAACACAGTCATTAAATAATAATTAATAAACTAATATTAATTAAATAAAAATAAAACGTAGTTTTATTTGATTTTCATATTTATTATATAATTCTGTTTCGGTACACTGTTCCTTCTTCAGACATGTTAACAAATTATGAATTGTGTTTCAACTGATCAAAGCAACAATACAACAATATTTATTTAAATTTTTATAATTTAACAAAGGGGATTCATTCAAATCAAGTTGAGAATTTAACAGTTTTTTACTACTTTTAAATTTATTAATTTCTACAGCCTCCAAAAGATCTAACTTCTTACCCTTATCACAAATATGTTAAATTTCAATCCTAATTTTGAAATTTTACATATTTGTGATAAGGGTAAGAAGTTAGCTCTTTTGGAGGCTGTAGAAATTAATACATTTAAAAGTAGTAAAAAACTGTTAAATTCTCAACTTAATTTGAATGAATCCCCTTTGTTAAATTTAAAAATTTAAATAAATATTGTTGTATTGTTGCTTTGATCAGTTGGAACACAATTCATAATTTGTTAACATGTCTGAAGAAGGTACAGTGTACCGAAACAGCTGTCACTGAATTATATAATAAATATGAAAATCAAATAAAACTACGTTTTATTTTTATTTAATTAATGAATATGAATTTTAATCAAGTAAACACCAACTCAATTGATTAATAAACTAATAATTTGGGTCTCAAACAAATTACAAGTTGTAATGCGTTAGAGATTCAATGAAACTCCGAGATCACATTAATTTTATTTACATTTACTCTATTACTTAGTTGAAAGAAATAGGTCTAGTAGACTATAGAATGATTATTTTACTACATATTAGAAAACTATTTAAATTTCTCTCGAATATTGTACGTACAGAATTATTTCGATTTTTTATATCTAGCCGTAAAAAAAAGTACCATTTTCATAACGATGTGAATTTCTGTAAAATGTAGAATAGTTTTCATGAAGGGAGTAAATAACTACTTTAATCTCTGTGGAAACATCTTTATAAGTTTAGATTTTGGCGGCTTTATCCCTGTATACTTGTCCGTCCAAACAAAGAAATTAGATAATCAATTGAGTTTGTGTTTATTTGAAGAAAATCCATATTTATTAATTAAATAAAAATAAAACTAAGAGCTGTAAGTCCGATCTTTTGTGCTGAACTACACACAGGACCGCCCCTTTCTGGGCCCAGCCAATTTATTCTCTCGCACACTTGGGTCGATTTATTATTTTGTATTGAAAGCGTATGGAAAATATACAGAGCTCTTTAATATGCATTATATTATAATTTACATTCTTAAATATGCGAGGATAGGCCCCAATGGCTCTCAAAACTAAGTCGCCTCTTGTAAAAGGAATTGAGGTCACGGAGCGGGCCCGGGTTCGATCCCCGGTCGGAACACATTTCCTGGCTGACTTATTTTTTTAGATTTTTCCTAACCTCTAAGCCAAATGTCAGGGAACTTTAAGGTCTAAATAGTCCCCAAACATCATCTGGCTACAATAAGAATTGAACAAAGAGGACTGCGCTTCGTTCAACAAATTAAATACCTCGGAGTAAGGATCCAAACAAATATGAAAATTGACGCCCATATTGAAGACATCGCTGGAAAGGCCAAAAACCTCTTCCACGCGATGGCCCGTCTGGGTGGACAGAATTGGGGATACCAGGCTATTAACTACGTAAGGCTATATAAAACGCTGTTCCAACAAATATGCGCGTATGCTGCACACGGATGGGCGAGACGACTAAAGGCAGGCCACAAAAAGAAGCTCCTGGCGGCACAAAGACATGTGCTAATACGTGTCACCAAAGCCTATAACACTGTATCGAGAGCATGCCTTCCAGTCATAACTGGAGTATTCCCAATAGACTTGTACATAGAGAGGAGGATTCAACGACATCGTCTCCGAAGAGGGCTTCCCGTCCACATCGAGGAAACGATCATTACTCCGGACCTATACGCCGAACCAGATGAAAGGGACGCCGTCCGCAGAATCATCGACTCTCACCTCCTCGACAAGTGGCAACTGGAATGGGAACAGGAGCCCCATGGACGCTAGACATTCCAGTTCTTCCCGAGAATCCAGAAAAGAATGCAGACCACATGGATAACTCCCAGCCACTACACCACACAGATCCTTTCAGGTCATGCATTCTTCCGCTCCAAACTGCACTAAAGAGGACGTGCCGACTCACCTCTCTGTGATTGTTTCAACCCCGGAGTGGACGATGTAGTCCACGTGCTCTATCAATGTAACAACTACAATGTCTTCAGGCAGGAGCTGGAGGAAGCAGCCATGATCGGTGAAACACAATGGCCGCCCGCCTTACAATTCTGGACCGGGAAGGAAGCTTTCGAATCCCTAACCAAGTACACAAGAAGAGTCTTGGGAATAAGAAGAGACGAAGACCAGCGAAGACAAGAGAGGCGTTAAAAACGTCACCAGTCTACTACTACTACTACTACACACATACACATATACACAAACAAACAAAATACACTTTATTTTAATTTTATGTAACAACAACACACTACAAATACCCGAATTGCATATTTATTATGTATTTCAATAAAGATAAGATATAGATAGGGACATAGAGCAGACCCGAGGTAACCCGGGGGGTGGTGGTGGGGCTCTAAATAAAAAAAATCATCATATTCACCTCATTATATTAAGTTTAGGATTAAGACCTCTCCTGACGCATCATTACCCTCATCAGCCGTCATACCTCAGGCCCAAACCTCAGAACTCGGTTACAATAACGACAATGTCAGAAAGAATACCAGAATGTCGAGAAGGCAACCTGGTGGCATTGAATAAACATAATTATTTATTGTAATTTTTATTCAATAGTTACACGGTGGATTCGTTAGAAAATTAATAATATCCAACATTTGCTTTTGAAATCAAATTGAAAATATATAAAACTATTATTCTACCAGTTATATTATATGGATGCGAAACATGGACTCTTACTTTAAGGGAGGAAAAGAGATTACAAGTATTTGAGAATAAATTTCTTAGGAAGAGGGACAAAAAACTAAGATCTTGGCAGTGGAGATGGATGGAATAAGACGCAGTGCCAGGGTGTCCAAGTTGGAAAGAAGAAGTGAGGCAGATGATGGATATGGAGGAGACAGTGGTGGAAAGGATCGAAAGACGAGCTCTTCAGTGGTATGGCCATGTCAGGAGAATGGAGGATGATAGGTGGCCCAAAACTCTTTTGGAATGGTCACCTTCTGGTAGAAGGAAACGGGGCAGGCCAAGAACAACTTGGAGACGACAGATCCATAGATTGATGAACGACCGAGGTCTGGAGGAGGATGAATGGCGTGATCGGCAAGAATGGCGAATGGGAATACAGGGTAACCGCTGAAAAGTGGAGAGACCCTCAAAAGTAAAGTAAGTAAGGACAATTTTTGGACCAAAGAGAGATGAATAGACAGGTGAATGGAGAAGACTACAAACAATGAACTACATGGTCTTTGTAGGAAGCCAGATATAATAAGAAAAATTAAGTCTCGTAGGCTGCGATGGGCAGGACATGTTGCGCGTATGGGGAATGAAAGACGTGCATGGAAGCTTCTTGTAGGAAGACCAGAGGGAAAACGCCCAGTTGGTAGACCAAGAATGAGGTCGGAGAATAACATTAACTATGATTTGAGGGAAATAGATTATACAGGGAATGATTGGATAGCATTAGCTCAGGATAGGGATATATGGAGAGCTTATGTCTGCGCGGCCATGAACCTACGGGTCCAATAGTGCCAGTGAGTAAGAAAGAGTAAGTATGTATGTGCTTGTGAATCATCATCATCCGGTATCATGGCAGCTGCCGCCGTCTTCCGGAAACCAAACGCCATTCCTCTCTATCCATCCATTGATCTTCCTCCATTCCTCTGATATTCATAGCTGCTTGTACCCCTTCTATCCAAGTTTTCTTCGGTCTTCCTCTCTTCCTCCTTTCCATTAGGATCCATTCCATAACAATTTTTGGCAATCATTGCTCTGGCATTCGTTTGACATGACCATACCACTGCAATCTTTTCTTTTCTATGATGTCTATGATGTCCGGCTCCTCTTGTGCACCCATAATTTCCCTTATTTCTTTATTTCGTATTCTATCCACTCTAGATTTTCCAGCTGATCTTCTTAAAACATCCGTTTCTGTACTTAAAATTCTTTTCATTTCCCTCGTAGGAATTTGCCAGACTTCAGCACCATATGTTAAAATGCTCTGAATTATGGTTTGATATATTTGTAATTTTCTATTTTTTGTAATATTTTTGCTCCACCAAACAGAGTTTAAAGCATTTATTGCTTGTTTTGTTTGTGCGATTCTATTTTTAATTTCCACTGTGTTATCACCTGAATGGTCTAATTTTGTTCCTAAATTAGTGCATTCTATACTAGGTTTTAGTTATTCTCCATTGTTGAAATTTATATTTTCCATTTCTTCTCCTATACAGAGGTACTTAGTTTTCTCAATGTTTATATGAAGTCCCCATTTTTCATATTCTTCTCTTAGTTTTTTAGCCATATATTCTATGTCATCGTGGTCCTGTGCTATTAGTAGGTGGTCCTCTGCAAAATTTAATGAATATACATGTGTATTTTGGATAGGTGAAGTACAATAGGTGCTTGTGGATAGGTGAAGTACAATAGGTGCTTGTGAAATTAATTTAAAACACGAGATTTATTATAATTAGAATCCCATTTAAAATGAGAATCACGCTCCTGTTTGAAACAGTTGTATTTTCTCCTCGTGCTCTAGAGAGATTTAACAACGCACTTTGGCAAATTGCAAAGTCACGTAAATTGCATTGCAGACATAGCGTGAAATGCAACGTTCACCTGTGACTGAAGCATTAAGTTTGTGACGCAGTTAATATACTATTTTAATATAATGACCGCTATTTTAATTAAATTACATTTAAAATAGAAATGAAATTACTGCATTTAATTTTATAAAATAGAGAATAAGATTCGGTAGTTAGTAGATATCTGAATAACGTTTCTTATAAAATATATTAGTTACGTTATAATAAAAATGCATAGGAAAAAATATGTCTTCATCTTGTTCCTATTTTATGCCGCATATTAATATGCAATGTAATTTTATTACATTGCTACTTTGCTTATAAAGTAAAGTGATCGCACAACAGGCCCGGAAGCCCTTGGGTTAGTAGGAGGTTAAGGCTCCCACTTTTCCTAGACAATCGGCACTTTATGTCAGCCGGGTTGTCAGCCCTGCGTGACGGCCGCCTTTACCCCCAGAACAAGCGTCTGGTACTCACTTCCGTTAGAGGCTGAGTCGACCCCAGGGCCATAGTGCCGCCAGAGGGTTTGGGTCAGTTTAAAAATCCTGACCCCAACGGGGCTTGAACCCTCGACCCTCCGGCTTGTAGCTCAGTGCCTTAACCACTACGCTACGGCGTGCCCCCTTCTTTGCTTATATACACCTAAAATATATTTTTTTGCGCGATAGTGCATTTTGTCGTACTTACAGCAATGGCGACCATGATTTAAAGTTCAACTTCCTATATTTGAGGTTTGCCAACCTAAATATCTATACTGTAATATTACATATTACAAACTACGTGCAGGAAGCAAAACCACTGCCCTCTATACTATGTACAATGTATATACAAAAATATATCTAAAGGTAGTGTTAATATACATTATACGAAACAAATCACTGCATTTTAAATTAACTGACCTTTATTTGAAACAATATAAAACAATGAATACGTACTTTGAGCCATTGTATCACTAAATGGTCTCACGGCCTCCTGTTATTTTATCACTAATTGGTCTAACGGTCTTCTGTTGTTTGAACTAATAAACATTGCCCACGCTGTTAACGTTAGTCAACTGTTTATAATGAACGCAAATATCTTAAAAAATATGTTATTATTTTACTATTACTTATTATTTTTAACACCATCGCGCAAAAAATAATGCACAACTCACGTTTGTGAAGCGTTTTATAGAATCTCGGAAATTAAAAACCTCGCTATCGGTCGGTTTTTTAACTTTTCCTCGATTCTGTAAAAACCACTTCCCATTCTCGCATCGTAATATACCATTTGTTTAATTATACTTGATGCACTGTAAACTGGCGGGTGGGGACCGTTACATATCTGTCGTCTTACAGCCTCAGGACTACGTCTAATGCATCATGTTTTTCTAAATATTTTAGGGGTATTGTAAAAAACAGACATTTTACTAAAAATTGTGAAACCCATTTAATTATAATATATGCAATTTAAAAAAAAATATAATATTTAATAACTCATAAAATAAATGTATCACAAGAATTAAACTTACACACATCATTATGTATCATGCAATGAATGTTTGTACAAAACATCAAGTCTCTAGCTCAAAAAATGTATGAAATAGAAATTTCACCCATCACCCCCCTTAAGTCATTGTACAGCAGAGAATAGGATTTGTTAAGATAGTACGGTAAAATGATAGACTGTGATATAACTATTCTGCGTATATCCAGATTGGCGGTCACCAGCTTCAGCAGTTAGATGCAAGTTTTTATGAGTAGCGAAAAATAAATGAAGTAGCTTATAGGAACATTACTCATTATTGTTAATAAATAATAGTTTTAAAAAACTAAAACAACACGCTTTATTAGAAAACCGAACTAAAAAATTAAAAATAATTTTAATTTCCAACACGCTTGGGATAAAATTAAAGTGGCCAACAAAAAAAAAATCATCTGCTTTAGTTTTTAAAACTATTATTTATTTTCTATTTTTTAGTTTTAATATTTTACAGAATAAGATAAAAATTTAAATATCTTTAAATTCATTACTATTGTAGTATGAGCTAAAAGTAATACTCTTCTAAGAAAAAATCCTCCCAGCCGGATTTTAACCAGCGACCTATGGATTAACTGAAATTATATACCACTAAGAGTTCACCGCTCTACCAATTGAGCTCTTAAAACGATTGACTAAAAAGTCGACAAGTCCGCAACCTATTATACCAGTTTTTCATTTTTTGATTTTCTGATGATTCTGGCCAGAATTCTAGAAACAAAATGTGAAATTATTATATTGTCACGGGTCCTTTACAAGTAAACAAAGTGTCAAGTCGATCCAATGTTTCTAAGTGGGTGAAAATCGTGTTCAAAAATTCCGTTACATATATACAAAGACACTTTTTTTGAAATCTGATGATTCTGGCCAGGATTTTAGAAAATAAGAAGGAAATTATTGTATTGTCACGGGTCTTTTACAAGTATACAAAGTTTCAAGTCGGTCCAATAATGTTAAGAGGGTAAAAATCGCGTTGAAAGATTCCGTTACACAGATAGATAGATACAGGCCAAGCTAATATAAAGCGTGTAAAAATATCTTCAAGCGGAAGTGGACAATTTAGATTTTCTTTCTGTTTATGTAGATTTTACCCAATTATTCAAACGTAAATCAACCAATAGTGGTCAACGTAGTTTCATTTTAACAAACCAGGGATATATTTAGTGCCCAACACTTTAGTAATATTGTGTAAGAAAGTAAAATTGTTATTCGCATTGGAACATCTGCATTTACTGTTTCTAAGTCAGTCTGTGCATTATATACTTAATTCAGAATGTTTTAAATAAAGGGTCTTTCTCATCACCGCACCACTGAAGGAACAAAAGCGAAACAGGAAACAAAGCTTACTCTTTTCATCTCCGGTAAAGTGGAAAGCTTCTTGGAGCTCGACAAGGGGGAACGGCAGTTTTAAATTTT
Source organism: Diploptera punctata (assembly GCA_030220185.1). Classification (NCBI taxonomy): domain Eukaryota; kingdom Metazoa; phylum Arthropoda; class Insecta; order Blattodea; family Blaberidae; genus Diploptera; species Diploptera punctata. The sequence continues at coordinate 18,102 of JASPKZ010005688.1, forward strand.
AATATTCCCTCATAAATTAACACCTTAGGAATATAACAAAATTAATTGAAGACAACAAAATAATTACTTAAATTAACGTAACAATAAAATGAAAATTTAAGAAGAAAGGAATTGGAAATTCCAAATGAAAAAATCCCTCCATGGTATAAAATATAATTTATCTACATGAGAATGCAATTAATTACTGATGTTGATTCCAGCTTACTGCATACATGAAGTAATAATGATACTTAGTTACTCACTTGCACTATCGAACCCGTAGGTTCATGGCCGCGCGGACATAAGCTCTCCATACATCCCTATCCTGAGCTAATGCTTTCCAATCACTCCCTCTATAATCTACTTCCCTCAAATCATAGTTAATGTTATTCTCCCACCACATTCTCGGTCTACCAACTGGGCGTTTTCCCTCTGGCTTTCATACAAGAAGCTTCCATGCAACTCTCTCATTCCCCATACGTGCAACATGTCCTGCCCATCGCAGTCTACGAGATTTAACTGTTCTCATTATGTCTGGCTTCCTATAAAGACCATGTAGTTCATTGTTATGTAGTCTTCTCCATTCACCTGTCTGTTCATCTCTCTTTGGCCAAAAATTTTCCTAAGTAATTCATTCTCAAATACTTGTAATCTCCTTTCCTCCCTTAAAGTAAGAGTCCATGTTTCGCACCCATATAATATAACTGGTAGAATAATAGTTTTATATATTTTCAGCTTAACATTTCTTGAAAGGAGTTGGGACATCAAAAGTCTCTGCAATGCATAATAGCACGCATTTCCAGAATTGAGCCTATGTTTAATTTCTTTGTGCATCTCATTCCTATTTGTGATTACTGTTCCTAGGCATTTGAATTCAGCCACTTCCTCAAAATTTCCCTCATTTGTCATTAGCTGTCCATTTCCATTATATACTGAATTTCTACGTGTGACCTTATATTTAGTTTTATTGATATTTACTTCCAGTCCTAATTTATTAGTGTTACTGAACAGTGTGTGCGTGTTGGCCTTTAGTATCTCCTCGCTATCGGCCAATAATACTACATCACCAGCATAAACTAACAGCTTATTAATACCATTGAGTTGTAAGCCTTCCTCATTCTCTAAAGATTTAATGGCATGCTCTAGTACAAAATTAAATAGTAGAGGAGATAGTGCATCTCCTTGCTTCAACCCATTCTGGATTTCAAAAGTGTCCGAAAACTGTTTGCCTACACGCACCCTACTCTTTGTGCCATTTAGACACATTTGTATAAGTCTAATAACTTTTTAGGAATTCCGAACTCCAGCAGGATACTATATAACTTCTCCATAATGATACTGATTTGAAAATGGGTAGATCTAAAAAAATTGAAATAATGTCTACACAAGACACCAACTCATAAAATTAAATTGTATAAGGGTTTTCGAGTGATCATTACTATCAAATTAACGTAGATGGCACAGGAATTTAAACGAAGTATCCTCTCTGTATGGAAATTAGCATAACTAGATTGCCTTGATCTAGAAACTCCTAACGAAGGAGGGGCTATGGCTAGTCTTAAAGGGTCGTAAAACCAATACGTATTTTGAAATAATCAATGCCCACGTCAATATATTAAACTTCTTGAAAATCAATAAAACCATTCCCCAATTTATTATTTGACTCATGTTATTATTTATTTCCTGTAATTCCTAAATGGAACGTAGGGCAGCAATAAATTTCCTCCAGCTTACTCTGCTTCCAGCCAATCATTTCACTTGTTTCCAGCTTTTCCCTCTTCCCTTTGCTTCCTCTTCTACTGATCCCTTCCAAATTTTCCTAGGTCGTCCCCTCTTTCTTATTCTTTGCGGATTCCAATCGAGTGCAGCCTTCTCCATGGCTGCGTCAGATTTTCTCAGTGTGTAGCCTATCCAATTCCACTTTCTTTGTTTTATTTGGTGACATTGTAGATTGGTTGATTTTTCTCCACAATTCTTCATTTAATACTATTTCCGGCCATTTTATATTTAAAATATATTCCCCAACAGATTAGAATGTCCACCGCAGTGGTCTCGAGGTAGCGTGCTGCCTTGTCACGCAGCGGGCCCGGGTTCGATCCCCGGTCGGGGCAGTTTTTCTGGGTGAGGTTTTTATCGGGGTTTTTCCTCACCTGTAAGACAAATGTCAGGAAAACTTTAAGGCCCAAACGGTCCCCGAAATCATATGGCCATCATCCTTATCATTATCATCCTTACCATTATCATTATCATCATCATCCTTCACCGGTGTGGAAAGCAACGGGAAGCTACCACAGCTACACAATTCCCTAGTAAAGCTGCAAGCATAGCATGAAAATGCTATGATTGCAGTGAAGGACCTGCCTTCGGGCAGAATTACTATGGATACTATGGATGGATAGATCAGATTTATTGTAGGGTCTTATTTATCTAAACGTACTTTGGTTACCTTGGTTTCCTAGATGTCAGTATGAGGCGGAACGCCGACCACGGGCCACTCAAATGACATCTATACGAAAACAAGTGTAACTAAATTAGTATGGTTCAAATCCTTCCCTGTAGGGGGAGAGCGCCTAAATCTCTATAAGGGGAAAACATGGGCATACAATACAATACTTTGGTTACCGAAGGATTTTGGAGTTGGTCATATTTTCGAAAATCAACAGGGACAAATAATATATATAAAAAAATTAATTTACCACACGCTTTTTAGTCTTTATTTGTAATTAAAATATAAAATTATGGAATATTCACCTGAAAGGTCCGTCTCCTCAACTTAATTAGTTTTTAACTGTAGCGTTTTCGGGACTTGTGCCATCATCGGCAGGATTCAAAACTGGTGTTTCACTGAAGATCTGGTAGAGGGGGTTACATGTATTGGGTTCGTTTTCGTTTATCAGATTGTCGTTGTTGTGAGCTGCTTTCATGATTTCCATCTCTTCGATTACGTTTATCTTCGCTGGATTGTTTTCTCTGTGCATTACTCTTAGGGTTTTTTCAATATTTAACATGCGATGTCCTTCATGGATAACGTGTTTTGCACAGCTTGATTTTCTTTCTGCGTGAATAAAGTCTCGAAAATGTTCTTTAAATCTGATGTTAAAATTTCTGTTTGTTCCGCCTATATAAAATTTGTTGCAGTCCTTACATGTCAATTTACAGACTCCTTTGCTGTTGAAAATGTTATTTTCTTCAATGTTATTGTTTATTATGTTGTTTAATTTGTTATTAGTTCTGTATGATATTTTTACATTTTTATCGGCTTTGTTTAATGTATTGGCTAATTTTGTCGTTTCTTTTCCTGTATATATGTTACCCATGTTTTCTTGTTGTTATCAGATTCTTTTTCTAGTTTAGTTATGTTGCTGTTTATTTGTAATAAATCCATCCATAGTAATTCTGCCCGAAGGCAGGTCCTTCACTGCAATCATAGCATTTTCATGCTACGCTTGCAGCTTTACTAGGGAATTGTGTAGGTGTGGTAGCTTCCCGTTGCTTTCCACACCGGTGAAGGATGATGATGATGATGATGATGATAATGATAAGGATGATCATGATAATGATGGCCATATGATTTCGGGGACCGTTTGGGCCTTAAAATTTTCCTGACATTTGTTTTACAGGTGAGGAAAAACCCCGATAAAAACCTCACCCAGAAAAACTGCCCCGACCGGGGATCGAACCCGGGCTGCGTGACAAGGCAGCACGCTACCTCGAGACCACAGCGGTGGACTTGTAATAAATATACATCGAAATTGTACTGAGTCCATGAAACAAATCGTTATCCAATTCAGTTTTTAATCAAATATGACTGCTAATTCATAAGGCAACAAACATTTCCTTTAGGGATATTTAACTGTACGTATAATAATTTTACTGAATTATCTCTGGAATGTTCTCTTGCACGTAGTGTTTTTTATCCTATTTACATTTATATCCCATTTGGATTTATAATATTTAGGTGCAATACAAGCGCTGTTATTTTATTTGATGCCGACAATACTTTTCACTTAGCATACCTCCATTTATAAATGTGTGCAAACAATTTTACACAAAATTACCACAGCGGCTATAAATTTTACGATTGTTTGCCAAACATCGGTGCGGCTCCCTTGCTTATTGGGAAACTACTCAGTCAACACAAATTAAAATAACTATGTCTCTTACTTACTTACTTACTCAACTATGTCTCTAGGGAAACTAATGCCAACTGGAAATTTGCTGCATATTCCTCATTTATTTTAATATTATAATAGTATATTAAACGCCTAATTATAGATGCGCCGCTTGTTAACAGAAGGATGTAGATATAAACACATGATCACAAGGGACATTATAAATAAAGCACGAATTAAATTATATTGCTTTTATATGAATTGTATAAGATATTTTTATCTACGCCTAATATTTTTTTTATAAAATTGGGCCAAGTGTATGATCATCAATCAAATGGAAGCATTTTAAGGCTCGTGTTCGGGAGGTACCGAAATTCCAGAGCCGTTATCTTTAACATGGATTCTTTTTGTGATTTTCCTCAGTTATCTAGGTAACTATAAGTTTGAAATTTGAATATCACCTTTTATTTAATAATAATAATAATAATAATAATAATAATAATACTAATAATAATTACTTACTTACTCACTGGCACTATCGAACCCGTAGGTTTATGGCCGCGCGGACATAAACTCTCCATGCATCCCTATCCTGAGCTAATGTTTTCAAATCATTCCCTGTATAATCTACTTCCCTCAAATCATGGTTAATGTTATTCTCTCATGTCATTCTTGGTCTACCAACTAGGCGTTTTCCCTCTGGATTTCCTACAAGAAGCTTCCATACACGTCTTTCATTCCCCATACGTGCCACATGTTCTGCCTACGCAGTCTACAAGACTTAACTGTTCTTATTATATCTGGCCTCCTATAAAGACCATGTAGTTCACTGTTATAAATTATTCTCCATTCACCTGTTTGTTCATCTCTCTTTGGTCCAAAAATTTTCCTAAGTAGTTTATTCTCAAATACTCGTAATCTCGTTTCCTCCCTTAAAGTAAGAGCCCATGTTTCGCACCCATATAATATTACAGATAGAATAAAAGTTTTATATATTTTCAGTTTAACGTTTTTTGAAAGGAGTTGGGACATCAAGAGTCTCTGTAATGCATAATAACACGCATTTCCAGAATTGAGCCTAGGTTTAATTTCTTTGTGCATCTCATTCCTATTTGTGATTATTGTTGTTAGGTATTTGAATTCAGCCACTTCCTCAAAATTTCCCTCACTTGTCAATAGTTGTCCATTTCCATTATATAATGTATTTATATACGAGACCATATTTTTAGTTTTATTGATATTAGTAAGCAGACTTACTCCCTATATTGATGACATTCTAGGAGATCATCAATGTGCATTTAGAAGAAACAGGTCTACAACAGATCAGATTTTTAGTATAAGACAGATTTTAGAAAAGAAATGGGAATATAATGGTACTGTACATCAACTATACGTAGACTTCCAAAAAGCATATGATTCAATTAAGAGGGAGAAGTTATATAGTATCCTGCTGGAGTTCGGAATTCCTAAAAAGTTAGTTAGACTTATACGAATGTGTCTAAATGACACAAAGAGTAGGGTGCGTGTAGGCAAACAGTTTTCAGACACTTTTGAAATCCAGAATGGGTCTGGAATGGGTTGAAGCAAGGGAAGATGCACTATCTCCTCTACTATTTAATTTTGTACTAGCCTATTATAATCTTTGGAGAATGAGGAAGGCTTACAACTGAATGGTATTAATAGCTGTTAGTTTATGCTGATGATGTAGTACTACTGGCCGATAGCGAGGAGATACTAAAGGCCAACACGCACACACTATTGAGTAACACTAAGAAATTAGGACTGGAAGTAAATATCAGTAAAACTAAATATATGGTCACACGTAGAAATACATCATATAATGGAAATGGACAGCTAATGACAAATGAGGGAAATTTTGAGGAATTGGCTGAATTCAAATACCTAAGAACAATAATCACAAATAGGAATGAGATGCACAAAGATATTAAACATAGGCTCAATTCTGGAAATGCATGTTATATGCATTACAGAGACTCTTGACGTCCCAACTCCTTTCAAAAAATGTTAAACTGAAAATATATAAAACTATTATTTTACCAGTTATATTATATGGGTGCGAAACATGGACTCTTACTTTAAGGGAGGAAGGAGGACATTACGAGTATTTGAGAATAAAGTTCTTAGAGCAATTTTTGGACCAAAAAGGGATGAACAGACAAGTGAATGGAGAAGACAAATTAACGGTGAACTACATGGTCTCTACAGGAAGCCAGATATAATAAGAACAGTTAAGTCTCATAGACTGCGATGGGCAGGACATGTGGCACGAATGGGGAATGAAAGACGTGCATGGAAGCTTCTTGTAAGAAAACCAGAGAGAAAACGCCCAGTTTGGTAGACCAAGAATGAAGTGGGAGTATAACATTAACTATAATTTGAGGGAATTAGATTATACAGGGAATGATTAGAAAAAACATTACCTCAGGATAGGGATGTATGGAGAGCTTATGTCCGTGCGGCCATGAACCTACGGGTTCGATAGTGCCAGTGAGTAAGTAAGTAAGTAAGTAAGTAAGATATTTACTTCCAGTCCCAATTTCTTGGTGTTACTCAATAATGTGTGCATGTTGATATTAAACTAACACGAATAATTTCTTAAGTAATTAAAAATAAAATCAGTTATATTTACAGAAGACAAATTAATACAAACAACAATACATGTGTGTGCACAACTTACTAATGTATACCAAAAGATCCTAAAATCGGTATGAGCAAGTATTTTCTATCATCTCAAAACAAATCTGAAATAAACAAACGCGTTACCGTATCCAATTAATAAGCATATGATAATATTACTGTATTATCTTGATATTTTCCTGAAAATTGAGATAAGCTGTTACAAGGGAAATTTATATACATGTATCCGAAGATGGACTAGTTATTACAGTGTATTGTAAATCGAAATGAAAATAGATTCTGTAGGAAAAATAATTGCATTTCATGAGAAAGGTATTGTGCTACTATAACAAAGCCATGCACCGGAGTGTGAATGTATCATCTGATACAATTTGCACAATAGAGAGCTTACACTTAAAAGCTACGGATATGAAAACGTACCAAAATTTCCGTTCAAATATGAAGTTTTGTTGGCAGAGTTCCTGAATGCGTGGCCATTGTGGATGTTAAGACAATACAGTTACATCTTCTCATGGTACTTGCATAGTCAACAAGCTTACAAACTTAGTGCCAGAGAAAGTTATGTACAATGCTTTCGATAATGTCATTTTGCAAGTACAGTGACCACAGGAAATGAACCAAGTTTCAAATATTTCACTCGGGCGAATCAGATATTCGTCTTCTCTTTACTTCGCGCCATTTAAGTGCTTTAGGAGCTAACCACATTTCCTAGAGGTTATGGGAGGCCTAAACCAGTTTTATATGGCTATTTTTACACGCTTTATATTAGCTTGACCTGTATCTGTCTATGTAACGGCATTTTTCAACACTATTTTCTTCTTCTTCTTCCTCTACGCATGAAAGCTGGCAGTTTGTTGCGTGTTCATTCACTACAGGTTGTAGCAAGAAGTAATAGACTCTAAGTACTAAAACACTAAAACATAGATTAATAGTAATAACTGGAAGGCGCACAAACGTGCACATGAGTCCATTACCAACATAGGAACCACAAACGAATGGTACCTACCCCTCTAAGGTGTAATGAATAACATGTGCATTTGGAGTGGGGATGATGACTTTATGGGAGGAGTCATCACCCTTATAAGGCAAGGACGCGTGTGAAAACTCTCTCACGCTCATACGTTCTACAAGAAACAAGTCCTACAGCAACCGTTCGCGACCTTTAGTAAAAGTGATATTAAAAACACGTGGGCTTAAGTAAATTCATGAACTCCTCTCCGAATTAGTGAGGTATAAAACACTGTAATTCTATAATTGTATATGCAAAATTATTCAATAAACTGAAGTAATGAGTTTCTAATATAAGCATCCCTGAGTTACCGTATTCTACCCTGAGCGAACCGGCACAAGTTCCGGGGTATGGTGACGTCCTTCCATCGTAGTTGTGGTCGTCCTAAAGGCCTTTTCTGCTGAGGTGTCCAGTCACGTACTTTCTTCAATAATCTACTGTTATCCATTCTATCTATGTGATCGTTCCAGTTTAGTCTTCTATTATTTATCCAGAGATTTATAGCTTCAATTTCACATTGTTCTCTAATAACAGAGCTGCGAATTTTCTCTTTCAGCGATTTTCCTACGATTTTCCTTAAAACTTTCCTTTCGGTTGTTTAATTGATTTGCTTTGTTTTTTTTTTAGTTTCTGTTCGGCATTTTCCAATTTATCAGCCCGGTTTACTTCCTGAATGTTTCTATGAGTAATGGAAAATGCTACATCTTGGAAGTGAGTTACTACCCTTCTTCTTCGATGGGTATCTCTTTTAGTCTGGACCTTCTTCCATGACCTGTCAGGAATGGGAGGCCCTGTTGGTAGTTACACTACCGCCTGTATATCTCATGGAGTCATTAGGACTCACAAGCCCCACCACCACGTCAAGGTAGAGATACCGACGTTGGGAACACGATTTTCACCCACTTAAAAACATTGGATGGACTTGAAACTTTGTATACTTGTAAAGGACCAATGACAATGCAATAATTTCATAAATAATATATTATAGGTTGCGGACTTATCGAGGTTTTAGTCCATCGTTGTAAGAAATTAATATTATATCCTCTGGTAGCTCAGTTGGTAGAGCGGTGGACTGTAGTGGTATATAATTTCAGTAATCAATAGGTCGCTGGTTCAAATCCGACCCGGATATTTTTTAGAAGAGTATTACTTTTAGCTCATACTACAATAGTATAGAATTTAACGATATTTACATTTTTATCGTATTCGGTAAAATATTAATGACAACTTTGTAAACTTACCACATTCTAATTTATCCAAAAAATACGAGAAGGATACTATTAACTGTAGCTATTTATATATATTGAAATATTAAAAAATTATTGTAATAATGTTAGATAATAATAATAATTAAAAATATATAATTATATTCGTGTCTAGACACTAAAAATATCGTAAGCAATTAAATTTTCATGGGATTCCGGTTTAAGACAATCAATTAAACTAAAAAAAAATAATAGTTTAAAAAACTAAAACAACACGCTTTATTAGAAAACCAAACTAAAAAATAAATAATAGTTTAAAAAACTAAAACAACATGCTTCATTAGAAAACCGAACTAAAAAATGAAAAATAATTTTAATTTCCAACACACTTGAGATAAAATTAAAGTGATCAACAAAAATATCATCTCAACCACATCTAGAATAAAACTAGAGTTATCTACAAAAACAAAATAATTTTACCATCAAAAGCTGGAGTGGCTTTTACGTTTTCTTCTTATAGATTTTACTTTTACCAAATATATTAATTGATATAGAGCACCCCACGCTTTTGATGGTAAAATTATTTTTTTTGTAGATAACTCTAGTTTTATTCTAGATGTGTTGGAGATGATTTTCTTGTTATCCACTTTATTTTATCCCAAGCGTATTGTAAATTGAAATAATTTTTCATTTTTTTAGTTCGGTTTTCTAATAAAGCGTGTTGTTTTAGTTTTTTAAAACTATTATTTACTTTTACCTTGTATACTACCGTCTTCCTCAACTATTTAAAATGTTCGTTGATTTCACTCTATGCCTTTCGATGCATGCTTCATCTTCTGGAGTTGTTGTAGTAGTATTGAATTAACTGTATGCCTAATAGAGGTTTTGCTTATTAGGCAAATTTTCGTTGAGAGAATGTTTGTATTCTTGGCCTTCTCGATAATTTCGATTTCTTCTAAAATGTTAATTTTGTGTCTGTTGTTTTCTCTGTGTATAATTGACATTGTATTATCGATATTGTTGAAACTGTGGCCGCTTTCTGAAATGTATTTAGCGAAATTTGATTTGATTGTTAAAGGAGAAGGCAAATCAAATTTCGCTGTTCACCAGGTTGAATCCAATCGAAAATGTGTGGGCTAAGATGAAAATAGAGATGAACTCTAATTGGCCTGCAGATGCACGAAAGACGAAAGATAGCTTATGGGCACAAATTCAAGATGCCTGGGATGCTCTAGCCGATCGTCCACGTGCCTGTAGAAATTTGATTGCATCAATGCCCCGCAGATTGAGAGCGGTAATAGATGCTGAGGATTCATACACCCGATATTGATTTTGTTTTTGTTAAAGTTTTCATTTTAGAAGATATTATTTTCTTTCCTCATTTACTTATTAGAAGAAGGTTTTAATTTATGTTTTGTGCGTGTATTAAAGCCATAAAACTCAAATATAAAATTAAATATGAAACTATATTACAGGCGAAATGCTATTCTAACATCCAGTTAAAAAAAGTAGAACGAGAATCGAACCCGTGAGGTTACGAATGCAGATTATGTCTGTTAAACTTCTCGACCACGCAAACACACTAAGCCAAGCTCATTCTTTCATGTTACTTGAGTGTGCACTGCGTTAACTAGCAAACAAGCCAGTACAATTACTGAAAACGTGTTGATGTGAATACGGCTTCTGCGAGCGCTCACGAAGTTCCCCGATCGATTGATAGAATCTGCAGGTGACTCATTTTTTGTCTAAGGATGTACAATGCTTTCGATAATGTGATTTTGTAAGTACAGTGACCACAGGAATGAACTAACTTTCAAATATTTCACTCGGGCGAATCATATATTCATATTCTCTTTCTCTGCAGAGGTATGAAGATTGCTTTTCAGCATGTTTATATACATTTTGTGATCCATCACACCATCGATAAAATGCAAGGTCCCGACTCCAGAGGTATTTATTTATCCCCCATATTAATAAAGAACCACCACTATGTTTCACAGTGGGTTGGAGATTTTGTTTTTGTAGTTCTGTATTTTAATTCTTCCAGACTTTTCTTCTTCCACCTGAACAGGAGATTTTGAATTTAGGCTTGTCAGTAAAAACTATTTTTTACAAAATTATTTGGGGGTGTTTATGTGTGTTTTTAGCGAAGTTCAATTTTTTCTTTCAGTTTTCTTCGCTTATAAAGCATTTTCGACGGGCTGTTTCCCCATGTGCCTCGTTAGCCCTTAGACAGTTACGATCATTGCTAGCAAAAATACTAATATTAAATTAATTTTTGATACTATCTGCTGATTTAGGTGCACTACTTTGATGTTTTTGCTTTACTTTTCTCATTAATGCTTTTTCAACATTAACATACAGTTTTCTAGGAGTCCTGATCTGTGGATATTTTCGAAAGACTTTCGTTCGCCAAATCTATCAATTATATGCTTAATGGTTGGTCTTGCCGTTTCAATTATCTCACTAATTTCATTTAACGATTTACACTGATTATACAAACGAATAATCAATTCCAATTTCTTCTAGCCGTTGTCTCTCTATCTTTGCGCCTCATTTCAGCGTTAATCTGTAGCCAAAACATACAACTACCTGGCAAAGTACTCAAGGCTAGAGTGAATAACAACACTACTAGACCCACCCCCACTCGACTACATACGAACATTCTGTTGACCGAAACTTAGTACTGTATCAATACTTTTTGTTTGTTAATTTTTGTTGTTCATGTACAAATTACTTTTTTACTCGTTAACTGCCATCTTAAAATAGAGAAAACTGCGTGTATTTAACTTCATAGAGTTCAGTTTAAAGGTGTATATTTTTGATTTTGTATATGGCGAAGAAATTATGAAATTATTTATATCTGTCTGTGTTATTTTTAAGTGTATGAATACTTTCTGCACCAACTGTATGTGATATTTCAATATCGGAAGGAGTCCTTTCTAATTGTCAGTTGTTATGGCTCATATTCTAGTTACGATCTTTATGCGAAACTAGATGTATTAAGTCTTGTAAACTGTGATGGGTAAATTATGTGATACAAATGGGGATTAAAAGAGGAGCCAATAGATCGATCTAGAATAAGATGGGAGAGTAAAATGAGAAGTTGAATTTTACAGGTAATGACTGCAACATATTAGTTCAGAATAAGGAGCCATGGATTTTGATAAATTCAGTGAGTTAGTTAGTTATCCAAAATAAAAAAAAATTGAAGTGGGTAATATTACGTAAAAATTGCAATGAGGTGTAAATGACAGATGTGAAAGCCTTTGTGACAAATTGTAGTAGAATTAAGGGGTAGCGACACTCTTATTTCAGAACACATTTGTGTATTTCCCCTGATTTGCCTGGATAGCCATGGCTTTATGTTAAGTTGTGCTACTGTTTGTGTACACGAGAGTGAAACTGATTGAGATCAAAGCTGTCTGCAGACGTGAATTTGTAAGCACCTCCCATTGTTCAGAACCGAGCTTTACTTCCTCATATTTGAGGTTAGAGTACAAAGACATCCACTGTGAGATTCTGAATAGACTCCGGTATCGGAGAACGCGTCTGACAAGTATTTGTTTACTACAACAATAGTAGTAGTAGGGCTTTATTAGAGTAAAAAATGTAGTAGCCCTACTAAGCCGAATTATTTACAAATGAATTGCACGGAGGTGTTTTGACAATCCGTATCAAGACATTGATGTCTAGTTATAATACATAACAAATCAAAATTCATTCATAGTGTTCTGCCCAAGAGAAAGTATTTCACTGCAAATTCATCAATCTCCACTCTTTCCTTAACTCAGCCTTCCTTTTTGTATCTGCATACAAACCATTTATTTTAATATTGTCCATCATCTGATGTATTTTTCTGACTCTAACTTTCTTTACGTTGACCATTCCTTCTAGGGCATCCATCAGCAGGCAGTTTCTTTAGCCAGTGGCCAATCCAATTTCTTCTTCTCTTCTTTATGAGTTCCAGCATTGTTCTTTCTTCATCCACTCAGTCTAGCACATCTTTATTTTTTATTTTTTATACCCATTTCATACATTCTATCCTTCTCCATATTCACATCTCAAAAGCTTCGAGTCGCATTTCTTCATTCCGTTGTAATTCCCAAGTATCTGCACCATACAAAGCTACACTCTACACAAAGCACTTCACTAACCTCTTCCGTAATTCTTTTGCCAAAGATCCGCAGAAAATGCTTCTCTTCTTGTTAAAAGCTTCTTTTACCATTGCTATCCTCTGCTTTATTCTTGACCGCAGTTCATGTTACTACTGATAGTACAACCCAAGTATTTGAAGCTCTCCACTTGCTCAATGGCCTCATCTTTAATCCTCATGTTCATCAGACTTGGTATCCTCCCTATAATCATGACCTTCGTCTTATTTATATTTATCTTCATTCCATAATCCTCGCACTTGTAATTTAGCTCCATCAGCATGTTCCTCAGTGTTATTGCATTTTCTGCTAGCAAAGCCACATTATCAGCAAATCTTATTCACTTTATTCATCTTCTTCCCATGTTTATGCCTCTCGTATTCCTGAAAGAGTTCTTCATTAGGTCTTCCAGGTAGATGTTGAAAAGAATAGATGATAGAGGACATCCTTGTCGTACCTCCTTTTAATTTCTCTTTCCTCTGACATTTATTCTCCTATCTTCACTTTTATTCGCTGTTTCATATGAAGATTACTTATGAGCCTCCTGATAATAAATAAAAGGACAGTTAATTTGAAAATTAAACAATTAAGCTAATTAGTTTACTAATTATATTTTTCTCCCTATCCCTCTTCTAAGAGACCGGGAATCCACTCAAAACGTTGAGGCCGAAACAAGTCAACTAAGGCCCAACTTCGTTAAAGCAATGATGATGATGATGGTGATGAAACGACTTCAAATGTTATATGAATCCAACTTCTTAATTATATTCTTTAGAATCGGATTATTTTGCATGACCAAAGTCCTATAACTTGGCTCTAAATTACTAATATAAAATATTCGACTCTCTTAATACAAAACAGCGTCCTCAAAGTCCTAGTACATTTTTCGGGATAAAATAGTCCAAATAAAACAAAATTTATAATTTAGTATCTGTTACAATGTCAGTGTCCTCATGACTTCCATCAATCTCGAAACATGTTCCCGAAAGACACATTGTCGCCCGGAAAACATTCACCGACATACCGGTACCCTCTAATCATTTCACTCGCTTGGCGAATCCGTTCTTTCAGCACTTGCAGATTAGAAACATTACTTCTGTAAATCTGTTGCATGATGAACCCCCAAGCGAAAGAGCCCAGAGGCGTAAGGTCTGGCGAACGCGGTGCCTAAATACAAGGAGATACCCTTACAATCAACCTGTTCGGAAACATGTAATTGAGATACTCATGTAAAGCCAGAGCAAAGTGTGTGGTGCTCCATCTTGATGAAACATCACTGTATCCATAATACCATCCTGCAGTAAGAAAAGTTTTAACACCATGTCTCCCGTGATTGTTTGTTCGCCGAACATATATGAGCGTTTCGTTTAACGAAACCAATCCAAACATTCACTTACAGTTAACGCCTCGGTGGTTTCATTGGGGACTCGTCTGCCCATATACGACAATTGTGTCTATGAACACGTCCACAAACGTAAAACTTGGCTTCGTCTGTAAAGATGGTGTGGTCCATTAATTTATCCTCATCTGCAATTTCGTCGTGATGCGCAATCTTCGGCTTGCAGTTTGTGGACTACTTACATATGATATGCGCACACCTCTGGACTTTTTCGCTTGGGGGTTCATCAAGCAACAATTGTACAGAACGAAGGTTCCTGATCTGCAAATGCTGAAGAATGTATATGCCAAGCGCTTGAAATGATTGCGGAGAGTATGTTCAAAAATGTTTTCCGGTCGACGGTCCGTCAAAACAAAATTTCTGATTTCACTGAGCAACAAAAAATAAACTTTTTCTTTGTCTCAGAAACAAAAATGGGATTCTGATAGTATGTTTTCTACTGAATTCAAATGTGATATCGGTTTTTCTCTATCACGCAAGGTTTCCGAGAGACAGGCATTTATAATTTCAAACACTTTAGTATTTTATACATTTGTAACTACACATTCGGACTCACCTAGAAAGTAAGAAATGACTATTTCTGCCATATTTCGCCTGTGGAGCATCCCTACTGATGGTCCAACATAATCGGCCAGAATATTAGGATTCCATTTGCCTTGATATCTCTTTTCCATAGCTGAAAACCATTTGAGTTAGCTCATTTGGTTTTATTTTAAAATGGACAAATGTACGAAAAAAGTTTATTAAAAAATGAATATTTAAAGTCATTAATTGAAATTGAAATAAAAAAAACTGTGGGTGATGGAGAAATTCCGAATAAATATTTGAAAACACGATAAAAAATTGCATTAAGTACAACTATTGGTACTCATGAGACTAAAATCATGTTGACCAGCGATATAAGTCAAGATGGATGCAACATGTTCATCGAATGGAAGATCACAGGGTACCCAAACAAATGTTAAGATATCAATCTGCAGGAAGAAGAAGACCAGGACGTTCACTCAAAAGACTTCTGGATGGTGTTTCTCTTGAGGTCAAAGCAGGTCAACAAATGGCCTAAATTTGTGAATGTACTATGATGATGATTTAAATAAAATAGTTATGTGGAGTTAAAAGATCATAAGTTGGTTTAAGTTTTGATTTTCAGTACTTAAAAATACAATGTAATTTAAAGAATTCATTATGAACGAAAAACTATCTGGAAACTGTTCAATTTTGTCTTTCGTTATACAATATTACGATACTTTTGTTCTCGTAGAGTATTTAATGGCCATGAAATATTTCACTTACCATGAATATAAAGCGTGTATTAATACTAGACTATACGCTTTTCTCCTAAGCAAGTAGTTTCGTTTTAGCAACAAAATGTCATATTATTTAATGAATACCTCGTGTTCCTTGGTAAACATTTGTATTGAAACTTTTCTTTTGTAACCCTAAAACCGAGCTTATTACATACTTTAGAAGAAGAAACAAAAAAAAACATAACCTTTGTTCTCGACCAAATTACAAATTTTATAAGAACGTTTTCCCCTCTTAACTGCGCTGTTCTTTGAATGGAATACTATATAGCATCAGAATATTTTGTGTGGGGGTTTTCATAGGCTTTTATTTTGATTCTCTGTTGTACTTCTCATATATTTCTTTCATCCAGTTGTGCCGCATGGGCTACATAATTACATTCTGTTACCATTTCAGCACTGGCCTATAGAGAATTTACTCATATGTTTAGTTACGCTTATAGTAGCGTCCAGATCATAACTGTCGGTGCTATTTATAATTCTTTGCCTGGCCCCATCAGAGGCAAAGATTGATCCATCTTTCCTATATAGATTTACTAACATATATTAATTATTGACAAGAATTCCTTAACACACTGTAGTAATTTATGATTCGTTATTATTCAACCATGAAAGCTAAACATACATATATATGTGTTATAATTAAATGTTTAACATTGAGCAATGCCAGCTTAGTATGGCATGATAAGAAAAACAAATGTCTGGACGGGATCCGAACCCGGAACTCTGAGTCTGTACCTCAGCGTGTTATCCATTACACCACCAGGCGAACCTAATTCAAACACTTATTTTTCTTATATATGTATTATATTCTCCATTATTACTAAATGTCGCGAGAACTCGGTCTTCACTGCCATCACATCTTCACACGTTAAACATTTAATTATAACATCGATAAAACGTCACTGCTATAAAGTAAAAAATATTCTCTTTAATTTGCATACTTGTTATAGTCAGCTACTAGATGGCAGTGAAGACAGAGTTCTCGCGACATCTAGTAATAATGGAGAATATAATACATATATAAGAAAAATAAGTGTTTGAATTGGATTCGCCTGGTGGTGTAATGGATAACACGCTGAGGTACAGACTCAGAGTTCCGGGTTCGAATCCCGTCCAGGCATTTATTTATCTTATCATGCCATATATATATATATATATATATATATATAAATTGTAAGTCTGAAGTTGAAATATAAAAAATATTAAACATAAGTTATACTTGATCAATCTAAAGTTTAACGAAAACAATAATAATAACAAAAGTAATATTCTTTACACACTCAAACACCCATGCATACCTTTTTAGTCCAGCCTAGGGTACCCTACCCTGGCTTACTGGACCAATCTCAAAACAACTCAGCTGTCCTTGAGCTCACGTCCTTCAGACGATAACCAAAGTAACTGATTGAATTGAATGAATGAATGATACAGTTTACCACTTGAATCGCCTATTTGAGAGTTCCGAGGTAGAGGGGAAGTTGCGCAATACAAACAGAGCAAAAGGAGGGCTAGGAAGTAGAGTGGGAGAAAACACGAAGAGAAAGGAAATTGGCATAATTCATAAATTTCACTGTAGAGGGAGGATAACCGTACAGACGTTTCGTACCGAAATAGCACTTTCGGTACACAGTATTGGTCAAATTTTACTTTAATATAATCGGGTGTAGCTAACAATTTTTCTTTTTCATCATCTTTATCAGTAGATGTTTAAAAATTATTTCAGTTTAATTTTTATTTGTAGAGTAGACTCTTTTCAGTAATGATATAACTAGACGATTTCGTGGCGCAAGCGGTTAAACGCTCGGCTCTTACCACTGGGTTCTCGAGATCGAGTCTCGATCACTCCATATGGCCTTCGTGGTGGACAGAACAGAGCTTGGGCAGTTTTATTTGGGATTCCTCCCGTTTTACCCTGATACATATTTTATTCTACCGTTTCTCCACAATCATCTCATTCGTTTCTTTTGTCCGCCCCTGTGGCGGTGCGTCAGTGGTGGTCGACCGGTCACTTGTCGTTCACAGATCTCCCTAAATATAGGGACTTCTTCTCACCTTATCTCTCGACCCGACCCTGAGTTGTACACGAATTGAGGATACTATAATAGTAAAACTACTATATGACATATGGGTTAGTGTGGCAATATAAACACAATTCCAATGTTTCTTGAAAGAGAAAAGTTCAAATTTCACCATTTTATGCATTCAATATGAGCACCATGTGTTACACGACAATTATCAAAACGGTGGCTCATTTCTTGCCACACACGAATCAGATGGTCTTTAGTTATTGAATTCGCAACTTCAACAATTCTATGTCGCAGATTTTCAAGAGCGTCAGTCATAGGGGAGATAAAAACACTACCTTTTATGTAACCTCACAGATGAAAATCACACGGGGTTAGGTCTGGTGAACTGGGAAGCCACCGGCGATGAAGTTGATCTTCTGCTCCTCCTCTTCCAATCCAACAGCGCCAACGCGATAATGATCGCAACTTCAAGCACCAGCGCCATTGCGGCTGTGATCGGAACTTCAAACTTTTCTCTTTCTAGGAACGTTGGAATTATTTTTATATTTTTTTGCAGTTTGGAAGAAATAAATGTTTGAAGTCTTTCTTCTTTTTGAATAGCCCTGTATTTTCATTAAAATTTAGAATTAATGCTCAATTAATGGATTACATAGAAATATTTAACTAAATTCAAAATGAAATCCGTCTTTTAAATAATAAATAATTACCTGAATCATTAAATTGAAAAAGATTCTTTAGGTAATTTTCCTTATTAACTTTTAACCAGTTCATAATAAATAGGAGGATTTCGTGTAATTTATCGCGAAATATCGGTATTCATGTTTGAGCGAGTCTTTTCACAGACATTAGTGGCGTTTTGTGAAAGGACCTTGTTTACTGTTTCCTCCTTTCTTTTCAGCGTAGTTCACAGATGTCATCTCAAAGCTTTACCATGCCAACATTCTATACATGAAAGCCACTACTCTCAAACCATACATCTTTCTTGTCACTCTATCGGACCACACATAATGCGGTTTCTATTAATTGTCTAAGTCATCAATGCGCTATATGTAAAATTATAAACTAAAAATATATGTAATTATGAAACAAAAAGTCTTATGGAATGTATTTTTAAGCTACAAGTATTTATCTAATGAATAACAATGAATTAATATCCAGCGCGTCGATCCCATACATAAAAAAGCAGAAACTTATTTCCCAGTATACTTTATGTGCTGTGTATCTTGATTTTTTAAAATTTTAAAATGTTCAATGATGATGCAACCTCATATATATATATATATATATATATATATATTATATATATATAGAATTTCAATAACTAGGAATAAAATAATTCAAACAATATTATATGCTGATGATCAAATAATATTATCAGATTCCGAAGATAGCTTACAAATAGCAGCATATCAATTATTTAAAATTGCCAGCAAATATAATATGAAAATTTCCACATCAAAATCCAAAACAATGGCAATGTGTGGAAAAAACATACAACGGGTGAAAATTGAGATTGATGGAAAAATTATAGAACAAGTGTCAGATTTATCTTACTTAGGATGTGCATTTGCAGAGTATAAGAGTGACATTGATTCAAAATTACAAAAATATAATAAAATGAATGGGGTAATACGAAGACATTTTGGTAAACAGATGAGGACAGAGATTGCATAACATCACATCAAAAGCTGCTCTAAAATATGGAAGTGAAATTTGGATTTTAAATAAAAGAAACTCTCATAAACTTCAAGTAAGCCAAATGCGCTTCTTACGACCATTGTTAGGAGTTAATAGACTGGATCACCAAAGGAACACTATTATCAGAGGAAAACTTGGAGTAACAAGTTTAAATGAAGAAATACAAAGATACCAACAAGAATGCAATAATCATCTGAGAAGAATGGCAAGAAATAGACTTCCAAAATTGGCATTCCAATATACCCCAACTGGACATAGGGACCAAGGAAGACCAAAACATCGGTGGAAAGATCAAGACCATCTTCGCTAGGTTTACCGTATAGGCCACATGGCCTAAAACGAATTTGTTCATGATGATGATGATGATGATGATTATATATGGAATGGATCCCAATGGAAAGGAGGAAGAGAGGATGACCGAAGAAAACTTGGATAGAAGGGATACAAGCAGCTATGAATATCAGAGGAATGGATGGACAGAGAGGAATGGCGTTTGGTTTCCGGAAGACGGCGGCAGCTGCCATGATAACGGATAATGATATATATATATATATATATATATATATATATTTGAAAAGAAAAATTAACACCTGGGTGAGATCTGAACCGAGACTCCTAACTCTATACGTTAGCTCAATATCATCTTCGCCATTTATGATACCAGTGCAATCAATTTGCCTTTGCTAATATATAATTCTCTATCATAGGAGACAGTTGGACATCGCTCGGAGTGCCATTTTACGGTTTATGTAACAAGAAAGCATTTTTAATTCGCACATTTTCTTTAATAGCAATATTTTTTTATTCATTTCGATGTTATAATTAAATTTTGAAATGTATCAATGAAGGCCAAATATTACATGAAAAGGAAAAACGCACGCACACGCACGCACAAACACACACAAACACACACACAAAAACACACACAAAAACACACACAAAAAACACACACAAAAAACACACTAAACACACACAAACACACAGAAACACACACACGCGCACGAATACGCACACACACGCACGCGCACGCACGCACAAACACACACTGTATAACAATATTTATCCTCAGGAATAAGGAACTTTATGTTATACATACTTTAAGAACAAACTACACTGAGCAACAAAAAATAAACGTTTTAGAAAGAAATATATGTGATTCTGATAGTATTTTGTCTCCTGAATTCAAATATGATATCGGTTTTTCTCCATCACGCAAAGTTTCCGAGAGACAGGAATTTATAATTTCAAACAGTTTAATATTTTCTACATGCCTAACTACACAATATTCGAACATTCGGACTCACCTAGAAAGTAAGAAATGACGATTTTCTGCTATATTTCGCCTGTGGAACATCCCTCTTAATGGCCCAATAATAATCGGCCAGCATATTAGGATTCCATTTGCCTTGATATCTCTTTTCCATAGCTGAAATCTCCTGATTAAAGTGTTTTATTTTACAATGGACAAATGGACGATAAACCGTTTATTAAAAAATAATGATTTAAATCCATTAATTGAAATTGAAATAAAAACTGTGGGTGATGGAGAAATTCCGAATACATATTTGAAAACACGATAAAAACTACATTAAGTACAACTATTGTAACTCATGAGACAAAAATCATGTTACCAGTGTCATTTTTATTTATTTGGATTGCCTAAAATGTGGTTAAGATATATTAATTGTCTAACGTGAGAAAAAAAAATTGTAAAGTTAATCTTGGTATTTATAAAGAGTAGTAGATGCACTCATATTAAACCTGAAATATTTCATTCTTAGATTTTGCAGGGTTATATATTCTAAGGCAGGTCTTTTTTCTGAAGAGATATTTTTTAATTTAAGAATGAAGAGCTCAACTGTAATCGAGATGCGGATTCTTCAGGTATAATACTAAGCTTCATTATGAATCTCAAACAGACTATATAGCAAGAATTTTCTACTGTGAATTATGAATGCAGAAAAGTTTCGTGAGAGTTGAAACAGCTGTTTACATGTTCAATGCAGCTGTGTTTCACAACTTCCGAGTAGAAAATAAGATTGCAATCTTTTCTAAAATTAAGCTTTGCTCAACTGAATCGCAGGATTCAGTAAGGGTTGCATGAACATTATGTATACATGTACCTTAATATACAATATGTCTTCAAACTCCGGAATAGATAGAAAGCTGTCGCCAGTATAGTGAACGGGAAAACATAAGGCCTGACTTTAGAGCATAAAGTCTGTAAAACATGAAAGCACTATACGTGAAATGAATTTAACACTTTTATTTCACAAAACTTAATCGCATTGTATGTAATCTGCCTAGTTTGACTAAGCAGTACTTCCCTCTTTATATATATATATATATATATATATATATATAACTTTATTTTACCTGGCAGAGTTAAGGTTTTAAGGCCTTGTCTGCCACTCAACCAGATTTTTAAAAAATACAAAATAAAAAAAATAGCCTTACAACTACATAAACAATTACATGTTATAAAACAATACAATCAATATTTATAATCTATTTTGATTTACTCTAAATTTAACGAGTTAAATATATAATATGTACAAGATATAAAAAAACGAGAAAAAAAATGATTGACATAGTATACATTTAAATAAATAAAGAGAAATTAATTATTAGACAACAGGTAACTGTGTAAGCGTGACTTAAAGGCGCCAAGTGTGCGGCAACCCCTGATATCTTGAGGAAGGAAATTCCAGTAGCGGGCAGAGGCTATTGTGAAGGAAGTAGAATATGAGGAAGTGCTATGAAGAGGAATTGTTAGCAGACCGTTATCTTGTGACCTAGTGTCAATATTGTGGTAAGAGGGTAACTTCTCAAATCTGGACACCAGGTAAGTAGGAATGTAGGAATTCAGAAGCTTGAAACGTAGTGAAAGAGAGTGCAATTTACGTCTGTCAGTAAGACGGAGCCAAAAGAGGTTGTTAAAGTGTTCGGAAATATGGTCATAACGGCGGATATTGAAAATGAATCGAACGCAAG
Source organism: Diploptera punctata (assembly GCA_030220185.1). Lineage (NCBI taxonomy): Eukaryota > Metazoa > Arthropoda > Insecta > Blattodea > Blaberidae > Diploptera > Diploptera punctata. The sequence goes on from JASPKZ010005688.1 coordinate 40,644, forward strand.
CATTATGAACACGCTGCAATCTTTGCGACAAGTCATGGTTTAGATCATTGTATTTAATGTCACAATAATCGAAGTGTGGCAACACAAGATTCTGCACAAGGATTTGTTTTAACGAAACTGGGAGAAAATTCTTTAAACGTCTAAGATAATGTAAGATGGAGAAAGTCTTCACTCGTGACATGATAGTTGAATCAAACGCTAACACATACACGACTGAACTAGTTCTATTGTTGAAAGAAGCTTAAGTACCTGTGACGTAGACTTGATGTCATACTCCTAGTACCGAAACACCTACTCCGATCCGTTTTCGGCCTTTGTAGATAAAATACTATGATTATAATTATATACTCGTCTTAACGATTTCATTAAATTATGTGACAAACCAGTAATTTTAAAGTACATTCAGGATTTAACATTTTTAGTCAATCAAATCCTTTTGACAGTAGCCTATTGTGGAGAGTTTCGAGAAGGATTCCACATTATTTGTTCGTTTCTCGAGCCAATGTCTGTTTGAAGGTTCGCGAGCCGAGTCATTGGTACGAGCGCAGCAAACCTTTCAAATCTTTGTTCGTCTAGCGTATATGAGGCGGTCCAACGGTGCGAGAATCAGATTCAATTTGTTAGTGATACACTATTGGTTGTGAAGAACTGAGTGTATTAGCGAGGTGTAAAGTGGAACTTTAGTGACTATTATCTCATAGATCGATAATTTTGCCTCTTCCTGTTGATAAAATTGCCTCTTCCAATTCGTAATGAGATATATCTCCGCAAATTAACTTCTTTGAGTAGGATGTCGATTCAACAATATACGATCGATATGGTACAGAAAGAAATGCCAAAAGAAAACAAATTCAAATTTACAAAAAAAATAGTTCTGTTGCTCTAAAAATCCAAGGAGCAAGTCCTCCGGGAGGGACTTCAAGCCGTGGGTCCCGAGTCTGAAGATTTTCAGGCTCGTAAAAAATCCTTAAGCCTGAATGAAAAGGCCTCTAAGCAAAATTTACCGAATTTCCCCGTCCTAGTATCATCTTGGTTTCCTAGATGTCAGTATGAGGCGGAACGCTGACCACGGACCACTCAAAATGACATCTATACGAAAACAAAGTGTAACTAAATTAGTATGGTTCAAATTCTTCTCTGTAGGGGGAGAACGCCTAAATCTCTGTAAAGGGCTTACAAAAAAATCATCTGTCATTGATTTTTCCCAAACCCAAAGAGATTTAACAGCAAAAATATATTTATAAATATACAGCCGGCTTAGAAATTGCCCGAAAATAAGAACGGAATACATAATCTCACATTTGGTAAACATTAAACATTATAATTATTTTTAGCTTCTGATGTTGTATTATTCGCTAAATAATCACTCTAAATCCAACGCGAAATTGAGTTTTTCATTAGATAAAATCACTTGCGACTTTGTCGCTCATGACTTTTTTTCAGAAAAACATAACCTCTTGTTAGATTACTGTGAATTCGTAATACGGAATACTAACGTCTTACAGGAGCTGAATTTAAGTGACTGTAAAGACAATTATAGTGCAAATAATAAAGAAAGATTAAACATTTTATTGAAAACGGTTGTTTTAATTGAAATACGTTACATATAGTTACAATATTGGCTCGGCAAGTGACAGGGGAATATCATAACTTTCCAATATTCTTCTTCTTCTTCCTTCCAAGTATTAGGCCAAGGCCTGTTACGATCCTATAGAAAATTTTCCTTATGGGAAATTCTCGTATAAGACTTGAAAGCATAATAATAGTCCCTTCGATTGGTTGCTGGCCAAAGGAAGGCAAGACCAGTGATGGGGCTGCCATCTTATAGCCTCTGATCAGGCTTTTCTGGAGAAGAAAAGAAAATAAAGGAAAGGAGAAATGGAAGAAAGGAAGGACTCCCTAGCCCTCGGATGCCCTAATAGCGTCGGGGTCGAAAAAACAAGAGTTAACCAAGGGAGGTTAGATAGAAAAGTTAAAAGAGCGCAAAACACAAGTAAGTGAAAGAAATGTTTTGCACAGCTTGGGCACCTTGTGGTCGCCATCCACATATCCCCTAGATGAGGACCCCTGAGGGTACTTTCCAATATTAAGATAGATAATAGACCACAAATACCATTGAATATTAACTTTAGGGGAATAATGGATCTGCTTCTTATGCTAAAATATATAAGTAACATAATACATTAATTATTGTACTATGTACAACAGAAGTTATTTGACATTATCCTCATGTTACGTTATAACATGTGAATATGAGAGAGAATAATGAACATGAAATATTACCACAAAAGTCGACAATGCTGCTCTTTTGTCTTATTTAGTTTTGACATTTCAATTAAAACCTTCTATGGTCTATAAGCTTGTTTTATATTTTACAATATTATTTACAAATATGGGTCGCACGGGCAGTAAGCCGTACGTGATGTTGACAGTCCGTTACAATAAAGTAATAATTGGTAATAGTATAAAGAAATACAAAAAAAAAATAACATTACAATTACATAAAGAAAACACAATAATATTACAATTACATAATAATACAATAGCATTTTACACTAATTAAGTTATGTATAATTATTAAGAATTAATGGTCTTGCATTTTTCATAACACATTTATTCATGAATAAGTGTTGTTCTTATTTTCAGCGTTTTGTCCAGAAATGTACCCAAGTTTATCCAATTTTCTGGATTTACCAATAACTCGTAGCATGCCAATATTTCCCGATTTGAATTTAGAATACTTTCCGGTAATAACTGACGTCTCCAATATTCTAAATCATCACATTTTCCTAATATATGTATCTCATCTTCAAAGTTCCCGCACATTGGACATATTCGCATATTGTTATCGTCGCTAATTTTTAGAAATTTCCATGCCCCTAACCTAAACCTAGCAAGCCTTGATCTATCTTTAAATCCTAGGTTGAGTATATAAGATTATTTCCCCCAAACGTGTTTTAGGTCTCATTGTAAACACAGTGAGCGTTTTCCTGGAGCGTTTTCCTGTACATTCGGCGAAAATATCTTGTTGGTTTATATCTAAATACCTCCTCCGTTGTTTTATATAGGATACGTACATAACATGCACTACATAATAAAAAAAATAGATGCATACACTCACTACAACTTAAAGCTCCAACTGCCTATAGACACTGCTTTATGACATGACCCATTATCACGCAAGAACAAACAAAGGTCATCACCAGACGTGTCTTCTGCAGTAAACCGTAGATATGGCAGACGATAATTCTACACTCGCCGAGAGTTATTGTGGGAGAGAGACGGATGGTTAGCAAGGGAGACAAGTTTATTCCCCTTTTGCGCAGAACCATTTCTGTAGAAAATATAATTTCTAATAAAACATTAGTCTTTATGGTTTGTCGGTGGTGAAGTAAGTTTTAAGAAAGTGAATTTCTGCAATCTCACATTTTTAATTTTAAGGAAATGGATTTTTGGAGAATAGCTGTCAGAAAATCTCGACTGGACAAAAATACAGAAATTAGAAAATGGATGAATGCAGAAAGAAGTATAATGGACGAGATTGGACACACAAGGCTAACATGGTATGGACACGTAAGAAGAATGCAGGATGGAAGACTACCAAAGGCTGTCTATGCATGGAAAATTAAAAGAAGGAGCAGAAATGGAAGACCAAGAACAACCTGGAAATACAATATTCAAAATTAAATGAGGAAACTTGGTGTAACAGATGAAGGCACAGAGGACAGAGAACGATGGAGAACTTTAATTAAGGGAAATTTGTGAATATTTGTCGCAAACTGATAGTCTGTAAGTCCGTAGTCATATATATTTTTTAAAATTCATGTTAATTACTAAGATTGGTTGGAGAAAATCCTCAATGATAAGGAAAATTCTCAAAATGAAAAAAAATGAAAAGATTTTATAAATTTAAATGTTTTATCTTTACATTATCATTCAGTTTTACTTTATATCAAGCCTGTCCAATTAGAAACAGCCCTACACTGTAAAACATATATAGTTTCCCTTGAATTTAGACAGCCAAGTCCTTCCACCAAACTGCCATAACGTACAGTGTATCTCGTCGCTAAAAATCACAGATTTTCAATGGTCCAATGACCAGTGACATCATTTCTCTATTTATACTCTTTAATAACATAGTAGTTTCCCATCTGATATTACCCAATTATCTAAATTGACTTCATTTGGCTCCTGTAACCAATTCAGTTTTGCTAGCTTTCTTTTCTTTACAATGTTGGCACATTCCTTATCAACCATTCCTTGTTTTGCCTCTTTTTTAATTAATCCATGTTTTCTGATGCTGACAATTTAATAGTATCTCTTATAGTCGCCGCACACTTGGCACTTTTAAGTCACGCTTATACAGTTACCTGTTGTCTAATTAATTTTTCTCTATTTATTTAAATTTATATTTTGTCATTAATAATTTTTCCTCTTTTTTTATATATATTGTTCATATTATACATTTAATTCGTTAAATATACAGTAAATCAAAGGTAGCTAATTTATGAGAAAATTTACTTTATTTTCAAATACTGAAACCAACATTGAAAATTTTGACGCAATTAATAGTATGCAAACTCTCTTTTGTTTCAGGTATGTGAGCATCATAACTGGACTAAACGTTCGTGGTTGTAAGTAGGTAGCTTTTTATAATTTTTTTATTCAGGATGTTTCATAATAATTTGGATATTCCTAGAGAATAAATTACAGAAGATGATTGTCAACAGGATTCAACAGTTCTGTACATTCTATGACTGATTTCTCTTGCACCAGTTAATATCAGTGCGCGATAATAATATATTCATTCGAATTATATATGATCTAGAATAACATAAAATACAGTTTTTTTTAGATTTCAGGATCGTTTCTCTTATTTACACAGGTATCCTCAACCAAAATATACAATTCTTTCTTCCACACTTCCCCGTCTTGCGTGTCTCCTTCTGTCATATTTCTCTTTTTGATGTTGTCTTAAATTCCCTTTATCCACATTGGCTTTGGTATACCAGGTTTCCCTGTTCCAGGAGGTACCCATTTCAATACGTCTTCGTTTATTTAATTAAATGAAAATAAAACTTAAAGTTTTATGTGATTTTCATAATTATTAAAATAAAAATTAGTTACAGCTGTTTCGGTACTTTGTACCTTCTTTACATATGATAACAAATTAATACATTTTGTTATTATGGTACATAACTGTAACTATGCAACTTTTTTTTACAATCTCTATTATAAATTTAAAAGAGGTGATTCATTCAAGTCTAGTTGGGAATTTAACAGCTTATTACCACTTTTCAATTTATTTATCTCTACACCTTCTAAAAGGTCCAACTTCTTTCCTTTGTCACAAACATGTACATTTTAAAATCTGAATCATATTTTAATAAATATGAAAATCACATAAAACTTTAAGCTTTATTTTTATTTAATTAAATGAGTTACGGATTTTCATCAAGTAAACGCCAATTCAATTGATTACTTCTTTGTTTGTTTCTGTGTCCCTTCATCTCATTATTTGTCCATACCATCTTAGTTGGATTTCTTCAATCTCTTGTACAATATCCTTTTCTACATCCATTATTTCTCTTATTGTATTATTTCTTACTTTATCCAATTTTGATAGTCTTGTTGATCTTCTTAAAAAGTCCATTTCTGTGACTAATAATAATAATAATAATAATAATAATAATAATAATAATAATAATAATAATAATAATAATACCAATAATAATAACAATAATGATAATAACAATAATAATAATAATTTATTTTGTGTTTTTGCTTCAACGTCCATATTTTCGCACCTTATAATAAAATACTCTTCACAATTGTGTTATATATTAAAAATTTGGTCCTCTTGATTATATTCACACTCCATAAAATATAATTTAATATGCCAATAACTTTTTTGTCTCTATTCCTCTTCTTCTTCTTCGGCTTTCCCCCCTTATAGGTTTGCCGTCTTCAGTTTCCATGTATCTCTATCATTCCAATATCCCTCTTCCAAATTCCTATAATCCATTACAGTTCTGACGTAGGTTTTCCATTCCCATCTTGGTCTGCCACTTTTATTTCTTCCAGGGGGTGACCATTGGTATATATTTTTTTGGCCATCTTTCATTTTCCATTCTTTGTGCATGGCCATATCATTTAAGCGTTTGATTTTCAATCCTCTTAACAACAGATGTGGTGACATTCATTTCTCTCCAAAGGAATTAATTTCTCATTTTATCCTGACTTATTTTTCTCTATTATTCTAATACTGCGAGTATAATTGCTGTTTATAAGGATATTTCAATATAAATATAAACATATTAGACTATTATTCTAATGTATTTGAAGAGAAAAATTTTCGCCTAGACCGGGACTCGAACCTGGGACCCTTGGCTTTCCGGGCCAAGTGCTCTACCAACTGAGCTACCGAGGCGAGTTACGATCTAGACGCAAATTTTTCTCTTATGTACGTTGTATTTCCCTCGCGCCAAATGATTGACACCATAGCTTCTATCTTTGCAAATGGCGGCTTCTTAGTTAAGAAGACATTTATTGGGAATTTAACACTACTTTATAGCCAGTAGGGCTTCTATTGACGATTTTATTATTAATTTAACACTTCTCATAGAAGGATAAATTATATTTTAAGAGAAAAATTTTCGCCTAGACCGGGACTCGAACCCGGGACCCTTGGCTTTCCGGGCCAAGTGCTTATTCTAATGTATTGACATGTCCTTATAAACAGCAATTATAGTATTATACGAATAATGACTCGCCAAAAGCGGTCTTTTGTTTAAATTTAACATCATACATAAATAAACGAATAAAGTATATAATTGTAATTATTAATTGTGTTTAATTATTGAGTCTGTATCCTAGGTCTTCAAGAGATAGAGAAAATTGATGGAATATAAAAATATCGAAACGAGAGTTATGCAAAAAAGCCCAGTTTATTAGTTCACATTTGTGTCCAAATAACAATAGAAAAAATGTGAAATTAACAATAAAAACTAAAACTGTTCGTAATTGAATTAACATTTTTCAGATTATTCACTTTTATAAAATTATTTGTATTAAATTAGGAAGTTAATATTATATGAGCATAATAGATAATACATACGTTTAAAAATAATTTATGTTTGAAAGAATTACGTACCTTTTTATAATTATCATATAGAAAGTCCAAAACAGCTTAACTTTAATCAGAGTAATAATGCCTTCACAAACTTGTATCAGAAGAGGAGTATAATTGATTGTTGCAAAATTTTGTAACATAGAAACGTAGTACACTAAAGGTTGGGGTGACAGTTAATTTTATCAACTTAAATTGATAAGTAGTAGAAATGATATTTCTGAGATCCGTTGCTGGTGTATCTTTAAGAGATCAAAAGATAAGTCAAGATATCAGAGATGAATTACAAATATATAATATAAACGAGAGAATATACAGAAATAAATGTAATTGGTTTGAACATGTACAAAGAATGCCAAATAACCATATAAACCTCAAGGCCGAAAAAATGTAGGGAAACCAAAACGACTTTGTAAGGACGACCTGTAGCATATTGTGCATCGGGGAGCGGGACGGGTCAATAGGCTCATATCTAGAAGATGATGACTGGTAAATAGGGTTAGTTGATCTTCGATAAAAAACAAGGTTATGGGATTGCCCCACGCTAACCTAGTAAATATTTAAAACAAAAATTGTACCTGTGATGGCAGTCTTTATAAACAAATTAAAATTATTTAGAGTAATCAGCTAGGCCTTTCTGAACTACTTATATTTTCAAAGCTGTTCTAGTAGTAGTAGGACTTTATTAGACAAAAAGTAAGATATTTACAATATTATTTACAAATATGGGTCGCACGGGCAGTAAGCCGTACGTGCTGTTGACAGTCCGTTACAATAAAATAACAATTGGTAATAGTATAAAGAAAAACAAAAAAATAAACGGTAGCATTACAATTACATAAAAAAAAACACAATATTACAATTAAATAATAACTCAATAGCATTATACATTAATTAAGTTATGTATAATTATTAAGAATTAACGGTATTGCATTTTGATAACATATATTTATTCATGAATGAGTGTTGTTCTTATTTTCCGCGTTTTGTCCAGAAATTTACCCAAATTTATCCAATTTTCTGGATTTACTAATAACTCGTAGCATGCCAATCTTTCCGATTTGAATTTAGAAATTTTTCCGGTAATAACTGACGTCTCCAATATTCTAAATCATCACATTCTCCTATTGGGTATGGAAATTGAACTAGCTGATTATTTTATATAATTTTAATTTGTTAAAGACGACTCTCATCACAGATAGAATTTTTATTTATTTTTTAAATATTTAACAACAAACTCAAAGGTGCTTAATACTATTTTTACAAATATTGCTAACCAAGTAATTTTCCATACTATAATCTGCAACCAGTTAGAGCTATCACTTCATTCCACCTTAACGATTAAGATTTTTTATAGAATTATTTGGTAAGTTACTGTGTTTATCATAAGCAATGCCACGAGTTATTTCTAATTTATCTAGTGGATTTGGAAATCAAGTGTGGCATTTGTTAGGACTATTTAACGAATAAAATTAAGCTATTTACTCACAAATCATTATTTAAATATAGTTACTTTAAAATATTTATGTATTTAATATAAATGGCGATGTATGAAAACAAATGAGAAATGTTTGGTTAGTTTCATTTGTTCATTCACTGCAACTAGATAATATTATTTATTGCCAAATAGGATCGCAATATTTTAAGAATGCACCCTAGTTGAGAAAACATGAAACACATCGAACTGTATATTATAGCCAACATTATATGTTATTAATTTACTTTTTAGTAAAGACTCAGTAAAATCTTTATTTAAAAACACAATTGAGGGGTCTAGTGAGAGAGGGAACTATGCCATTTTGATAACAAATGGAAATAATCAGTGCTATTTATATTAAAATGTATATTTTTTTCCTTTTGCATAGTTTACATAACAGTAAGAAGAAAAACGTTACCCCTTTATTGTACAAATAATGTAATATAATGCTTTATAAAATACAATTTATTTCCATTTCTTCTCAAAGTGGCATAGATCCCTCTCTCACTAGACCCTTCAATTATTGAACACACAATTATCAAATGTGTATTTCGAAGAAATCTGTACATTATTTGCTATATTCAATGCCGTATTTGTCGGAGAGTCAGTCACTGAAAAATAATGCTCTGACCAGTTCAAAATATTAAAAAGGAGAAGTTTTATTTTTTCACAAAAGCAGGAACTGGTAAAGAGAATTCGATAAAGAGCGAGGTAAAACACGACTCTCATTGGTTGTAAATAAAATTCATTGAAACCTGATTGGTCATTGACTCCCATTTTGGGCATGAGTTAAATAGTCAAATCAAGTTATTTTATCATATCGTAGCTATTCTTGAATAAACTGTTTAAAAAAACCAAAGAAATGGCTCTTCTCTCAAGAACGCATGAAGTGTCTTACGACAATATGTGTAAGTGAAACAAAGATATGTCATTCTATCACATGCCAATTATTTTAACGCTCTTTTGAACATTCGGCTGTTCATAAATAGAATAAGCAACTCTGTATAAAATGAAGCAAGGAATAAATAATTAAAATTCTAAAGAGACAGTTAAAATGAAAAAGCTGATAAGAGAGCTATATACAAATGTAGGTCGCATTGTAATAAAAAATCACAAAATGGTACAACTGCATTACAACCGTAAGAGCACGGTTATAAATTTACCTTATCTGTTTACTAGGCAAAGAAATACGTACGTTATATCAAAACAGAACGTACATTTAATGTATTAACATCATCTCTATTCACACAGAAGAAAAATACTTAAACGTTGTCTGTCGCGGTGGTGGTCTGGAACAGCCATCATCAACCGGTGAGCAATTCGATTCGGAACAGGATTCTTCAAAATTAGCGGGGTAAAAGAGGACTTGAGGGGAAATGTTGACATCCTGTGTACCTTCCCTCCCTTGTGGATGGATAGTTATTCTCGTTACATTTAATAGTTTTTGGATCCGTCTATATAATTATAAATATTATTAATTAACTAATTTATTATTATTATTATAAGGAGGAGGAGAGGAAGACCTCGAAACGCGTGGATGCAGGAGATAAGAACTGGAATGAGAGCAAGAGGACTGGAGGACATGGATTGGATGGGGAGAGATGTGTGGAGAAGAAAAATAAAACTTTAGGCACAGAAAGATGTGTAAACATTAAAATTCTGTATATAAATAAAATTAATATTATTATTAACGTTGTTCAAAATTGTACGAAGAATTGGTCAAGACACTGCAAATATATGGGACTTCAAATAGGAAATAATTATTACCTCCACCATTTACTATTCGTAGATGATCAGGTGGTGATTTCTCAGGATCCAGATGATGCATCTTTCATCTTAAGGAAATTAGAGATAGAATACAAAAAATGGGATTACAGATAAATTATAATAAAAACAGAATATCTTTCATTGGATACAACAGATGAGCTAAAATGTAATTCAGGAAGAATACGTAATGTCAATATTTTTAAATATTTAGGTTCTATTTTAAATAAAAGCGAGAATTCAACTAGAGATATTGAAATAAGAAAAACTGATGGAAGTAGAATCATTGCTATGTTTAACTCAGTGGTTTGGAATCGAAATATTATATACAGAACGATAAAACTATATTTTAAGTTCTGTTACAGAGCATTTCATTATATGGGTCCGAAATCTGGAGAGTAAGTAGAAAATAAGCCAACAAGCTGTTAGAAGTAGAAATGGACTTTTGGAGGCGATCAACAAGAATTTCAAGAAGGGATAAGGTCATAAACAGCACAATAAGGGAAATTATGCAAGTTGAAAAAACATATTAGGAAAATAGAAGAAAAACGTTTGAAATGGTATGGACCCCTCATAAGAATGGAAGATGCGAGAATACCAAAGAAGATCCTTAATTGGAAAGCTAGTGGAAGAAGTGGAAGAGGCAGGCCTAGGGAACGATGGATGGATGGAGTGAAGAGAAGTATGGAAGCTAGAGATTTGAGGGAAGAAGATGCTTTAGACAGGAATCTCTGGCGACAAATCACTTTGGGTTGTGGCATATTCCTAAATAAAAATATATTATTATTAATTTTATTATTATTATTATTATTATTATTATTGTTATTATTATTATTATTATTATTATTATGTCCATTGCTGTGGTCTCGAGGCAGCGTGCTGCCTAAGACCAACAAAAACACACACAAAACTGAGTAACACCAAGAAATTGGGACTGGAAGTAAACATCAATAAAACTAAGTATATGTTCACGCGCACACACACACGCACGCACACACACACATACATACACATATATATACATATATATATACACACACATTATATAATGGAAATGGGTGGTTAATGACAAATGAGGGGTATTTTAAAGAAGTGGTTGAATTCAAATACCTAGGAACATTAATTACAATTAGGAATGAGGGGTACAAATAAATTAAACATATGCTTAGTTCTGGAAATGCATTCCATAATGCATTACAGGGTCTCTTGTCCCAATTTCTCTCAAAAAGTTATTCTGAAAATGTACGTATAAAAAAGTTATTTCCCCAGTTCAATTATACCGATGCAAAACGTAGATGCTTACTTTAAGGGAGGAAAGGAGAATTGTTTCTGATAGTTTTGCCACAATATAATTTTTAACGTTTTTTTATTAAACTACGATTTGGTAATAATGGTAAAAACTGAAGACTATATATAGATTAGGAATATAAATACTTATTGCAAATTACTTTTGACTCTGTTATGCATCACTTTAATTTTTGTTGCTCATTCTATATGAAATATTCTGTTATTTAACAGAGCTCAAAATAACTTGGCAAAGAAACATTTCTTGCATTTTACATTAGACGCAAAGTTGGGAGTCATAAAGTATATTTACTGGATGTTTCGAGTAACAGACATGAAAAATAGGTGAAGGAACTCGCAAAACCCTGGTCTCAGTAAAATGTTTATGGAATTACTCATATAATTGGAAGCAAGCCATTTCGAATGGTTACGTAATGCAGGTAATGCAAGTTGGATTTTAAATGATAAATGATGCAATTTTTAATTTTCATTTATGTAGCATTCCGTGAATTTATGTTTTATTTCTAAACCTTATTAGATACAAATTCCGTTTTTTTTCGAGTGTAATTACAATGAAATTAGACTACATAAGTTTTTATGAACATTTCCTCCTTAGAATGTTTCATAAATATTATATACGCACCGCTGTGGTCTCAAGGTAACGTGCTGCATTGTCACGCAGCGGGCCCGGGTTCGATTCCAGGTAGGGGCAGGCTCCTGGGTGAGGTTTTTCCTCACCTGTAAGACAAATGTCAGGAAGCTTAGGGCCCAACGGTCCCCGAAAATCATCCGGCCATCATCATCTTCCTTACCATTATCATCATCATCCTTCACCGGTGTAGAAAGCAACGGGAAGCTACCACACCTACAATTCCCTAGTAAAGTTGCAAAGCATAGCATGAAAATGTTATGTTTGCAGTGAAAGATCTGCCCTCGGGCAGAATTACTATGGATGGATATACGCAAATGAATTATTAAAATAATAAATTGCAGCCAATTTTGTTAGATAATATAGGCTTACTTATAATTGTATAAGATAAAGTATTTTAAGCTTGTATTAACAAATTGTGTTTTTTTATTAAAATACAGCGATAAGTTGAGCGTTTTTAGGAACTCGAGAGTTAATATTTTAAAATTACAAGAAAAAAAGATAATTGTATTGTAACATTATTAATTAAACAATTCTATTACATTAAATATCATATTTTATGCACGATAGCGCATTTTGTCGTATTTACAACAATGGCGACCATTATTGAAAGTTCAACTTCCTACATTTCAGGATTAACAACCTAAATAACTATACTGTATTATTACATATTACAATTCTATTGCAGGAAGTAAAACCACTGTCCTTTATATATATTTGTGCTATTGTGTTATTATTTAATTGTAATATTATTATTGTGTTTTCTTTATGTAATTGTAATGTTATTGCTATTGTGTTATTACTTAATTGTAATATTATTGTGTTTTCTTTATGTAATTGTAATGTTAATGTTTTTAGTGTATAATGCTATTGTGTTATTATTTAATTGTAATATTATTATTGTGTTTTCTTTATGTAATTGTAATGTTATTGCTATTGTGTTATTACTTAATTGTAATATTATTGTGTTTTCTTTATGTAATTGTAATGTTAATGTTTTAGTGTATAATGCTATTGTGTTATTATTTAATTGTAATATTATTATTGTGTTTTCTTTATGTAATTGTAATGTTATTGCTATTGTGTTATTACTTAATTGTAATATTATTGTGTTTTCTTTATGTAATTGTAATGTTAATGTTTTTAGTGTATAATGCTATTGTGTTATTATTTAATTGTAATATTATTATTGTGTTTTCTTTATGTAATTGTGTTTTCTTTATGTAATTGTAATGTTAATGTTTTTAGTGTATAATGCTATTGTGTTATTATTTAATTGTAAGATTATTATTCTGTTTTCTTTATGTAATTGTAATGTTATTGCTATTGTGTTATTACTTAATTGTAATATTATTGTGTTTTCTTTATGTAATTGTAATGTTAATGTTTTTAGTGTATAATGCTATTGTGTTATTATTTAATTGTAATATTATTATTGTGTTTTCTTTATGTAATTGTAATTGTGTTATTATTTAATTGTAATATTATTATTGTGTTTTCTTTATGTAATTGTAATGTTATTGCTATTGTGTTATTACTTAATTGTAATATTATTGTGTTTTCTTTACGTAATTGTAATGTTAATGTTTTTAGTGTATAATGCTATTGTGTTATTATTTAATTGTAATATTATTATTGTGTTTTCTTTATGTAATTGTAATGTTATTGCTATTGTGTTATTACTTAATTGTAATATTATTGTGTTTTCTTTATGTAATTGTAATGTTAATGTTTTTAGTGTATAATGCTATTGTGTTATTATTTAATTGTAATATTATTATTGTGTTTTCTTTATGTAATTGTAATGTTATTGCTGTTTTTGTTGTTTATTTTTCTTTACACTAGTACCAATTATTACTTTATTGTAACGGACTGTCAACAGCACGTACGGCTTACTGCCCGTGCGACCCATATTTGTAAATAATATTGTAAATATCTTACTTTTTGTCTAATAAAGTCCTACTACTACTATATATATTTCCGATTGAGGGTCTTTCCACTTTTCAGCGGTTGCCCTTTTACCGGCCGGCTGCTGGCCCTTCACATCCACATGTGTCAATCACAGAGGTAGATGATCAACAGCCAGTGTAGGGGTGACATGTGGTTAGCATGTCGAGTCCCCCAGCCGTTATAGCTGGTTCCTCAACCTGGAGCCGCTACTTATTGTAGCTACCCATTTGCCTCGCGATGCTGGGTGGGCACCGATCCCATACTGGCCGAAATACCATGAGAAAATTTCTTCCCCCATGGAGACTCGAACCAGCGCAAGTCCCGTAGTTCTGCGCCAAGGCTTCCTACCTTAACCGCTCGGCTACGGCGCGGGACCCTTTATATATATATATATATATATATACTACGTACAATGTAGGCCTGTAGGCCCCTATACAAACGTATATCCGAAAGGTAGTGTTAATATACATTATACGAAACAAATCACTGCATTTTTAATGAACTTAACTTTATTTGAAACAATATAAAACAATAAATACGTACTTGCCGCCATTTTATGACTGATTGGTGTCACGGCCTGCTGTAGTCTCAACTAATAAACAATGGTCACACTTTTAACGTTAGTCAGTTGTTTATAATGAACGCAAATATTTCCAGAAATTATGTAATTATTTTAATGTTATTTATTATTTTGAAAACACCATCGCGCAAAAGATAATGTACAATGCACATTTGTGAAGTGCTATCGGTCGGTTTTTAAACATTTCCTAGCTTCTGTAAAAATTATTTACTGACCTCGCATCATAATATACTATTCCTCCAAGGTATTTTTACCTTTCATGGTGGAGTGGCTTGCCTGCTTAAAATACATCTATGTGTCTATATCTATGTCTGCGGTAGTATTGCTGCCAAAATGTACCTTGGTCGAAAGGTAGATCTTTCACCCTAAAAATACAACCGTCAAGAAACACGGACATGAGTTCTCGGGTAAAAACTTTCCGGAGGTAAAATAGTCCCCCATTCGGTTCTCCTTCAGGGAATGCCATTATTATTATCCTAATGAAGATTAAATTTATCTATTGTTCAGTGATGGAATATCATACATAATTCTAAATGATAAACGACATGGTTTTTTAATTGTAAATGTAAGTGGTCCCAGAGAATATGAAAACATCAAGAATGAATTCTATGAAGAAAAATTAATTGAAAAACTTAAGAAATTATAAAATGCGGCAAGAATACTAGATCAAAATTGCTAATAGATTTGAAATACTGGGATCATCAAATGTAAATGTTTGCAACCGAAGAAGAAACTGATATAAATTAAGAATGATAGACTATAAGATATAGGCCTACTATTAAATTGTCAGCATCAGAAAGCTTAAGTTATTTAAAAAAGAGGCAAAACCAAGTAATTATTTGATGAGTAATATGCCAACATTGTAAGGAAAATAAACTAGCAAATTTAAATTGGTTACACGAGCCAAATGAAGTAAATTTAGAGCAATATAACATCAGATGGGAAACTACTAGGTTAGTAAAGAGTAAAAAAAAGGGATATTTGTGAGAGAAGATTAATTATCTTGAAATTAATGCAAAAAATAAGAAAATTAGATAATTATATCATGGAATTAGGATAAATAGTAAAGTGTTTCAAACCAGAACAAACATAATTAGTAATGAAAATGGTGTTATGATTGCTGATTCTCTGTGCATATTAATTAAATAGAAAATTACTGTAAACAGCTATTAAATGCACATGCAGAACAGGAAATTTAAGAGGATGATTTAAAGACAGCAGAAATATTAATCCTAGAACCAAGACAGTCAGAAAAAAATTAAATATGTATAATGCATCAGGGATCCCAGCTCAAGTGATTAAATCAGGGAGAGAAAAATTGATAGACAAGATTCATTGTTAGTTTTGGTATGATTTGGGAAAAATATACTCTTCCAAATTAATGTAAAAAATATAATATTCTACCAATCTATAAGAAAGGAGATAATACTGATTGCAACAACTATAGGGGCACCTCATTAGGCCTATTTTCAACGACGTACAATATTCTAACAAATATAGCCTATTAGCATTCAGACTTACTCTCTATATTGATGAGATAATAGGTGTTCATTAACGGGGATTCTGAAGAAATAGACCTACAATTGATCATATTTTTTGTATAAGTCAGATTTTAGAAAAAAAATGGAGAATTTAAAGGCACTGGGGATCAACTATATGCAGACTTTAAAAAAATAATACGGTTCAATAAAGGGGTGAAGTATTGTTTTGGATTTCGGAATTCCTAACAAATAGTTAGTTAAATTATTCGAATATGTGTAAATGGCACAAAGGATAGGGTGTGTGTAGGGAAAATTTTTTTCAGATGCTTTGAAATTAGCATTGTGTTAAAGGAGGGAGATTCACTATCTTCTCTACTATTTATTTCTGTACTAATAAAAAGTTTAATGTGTTTTGGGTTTTATGTTAAAGTGTATATGTAATTAATGTAAAGATATTCTGTATAATCGCCTCACTATGATGCTTAACAAGCGGCTCGCTTTGTTTCCCCGCAGCTGTTATATGATATTAAAATACAAAGATACCTAGTACAGCTGCTACCACGATGTTGCCACATTGCTTTTCTTCACTCAGTTTCAATTAAAACTCGGAACATGGACCAGTCGATTCAGTTATAAAATTGTATACCGTAATTAATTAGTACAATTATCAGTGATTTATTGTAGTATATAGCTCGAATAATAATACAATATCTACATATTATATTTAATATATGAGTGATTTCAATATGTAGCGGCTATGGGAAAATATTTCAGACCGAATGGATATTAATAATAATAATAATAATAATAATAATAATAATAATAATGTTTTATTTATTCTGGCAGAGTTAAGGCCATAAGGCCTTCTCTTTCACTCAACCAGCAAAAATACAAATAAATATTTGACAAATATAGATATACACTATACTAACACTTAAAGATACATTAAATGTAGCAATGTAAATTTCATGTATACAAACAACATTTTATACGATAATAACAATAATAATACTTAGGATAATACTAATAATAATAATAATGATAATAATAATAATGATAATAATACTAATAATAATAATGATAATAATAATGATAATATGATAATGATAATGATAATAATAATAATGATAATGATAATAATAATAATGATAATAATAATGATAATAATAATGATAATAATAATAGTAATAATAATAATAATAATAATAATAGTAATAATAATAATAATGATAATAATAATAATAATAATAATAATAATAATAATAATAATAATAATAATAATAATAATAATAGTAAACATTTGATGAATTATACGAGAAACACCAATTAATATAATATGAACCTTACACTGGGTAATGATGAAGTCGAGGTTAGAGCAAATATAAATTTAGATTTCTTTTAAAAGATGCCAATGTCCGCATGTGACACAAGAGGAAGAACCTCTTAATAGTTCAAGGAATAATACATTATATTCACAGACTCTTAGTAAGCAGTGTCAGCAGTTGGATTGTATTAAAAAATACGATTAATGTGGAGCCTGCAGAACGGGGAAAAATGAAGTATAATTTAAAATCTACCCCCATTGACGGTCAGTGTCCCATAAGATTTTTTTATTCTATCAAATTTTGCATTTGCTGTATGACACTGAATTATCTTAATATTGCCATGAAATTGTGGTATTTGATGTGTGTGAAACGTCATGGTACGTCAAGGTACCAAACATTTTTTAGTACTGCCATTTTCTCCTATCAGCAGTCATTTCGCATTAAATGGAACTTCTTGAACGACCTATTCACTAATATATTATCACTCAATACTCTTAAAATAATCAAACGTACAAATGCACATTTTATATTATCCGAAAACCGAAGTTACCGCCAATGATATACGTAAACATAGCCGAAAATTAGAGAATATGAGTAGTGATGTCATACAATCGTCTGCTGCAATAAAAATGGCGGCGCGTGTTGATTTCAAAACCTTAATTTAAAACTCGTTTTTCTCGGTAACTACTTGTAGGAAAATCTTACAGTTCTTCTTCTCCTTCTTCACGTCACGGGCTAGGCAACAATTGCCAGTTCCGCCTCACAGTTATTCTGTCCATCTTTTCACTGGTCTTCCTACATTCCTTGAACCTCTTGGCTTGTAGTTGAATGCTGCTCTTGGCAATCTTGTTACATTCATTCTTTCCACATGTGTAAACTATATATCTCCATATTCTCTGATTTTCTCATTCAATGGATATATATTTAACTCTGTTCTTATATCTTCATTCTTTATCCGATCTAATCTTGTGCAGCCTTTTGTTGTTCTAAGGAAGTTCGTTTCTGCGCTTTGTATTCTACTTCGTAATTTTTTGGTCATTACCCAAGTTTCGCTCTCATAAAGTAATGCAAGAACTGCCAATGTTTTGTAAAACTTCAATCTAGTATCTCTTCTTGTTTTATTCTTTAATGTTTTATGAATAGTTCCGCATATTTCGACAGTTTCCTATTTACGTCTCTTTCAGTTTTTGTGTTTATAGTAAAATTACAACCCAAATACAGTTTACACCATAATTCTTCATTTTTTGCGCTATTTTAGGGTATATATATATTTTAACTTTTATAAGATTTATTATGTATTCCGTTGAGGTTTATTCAAAATTAATATAAAATTATAGAATATTCACCTGAAAGGTCCGTCTCCTCAACTTAATTAATCATTTAACTGTAGCGCTTTCGGGACTTGTCCCATCATCGGAAGGATTCAAAACTGGTGTTTCACTGAAGATCTGGTAGAGGCGGTTGCATGTATTGGGTTCGTTTTCGTTTATCAGGCTGTCGTTGTGAGCTGCTTTCATGATTTCCATCTCTTCGAGTACGACCTTTCAGGTGAATATTCTATAATTTTATATTAATTTTTTATATATATTTTCCTTTTCCGTACGGATCCTCATTATAATTATTATTATGGATAAATGAAAGATAAAAATTCAAGTCTCTGTGGAGTGTCTTTGAAGCAAATGGGATCTTTTTCCAAGTGGACTGAACAGGAAGCACCGGTTACATCACGTATCATAATATTTTTTGGTATTTTTAGTGTTGCCAGATACTAAGAATTCCTTCAGAACTTACGTTAGTTGAAGCAGGTGCTCCTGTGAAATTCTTGTCAAGTGTTATAAAACAGGTGAATCTCACGACGTTTGTTAAATTACGTAATCCTCAGCTGGATTTGGGTCTTACGTATTAACTTTTTCGAACATTTAACTCTATTCCAGTTTTGTAAAATGCGTCACTGGCTGATTCACACGAACCTAAATAAAACGAAGTGTTCAGCTTTAAAGTTTGTTCTATGAGGGAGTTAGGAAATTTAAAATGACTATTTAACTCATGTCCCAAATGGGAGTCAATGATCAATCACATTTCAATGATTTTTTATTTACAACCAATCACAGTCGTGTTTCGCATAAAATGTACCAACTAAAGTTTATAATAATAAAGAAAGCACCTCCTTTTTAACATTCTGAATAGGTCATAGCATTATTTTGCAGTGACTGACTCTCCAAGAAATACGGCTACCAGATTGTATATAGTGCATGAATGTCAACACATACCACATGCAGGAGTTAATATAAAAACATTTGTAGCAATTGATTATACCACCAAAAAAATAAACCACTGTTTGCACTTTCTTAAATGTATTTTTTCCCAGAAAAATGTAATTGTCATATTTACATCATACAACATCAGAAATGAATTAATATACAGTTTGATGTTTTTCTCCACTAGAGTGAATTCTTACAATATTGCGTTCCTTTGGCTATAAATAATATGATCTGGTTGCAGTGACGAACAAAAGAAGCAAATGAAGCGTACCAATCGTTTTTCATTTGTTTCCAAACATCGCCGTTTACAATAAATATATAAATATTTTAAAATAACTATATTTAAATAATGATTTGTGAGTAAACAGCTTAATTTTATTCATTAAATAGTCCTAACAAATGCCACTCTTGATTTCCAAATTCTCTAGATAAATTCACTCCTCACTTGTGAGTCGTGAATTTATTGATAATTTGGAAATCACTCGTGGCATTACTTATGATAATTTTGTCTCAGATCTTGATATTTAAGTACACTTACTGGGCAAGTTATTAATACAAGATAAAGAGAAATATCAGTACACACAAAATTGTAAGAAGTGTTTTTTTAAAGAATACCATCTACATTCATAGTTGAACAATACCACGCTCGTTAAACGAAGCTGAGAATCATATTCTCCTGGGAAGAAGGATGAAAAATTGATAGAATTTATATTGCCATTTATTCCAGCTACACGACTTGCTTGTCTCAATCTCCGTACTTATTAAGGCAATACAAACAAAAACAAGCAATAAATGCTTTAAACTCTGTTTGCTGGAGCAAAAAATATTACAAAAAATAGAAAATTACTAATATATCAAACCATAATTCAGAGCATTTTAACATATAATGCTGAAGTCTGGCAAATTCCTACCAGGGAAATGAAAAGAATTTTAAGTACAGAACTGGATGTTTTAAGAAGATCAGCTGGAAAATCTAGAATGGATAGAATACGAAATAAAGAAATAAGGGAAATTATGGGTGTACAAGAGGAGCTAGACATCATAGACATTATAGAAAAGAAAAAGATTACAGTGGTATGGCCATGTCAAAAGAATGCCAGAACAAAGATTGCCTAAATTTGTTATGGAATGGATCCCAATGGAAAGGAGGAAGAGAGGAAGACCGAAGAAAACTTAGATAGAAGGGGTACAAGTAGCTATGAATATCAGAGGAATGGAGGAAGATCAATGGATGGACAGAGAGGAATGGCGTTTGGTTTCCGGAAGACGGCAGCTGCCATGATACCGGATGATGATGACAAATTATGACGTTTGTAAATTTTCCGTAGAGAATATTTGTCTTTTTATTGTCTGGAATGGCGGTATTGTTAGAAAACAGTTGAATATTGTTTAATTTAACTTCAGATGTTTAAACATAATTTGAAATCGACTTTATTTATTTCACAATAATTCACTGATTTCACACAAATCATTTGCTAATTATCTTGTGCAATGTTTATCTTATCCTTCAGTTCTTCATGATTGCTTCACTTAACACATTTACTTGTTCGTTACTATTCCTTCTCTTCCACACTTTAATTGCTCATCTATGAGAACTGCACCAGAACAAGACTGGCCGTACCTTATTATACAGGGCTATTCAGAAAGGAGGGACAGACTTCCTAACTACAAAAATAGAAACACAATTCCACGTTCCTGGAAAGAGAAAGTTCAAATTTCACTATTTTATCATTCAACATGAGCACCATGTGTTACACGACAAATATCAAAACGGTGGTTCATTTCTTGCCACACACGAATCAGCTGCTCTCTAGTTATCGAATTCACAGCTTCAACAATTCGATGTCGCAGATTTTCAAGAGTGTCAGGCATAGGGGGGATAAAATCACGGTCTTTTACGTATCCCCACAGAAAAAATCACACGGGGAGTCCACCGGTGACGAAGTTCATCGTCTGATCCTCCTCTTCCAATCTAACGTCCTGTTGTATCGTCATTTTAATACAAACAATCAACATGACAAACAATAGCGCCAATGCGGCTGTGATCGGAACTTCAAACTTTTCTCTTTCCAGGAACGTTGGAATTGTGTTTCTATTTTTCCTAGTTTGAATAGCCCTGTATTTGCAAGCGTAGGAATAATATGGAATTGCAGTCTAAACTCTTGGCTAGTAGAATACTCGATAACCGACTTTTCCGCAATGGAGATATAGATGCAATGTTGAAATTTCTCCCCCGTTACTATACAAGGGGAGACCCGACTCTCGTCACCGCCCGCGAAATTAAAAAACCAATCCAACAATGCGTTACAGTATTCTTCTTCTTTTTCGGCTTTCCCCCACTTACAGGTTTGCCGTCTTCAGTTTCCATTTATTTCTATCATTCCAATCTCCCTCTTCCAAATTCCTAACATCCGTTATAGTTCTGACGTAAGTTTTCCATTTCCATCTTGGTCTGCCACATTTATTTCTTCCAGGGGGTGACCATTGGTATATATTTTTGGCCATCTTTCAGTTTCCATTCTTTGTACATGGCCATACCATTTAAGCATCTGATTTTCAATCCTCTTAACAACAGATGTGGGTACATTCATTTCTCTCCAAAGGAATTCATTTCTTATTTTATCCTGTCTTGTTTTTTGGAGGCTTCTTCTAAAATAATCAAATTCAACTGTTCTAATTTTATTCTTTTGTAATTCCGTAAAAGACCAAGTTCCACTTCCATATGACAAAATATTCTGTATTATGCTCTTATAAATTTTCATTTTAGTTTCCTTTGTAATATTTTTGTTCCAAATTATTCCACGTAATGTCTAAGTTGCATTTTTTGCCATTGCAATTTTAGTCTATACATCTCTCTCACAGGTACCTAAACTTGTAATTAATGAACAAAGATATTTTAAAAAATTCACATTTTTTTATTTTCCCTGTTTCAAGTATGAGGTCATCCGAATCCTTTCCCAAACACATATATTCTGTTTTCTGTAAATTTATATTCAGTCCCCATTCTTTACATTCTTCCATTAGTTTATTTATCATATATTTCATATCAACTTCATCCCCTGCAAAAATTATTTGATCATCTGCAAACAGCAATGAATGCAGTACTTTTCCTCCTATAGGAATACCCATTTCATAACATTTTTATATCATAAGTTAAGAGCCTGGTCTATACAGTATTCTAATCCCGAAAATGTTTACCTTATTTTATTACCTTCATGTAATAAACCACGTTACACTGCGATACGTATATTACAATAAATAAATAATAATTTTCTAAAATATTAAATTCTAGAAAAAAGGCGAGAAGTAGGAAACATTAAACTGGATAGTAACATACATTTCTTGACAGTTTTAATTTCTTCATGTGTATGATTTCTATCCAGAAATGCTATATCATATCTTACTTAATACTTAATACAGACTTTCCACTTTACAGCAGTTTGCCTTTGATTCTTGCTTTCCAGAGATTCCTATCTTCCCATTGTCCATCTTTCTTACCCCTCTTCATCATGGCATCATATATTCCCTCATACCATGCTCTTCTACTTCTCCCCCTCTTCATTCTGCCTGGTACCATCCAATCCAACACCTGTTTAGGCCGCTGGCCTTCCGACATCCGTTGTACATGTCCATACCACTGTAGAGCTCTCTTTGGTATCATATCGATAACAGTTTCTTGTGCATCCATTTCTTGTCTGATATATGTATTTCGAATATGTTGTAGCCTGGATATTCTCATACGTCTCCGTAATCCATCCATTTCTGTCGCCAAGATTCTTTTCAGCATCCTTTCATTTATTGTCCAGCTTTCTGATCCATATGTGATTATACTTTCTATTATTATCTGTATAATCCCTTTTTTGTTTTCCTGGTCAAATTTCTATTCCACAAAAGACCATTTAGGGATCTAATCGCCTTCCTTGCACAATTTACTCTGTTAATAATATATTTTTCACAAGTACCAGATTTATCTATTATAGATCATATTTGGATATACAAATATTAGGAAAACTTTCAGAATGAACTAATTCCATTATATTTGGCCCAATACAAATATATACAATATTGGAATTCGTTTTTATTTCAGGCGTTCCAAGTAAAATTAAGTTGGCACATCAGATTTTTTCCGTATGTGCTTCATTCTTTATCTTTGTCAATCTATTCAAAATTGTTTGAAAGGTTTTTCCAATTACGTTATATGAAAAGTAAAATAATGAATATATGAAGGCCAATCAGTTAATGAAAATTTTATGCACGTACTCAGTTCCATAATGAGAGAGGTTCCATATTAGAAGCCATACGACTTTTTTAATATTGGAGTGATTCACTGCATTCCATGTAACTTTTAATTGTCTCTTTGTTTAATTAAACCTTCATTTCCTATCTTTGTATCTTTGTTCTGTCTTCAAACACACTTCCTCTATAAGCTTTAATCGTAATCACATTGATGCAGAGCCAGATCAGTTGTAGAGCTAAATTTATACATTCTTAAATTTAGGTAGGGTCTATTACTTCTAATTCAGAAGGGTCTTGAGATGTGAATTCTAAGTTTTATTTAGTGTTTTTTAAGAAATTAAGACCTATTTATTAGCATTGCCTCACAAATGCGAATTTATCATAAGTAATGCCACGAGTGATTTCCAAATTATCGATAAATTCACGACTCACGAAGTGAGGAGTGAATTTATCTAGAGAACTTGGAAATCAAGAGTGGCATTTGTTAGGACTATTTAACGAATAAAATTAAGCTGTTTACTAACAAATCATTATTTAACTATAGTTATTTTAAAATATTTATATACTTAATGTAAACGGCGATGTTTGAAAACAAATGAGTAACGATTGGTACGCTTCATTTGCTTCTTTTGTTCGTCACAGCAACCAGATCATATTATTTATTGCCAAAGGAACGCAATATTGTAAGAATGAATAATGAAACACATCAAACTCTATATTAATTAATTTCTGATGTCCTATGATGTGAATATGACAATTATATTTTTCTGAGAAAAAATACACTTAAGAAAGTGCAAACAGTGGTTTCTTTTTTTGGTGGTGCAATCAATTGCTACAAATGTTTTTATATTAACTCCCGCATGCGGTATGTGTTGACATTCATGCACTATATATACAATCTGGTAGCCGTACTTCTTAGTGAGTCAGTCACTGCAAAATAATGCATTGACCTATTCAGAATGTTAAAAAGGAGGTGCTTTCTTTATTATGATAAACTTTAGTTGGTAAATTCTAGGCGAAACACGACTGTGATTGGTTGTAAATAAAAATCATTGTAACGTGATTGATCATTGACTCCCATTTGGGGCATGAGTTAAATAGTCGTTTCAAACTGAGTAATGAAACACGTTTATAGTAAATCAAAATGTCCTCGGGAAGTTTCCGAATTATTCCAATTAGCTAGTCTGTACCTATTGTATCTAATTTGCTATAGTCGAGTAGGGCTAATTAAGTGAGTACATTTTTATCCATATAGTCACTTATGTCCTCTACAATGTCGAAGAGTGCTGTTCTTGTTATATGTTCCATTCTAGAACCAGACAGGTGCTCATCTGATAAATCATGTGTGGTGAGAGTATTTTATGCTCCAGTGATTTAGACAAATAGAAAAGAATACTGCTTACTATGTAATCGTAAAGTGTTGTGGGTGCACTTGATATCGACGTTGAACGAATTGGAGCCATTTTCTAACGTCGGTTCTCTTCTTCCAGATTAATATAGGTTTGTCTCTTTTTCTTATGTCTTTTCGATATCAGTTTCATTATTTTTCTTCGATATTATAATTTGATCAATTATCGGTATGTGACCATACCATCAGAACTGGTTTGTTTTCATTTCATTAATCAAGTCTGTCACTTTTTTTAATGTTCTGAATTTTAAATTGTATCTCTTTTTTAAATTCTTGCTTTGGGGCGCCAAAAGTCAATTTCCGTTGGATTAAATTTAGGTACACATTGTGGTTCGAAAATACAAAGTTTCCGAAGAATAAGTTATTGTAATTTATTATTATTATTATTGTTATTATTATTGTTATTATTATTACCCGTTCAAGGAGTAAGCGCAGTTGTTGACGGAGGGCACTGCAGTCGTGTTTATGCAGGAATAGACCACGTGACGCTGCTATCTATGAGTGCAGAGGGGGGCGGGACGTGGGACGCTGACAGTGAACACTGCCTTAGATGACGTCACGTGTAGCAACAAAGAAAGCTTCGCAATTCTTCCGCCTGCAGAGATATTTTGAACGACTAATATTATTATTATTATTATTGTTATTATTGTTATTATTATTGTTATTATTATTGTTATTATTATTATTACCCGTTCAAGGAGTAAGCGCAGTTGTTGACGAAGGGCACTGCAGTCGTGTTTATGCAGGAATAGACCACGTGACGCTGCTATCTATGAGGGCAGAGGGGGGCGGGACGTGGGACGCTGACAGTGAACACTGCCTTAGATGACGTCACGTGTAGCAACAAAGAAAGCTTCGCAATTCTTCCGCCTGCAGAGATAATTTGAACGACTAATATTATTATTATTATTATTATTATTATTATTATTATTATTATTATTATTATTATTATTATTATTATTATTATTATTATTATTATTATTATTATTATTATTTTAAATTTTAATAATGAGAATTCAACTACAGAAATTGAAAGAAGAATAACTAATGGAAGAAGAATCATTGGTTTGTTGAAGTCAGTGCTTTGGAATAGAAATATAATATACAGAACGAAGAAAACTATATTTAAAGTTCTGTTACAAAGCATTTTATTATATTGGTCCGAAACCTGGGCAGTAAGTAGAAAACAAGCCAACAAGCTGTTAGCAGTAGAAATGGATTTCTGGAGGCGATCGACAAGAATTTCAAGAAGGGATAAGGACAGAAACAGCACAATAAGGTAAATTATGCAAGTTGAAAAAAAAAACGTATTAGGAAAACTAGAAGAAAAACGTTTGAAATGGTATGGTCACCTCATAAGAATGGAATAAGAGAGAATACAAAATAAGATCCTTGATTGGAAAGCTAATGGAAGAAGTGGAAGAGGCAGGCCTAGAGAACGTTGGATAAATGGAGTGAAGCTAGAGATTTGAGGGAAGAAAATGCTTTAGATAGGACCCTCTGACGACAAATGAGAAACACTGTATTGTGGAACATTCCTAAACAAACAATAATAATAATAATAATAATAATTAATAATAATTAATAATAATGATAATAATAATAATAATAATAATAATAATAATAATAACAATTAATTTTAAATGTGTCTTCTTTGTAGTTCCTTTGAGACCTCGTTTTATGGCGCCACACATATAATTAAATTTATTTATTTTGTTTTCAATGTCTTCACTTTTTCTATACGATTTTATCACATTTGAAATCTTATTTTATAAACAACTTTGTATATTATGTTTATCACCCGACTTTCTCTGAAAATATATGTAATATCATTGTTTTGACTGGTATGGATACTCAAGTTTTATAATGTTCTGCTTTCTTCTCTGTACTTTAGAATGAATGAAAGAGTAAGGTGACCGACCTATAGTTCCTAATACAATTTATAGATCGCAGTACCGTAATCAAAAGTCTCCTCTTCCACCTTGCGGACATTAACACTCTCTTACTTAAGCCTGGATGTCGATAATTGTTAAATATGCTTAACATTTTAATTTTCTCTCATATCTAATATATACAAATGAATGTTTGTTTGTTTGTTCGTACTCTATGCGCGACCGTACCGTTGGTCCGATTGTGATAAGGTTTTTTGCAAAATGTTCAGAAGATTCCCGGGATGAACATAGGCTATAACAGAGTTGTCATACACATCTCCTACACCCTTAAAAGCACCTTTGTAGTGAAAAACGTGGAACATATTTTTTTGATGCTTAAATGGCTTACGCTGCCTAAATCATAACAAATACACAAAATGAATTTACACAGAATTAAATATCTCAATAAACTCTACAAAAAAGTCCGCGACAGCATATGCTTATCTTTTACGGATAACTCACAATAGCCATTTTCGTCTTTCATTGATGCCAAGAAGATCGGGATAAGTAGATTCCCGGGGAAGCGAACACTGCCGTACTGTTCATCCGGTTGTGATGGGGCTTTTTACAAAATGTTCAAGATTTTCCCGGGAAGGTTATAGTCTACAAGAGACTTTTAATGCTCAAGCCCTTCATCCTTAAAAATCGCCCTTTGTAGTGAAAAGTAAAATAGAAGTGGCTTTTTGTACGGTTAAATGACTTACACTGCTTAAACCATAACAAATACACAAAATTAATGTACACAGAATTGAATATCTCAAAAAACTCTACAAAAAAGCCCGCGACAGCATATGTTTATCTTTTATGGATAACTCACAATAACCATTTTAGTCTTTCATTGATGCCAAGAAGATCGGGATAAGTAGATTCCCGGGCAAGCAGATCAGCACCACGGATAACTCAAAATAACGAATTTTGTCTTTCAGCTCATTAATGCCAAATATATCGGGATACGTGAATTCCCGAACAATGCCTGGTAACGAGCACGGGGTTCTAAAAATAACATGATATAAAATAAGGGAAATTATGGGTGTACAAGAGGAGGCGGACAACATAGACATTATAGACAAGAAAACATTACAGCGGTATGGCCATGTCAAAAGAATGCCAGAAAAAATATTGCCTAAAATTGTTATGGAATGGATCCCAATAGAAAGGAGGAAGAGAGGAAGACCGAAAAACTTGGATGGAAGGGGTACAAACAGCTATGAATATCAGAGGAATGGAGGAAGATCAATGGATGGACAGAGAGGAATGGCGTTTGGTTTCCGGAAGACGGAGGCAGCTGCCATGATACCGGATGATGATGACGATGATAAATTTATGATTATTATTCCTTTTTTTCTTATTCAACTAAACGTAAAAACACATCATTTATTTAGGCGTAGCAGCGCACGCCGGGTATTAGATTTCTTTTTTATAAATGAACTTTAATAATTTCATGTTCCGAGACATAGTTATCCTCTTACCACAATATTGACACTAGGTCACAAGATAGCAGTCTGCTAACAATTCCTCTTCATAGCACTTCCTCCTATTCTACTTCCTTCACAGTAGCCTCTGCCCGCTCCTGGAATCTCCTTCCTCAAGATATCAGGGGTTGCCGCACACTTGGTACCTTTAAGTCACGCTTATACAGTTACCTGTTGTCTAATAATTAATTTTTCTCTATTTATTTAATTTTATACTATGTCATTAATCTTTTCCTCGTTTTTTTATATATCTTGTACATATTATATATTTAATTCGTTAAATTTAGAGTAAATCAAAATACATTATAAATATTAATTGTATTGTATTCATAACTTGTAATCGTTTATATATATATATATATATATATATATATATATATATATATATTGTAATTTAGATTTAAGACTATTTTTTTGCTTGTATTTTTTTAAACCTGGTTGAGTTGTAGACAAGGCCTTAAGGCCTTAACTCTGCCAGTTAAAATAAAGCTATTATTATTATTATTATTATTATTATTATTATTATTATTATTATTATTATTATTATTATTATTATTATTATTATTATTATTATTATTATTATTTATTATTATTATTATTATTACATGGAAGGAAAACATGAAGACAGTAATGCAAGCTAGAGGGCTAAGCATCGAAGATGCCCAAGACCGTAGGCTTTGGAGGTTTGGCACGGGAAGACGGCAGCAGCTGTAAAAACCCGAAGATAGATAGAGAGAGATAGATTATTATTATTATTATTATTATTATTATTATTATCTATCTCTATCTATCTTCGGGTTTTTACAGCTGCTGCCGTCTTCCCGTGCCAAACCTCCAAAGCCTACGGTCTTAGGCATCTTCGATGCTTAGCCCTCTAGCTTGCATTACTGTCTTCATGTTTTCCTTCCATGTTAATCTTGGTCTTCCTCTTTTCTTCTTTCTGTTAGGATGCCATTCATATAGTTGCTTCGGCCATCGCTCATCTTCCATTCTTATTATTATTATTATTATTATTATTATTATTATTATTATTATTATTATTATTATTATTATAAACTTTGAAAAAAACTAAGGGTTTTGTAGTTTGAGAATCTTTACTAACTGAATGCGTAGTGATATATGAAATGCTGATATTTAGATGGTGTATACGATCCTCGTTACTGAAGCCTCCCCTTGGAATACTATGAAAGCTGAATCCAATCTCATCATTAATACCAATTTCTCGAAGGTCCGTTTTGATGTCACCCTCGCGTGACAAATGAAGGTTTGTGTCGTGAGTTATTGAGTATCAATCGTCTCCCAGCACTAAATCCGACAAGTTTTAGTGATCATTTTGTACCGGAACCCGTAATTATATTGCATTGCTGTACATCAAACTCACAGAGGAAAGAAGATTTGCTTTATAATGTTTAATAATTTTACAAATAAAATTTAACTTAACTTTGATCTTCAAATTATTTATGAGTGACAGACAGGTAGATTTGTCATTTTATGATTGACAAGGACTGGATTGACCTGAAAAAAATTCACCATTATTTACAGATCATTTGTGAGAATATTATCTGTTTTTGATTTAAGATCGGAGAAGAGAAAGAGTGAGCTGAAATTAATTGCCCTCCGAACGAATGTTTGCTTAAATTATAATAATAATAATTATATATATATCCATCCATAGTAATTCTGGCCTTCACTGCAATCATAGCATTTTCATGCTATGCTTGCAGCTTTACTAGGGAATTGTGTAGGTGTGGTAGCTTCCCGTTGCTTTCCACACCGGTGAAGGATGATGATGATAATGATAAGGATGATGATGATAAAGATGATGGCCATATGATTTCGGGGACCGTTTGGGCCTTAAAGTTTTCCTGACATTTGTCTTACACATGAGGAAAAATCCCGATAAAAACCTCACCCAGAAAAACTGTCCCGACCGGGGATCGAACTCGGGCCCGCTGCGTGACAAGGCAGCACGCTACCTCGAGACCACACCGGTGGAATATATATATATATATATATATATATATATAAAACAAGCAATAAATGCTTTAAACTCTGTTTGGTAGAGCAAAAATATTACAAAAAATAGAAAATTACAAATGTATCAAACCATAATTCAGAGCATTTTAACATATGGTGCTGAAGTTTGGCAAATTCCTACCAGGGAAATGAAAAGAATTTTAAGTACAGAAATGGATGTTTTAAGAAGATCAGCTGGAAAATCTAGAATGGATAGAATACGAAATAAAGAAATAAGGGAAATTATGGGTGTACAAGAGGAGCCAGACATCATAGACATCATAGAAAAGAAAAGATTACAGTGGTATGGTCATGTCAAACGAATGCCAGAGCAAAGATTGCCAAAAATTGTTATGGAATGGATGCCAATGGAAAGGAGGAATAGAGGAAGACCGAAGAAAACTTGAATAGAAGGGGTACAAGCAGCTATGAATATCAGAGGAATGGAGGAAGATCAATGGATGGATAGAGAGGAATGGCGTTTGGTTTCCGGAAGACGGCGGCAGCTGTCATGATACCGGATGATGATGATGATATATATATATATATATATATATATATATATATATATATATATATATACTTATTTCTATCATAGTAATAGCTTTAGCTTCTCAATATTAATTTAATATAGGTACCTATGTTAAATTTAATTGTGTTGGTCCCCTCTATAAGTCCTCAAACTCTGTAAGGGGAATTTAGACCCACTCTGTATATATTTTTGTTATGTGGCAGTACTGGTCTTGGTAATCCTTATTTCCAATCTGACTCATATTTTTTTAATCAGCTTAACGTCTGTTGAACAAAGATAAGACAAAACGCTTAAATACATATTGACATTTGCAGCTGATCATCTTGAGTGAATGCATAATGCATCCTTATCACGATTACTGTCTTAACCTTGAAGATGTAATAGCCTCCAACACTATGTAAAACCAATAACAATATGTTATGACGCATTATCTACTATGCGTGACTGCGTTCCTCAATGTGCAACTTTCATTTGAAACCATCAAGACTTATGACGCAATTTATAATCTAAGCTTATAAGCTATACCGGTGCGAATCAAGGATTTAAACTGCATATGTTTTAGTTATATTGCCATTGTGCGACAAGTTTCATATCCATCCATAGTAATTCTGCCCGAAGGCAGGTCCTTCACTGCAATCATAGCATTTTCATGCTATGCTTGCAGCTTTACTAGGGAATTGTAGGTGTGGTAGCTTCCCGTTGCTTTCCACACCGGTGAAGGATGATGGCCATATGATTTCGGGGACCATTTGGGCCTTAAAGTTTTCCTGACATTTGTGTTACAGGTGAGGAAAAACCCCGATAAAAACCTCACCCAGAAAAACTGCCCCGACCGGGGATCGAACCCGGGCCCGCTGCGTGACAAGGCAGCACGCTACCTCGAGACCACAGCGGTGGACAAGTTTCATATAATAAACATAAAATTATTAAACTATCATCATTACAGGTGAACGGAGAAGACTACATAACAATGAACTACATGGACTTTATAGGAAGCCAGATATAATAAGAACAGTTAAGTCTCATAGACTGCGATGGGCAGGACATGTTGCACGTATGGGGAATGAAAGACTTGAATGGAAGCTTCTTGTAGGTAAGCCAGAGCGAAAACGCCCAGTTGGTAGACCAAGAATGAGGTGGGAGAATAGCATTGACTATGATTTGAGGGAAATAAATTATACAGGGAATGATTGGAAAACATTAGCTCAGGATAGGGATGTATGAAGAGCTTATGTCCGCACGGCCATGAACCTACGGGTTCGATAGTGCCAGTAAGTAAGTAAGTAAGTAAGTAAGTAAGTAAGTAAATAAGTAAGTAAGTAGTAGTAGTAGGACTTTATTAGACAAAAGTAAGATATTTACAATATTATTTACAAATATGGGTCGCACGGGCAGTAAGCCGTACGTGCTTTTGACAGTCCGTTACAATAAAGAAATAATTGCTACTAGTGTGAAGAAAAATAAACAACAAAACAAAAAAAAAAGCAATAACATTACAATTACATAAAGAAAATGCAATAATATTACAATTAAATAATAACACAATACCATTATACACTAAAAAAAGCAATAACATTACAATTACATAAAGAAAACACAGTAAGTAAGTAAGTATCATCATTAAATCCTTCTGTTCCTAATTGGAGTGTACGACCTAAATAAACCTCATCCATGTGGCTTTATTTCTTGTCAAAATTTCTCCTGTTTTCTACTTTTGCCTACCGAAGTTCAACAATCTTCATCCAACTTATTTTAGTTAAACGTACAGTTATCCAACTATAGGGTTTAGGAGGCCCTTGGGTTAACGGATGGCTAAAGCTCCCACTTTGACGTGACTGATGTTTCTTCCAGATGTTTCTCCCTCAACTGTGGAGGGCATCTTCAAAGGCGAGTACTTCTAGGTAATGTTCCCTAGGCCAAGGAACACTAGCCAGAAATATTCGCCACTGAAGATGCCCTCCACAGTTGAGGGAGAAACGTCTGGAAGAAACATCTGTCATAGTCACGGCCACATAGCCCAGAATCACTTAATATTATGGGGTATGTTTGTCTAATTTCGTGATAGTTTTTTTACTTTTGTGTGCAAATCTAACATTTTAGATAATGGTGACAAAATATGAATACAGGAACATAGTATGTACATTCCGCGAGATCATTTATCGAATTCACTCCAAACCGACGAATAGTTGTCCCCATATGCAAATGGAGCCATATCAAAAGAAAAATTATAAAAATTGTAAAAACTGCTCTACCATTATTATTCTTTTATATTGTTAAGGCTCCATGTAATGGTTGGTTACTTTAATATTAAAATACAATATTATAATGTTATATAAATATTAAAACCCCTCCCAGGAGCTATCACATTGACGTGGTGGGGGGCTTAGTACCCGATGAACCAGACGACCCTACTGGGGAAGATTGACTTAGGTTATTCTTGCTGGTGGGTAAGAGGCGAGGGGAACTAAGTATAGCTCACAACGAGGGAATGGCGTCTGTATCCATATTGGGCGGCCACATCTTCGTCAAGTCTTCAACGGTCAACAGGGCGACAAGGAATAGCACAGCTAAACTTGTAGGGCTTGAAGAGCGGAAGAAGCAGCCCTCTCTTGGGAGGTGGATACCCAGAGGAGCATGTTTGCAGGCTCAGAGGAAGCAGCCCATCCACCATCCTTGTCCTGCGAAGCGCTCGTAACGCTTCCAGGAGACATTCATCTTACTGAGAAGCTTCATGGAAATCAGCCGGATTGTCATAAAAGGAATCGACCCATGTTGGAAGACCTAGAAGACGTTGGGCTGATGCATTATGAAGTCGGAACGGGCAATTGCCTAATCCCTGGAGTGATGATGATGATGATAAATATTAAATAAACACCCCAAATTTAGATCATTTATTCAAGGACGATCACTAGCACTTGCTTATTCGGGTGTCAATACTGTATATAACATTTATTTGTAAATACAATTTATTCTTATTCTTCTTCAAAATTTCTAAGATTGTTTACTTTTTTTTTACTTTTGAGGGCCTCTCCACTTTTCAGCGGTTACCCTGTATTCCCATTCGCCATTCTTGCCGATCACGCCATTCATCCTCCTCTAGACCTCGGTCGTTCATCAATCTATGGATCTCTCCTCTCCAAGTTGTTCTTGGCCTGCCCCGTTTCCTTCTACCAGAAGGTGACCATTCCAAAAGAGTTCTGGGCCACCTATCATCCTCCATTCTCCTGACATGGCCATACCACTGAAGAGCTCGTCTTTCGATCCTTTCCACCACTGTCTCCTCCATATCCATCATCTGCCTCACTTCTTCATTTCTTCTTCTTTCCAACCTGGACACCCTGGCACTGCGTCTTATTCCATCCATCTCCACTGCCAAGATCTTAGTTTTTTGTCCCTCTACCAAAGTCCATCCCTCAGCACCATATGTCATTATGCTTTCCTCTAAGATTGTAAAATAATAAAATACCCTATAGTTAGTGACTGCATCAGCAGTGAAATGTCTTAATTTATAACCACAGCTTTACTATTCCACGTGAAAGATAAGTGTTGGTGAAGTTGCCAGAGTTATAAAGCACTTAAAAATAGTATTTATCATGGTTATGTAATTCTGTAAAACAAATGTTAAAAACAATGCTGTAAATTTTGTTTACCTGAGTGTTGCTTGTTTGCAAACAAGAACGTCGATTTCTGGTATTTTTACGCTTGCCAACTCTTGAATTATAAACTGTGTTGTAGAAATCCTAATTTTCAACCATCTTAATGAAGATAAACTATTGCTAAATTATAATGGTATGGACGTTAAGTTCTAGTTGCTTAATGCAAATTTAAGGATATTTTTTCCCTAAAGTTCACTTATTAACAAATTAAATTCCAACTGTATCCAAACATAATAATTATCTAGACAACTGAAATGTTTGATTCTACATCAACGCCCACTATTTTCTATATACAAAATTAGTAAATACTTTGCCAACACCGATAGAAAATTTGTCAAAATCATATATTCATATTCTTGGACTTCTAGAAGGTAGATCGTCATCTCGTACACAGTGATATTAACAAGGTAAAATACTCCATAAACGCTCTGATATTTGTCCCTAATTTCTGTATTGTGTATTTTATCAAGTAATGTTTTCCCCTGAATAGTTCTTAAGATCTTAATTTCACATTTGCTTATTATTTGTTTAGTTTTTGTTGTATCAGCACTATCAGGTATTAGTTGATTATATAAATTGTGATTTATGATAAAATTGATTAACCCAACACTTGCATGATGACACAGGAAAACCAACACAAGACTCAATGAGGTTATCGGCACTGGAATTTGAACTCGGGATCTTTCGAACAAAATCTTAAATACTGTTGTGCGAGCCAACTCGTTCCATATACCTACGCTTATTTATTCAGTAACATTCTTTATGCGAACTACCATTATAAACATGTTATGACAATTAACGTCGTTCGTGTGCCATAAAATGTCGTCTTAGCAACACAGTATGTTATGACGTAACGAACATATCAACGTCATATTTTTTAAAGAAGGATAAAACACTAATTTTACAACTAATATAGTTAGTTTCTTCGATTAATGTAGAATCGAATGATTGTGATATTCCTTAATACTATTTATTTAAATAATTATTTAAATATATTTACCGGTATTTTAAAATATGTATATATTTAATGTAAACGGCGATGTTTGAAAACAAATCAGAAATGTGAGGTTATGTTTGTTCACTGCAACTTGATCATATTATTTATTGCCAATAGGATTGCAATATTGTAAGAATGCACCCTAGTGGAGAAATAATGAAACACATCAAACTGTATATAATAACCAACATTACAGGTTATTAATTAATTTTTTTAGTAAACAACTCAGTAATATCAAGAAATCTGTTCGTTATTTGCTATCTTCAATTTTATTTTCAGGAGAGTCAGAAACTGCAAAATAATGTTCTGACCTATTCAGAATATTAAAAAGGAGGAGCTTTCTTTATCACAAAAGCAGGAGCTGATAAAGAGAAATCGATAAAGAGCGGGGAAACACGACTGTCATTGGTTGTAAAACAAAATTCATTGAAATGTGATTGGTCATTGACTACCATTTGGGGCACGAGTTAATTAGTCGAAAAACATATTTTAGACTTTACAGCCAGATTTTTTTTGTATCCTCACTCATGCACAAAAATGTTTGAAGTTTTATTCTTGCTTTAATAATTCTTCGCGATTATTATTAATTTCAATAAAAATTTAATTCTTTTCAGTTATTGTACTATTTTGTGGATCATGAGATAATTCTTAACCCAATCGCCTCAAAAGACGAAGTACACTCGCCGGTATTTAATGGCCTTCAACTCAGAAGACGAGGTACACTCGCTTTAACTCTGCTGTTATATATTTTGCAATATTTTATACATCCCTGGCAGGGTAATACTTTGTTAACATTTATGAAAAGTAGAGGAATGTGTTTTAGCTTCCATCCTTATTTTGATCTCAAGTGCCGTTATCTTTTGTTTGTTTTGAATGTCTGAAAAATAGAAAATATAATTTACGGTAACTTAAATCCAGTTTCTAGGGAAATGCATTGAGCATTTGTTTTTTTACCTGAAGCGAATGGGTTAATAATGTAAATAGCTATCATGTAAGCTTTAAAGTGACACTAAAATAAATACATAATAATAATAATAATAATAATAATAATAATAATAATGATTTATTTTAGCTGGCAGAGTTAAGGCCATAAGGCCTTCTCTTCCACTCAACCAGCGAATAGTAAAATTATACAAAAATTACATACATATTACAATTTTAAGATATTAAAATACAGACTAAACAAAATACGGTGATGGTGTGATCTAATACTAGCTAATACTAACAAAAACATAGAATACAATAACATTTTAATGATGTAAAATAAAGTAAGTAGCTTCCTAGATGATTATTAATGGAATGCTCTATGTAGTTGTTATGCAGTTAATGTTTTCATTGTGTCGAACTTAAGATATCAGTTAATTTGGATTTAAATAATGATAGCGATTGACAGTCCCTGACATGACTGGGAAGTGAGTTCCATTCTCTAGTCATAGATATTGTGTAAGATACAGAGTAATGACAGGTCCTGTGTTGTGGTATCAAAACTAAAGAAGAGTCTTGTGAAATTGTGATGAGCCGATAAATTTTGAAAACGTGTTGTCTGTGTAATATGTGTATTTCTGTTATTACTGGTGTTGCTGCACATACGTATAGCGACATGTAGATGTAATCTCTGTGTATGTTTGAATGTCATTGTCATAATTTAATCTGCAGCTATTGTCCAGGGGCAAGGCTTCTAGGATAAATGTCATATTTTATTTTAATAATTTATGTACATTGTTTGATATCACAAATCAGTGGCATAGTCTTCTGACTGTTGGATTTTTACAATTAATCTTTCAAATGTAAACAAAACAAATCGCAATTGACATATAGCAGAAGAATGATTGATGGTTGTGTACTTTCTATTTTGACTAATGCATACAATTCGAACATACCAAACCGTGCATTTTTTTTTACAGTATAGTAAGGCTTGATTACAATTTCGTTACAATAAAGGTGAAATCACGATTATGCATTGTCAGTCAATTTGAGAATTACTGTTTGCTATTCCATTTTTAACTAAGTAAATTACTGCAATAAAAACTACTGCATTCAGTTAATTAAAAAAGTTATTTCGAATAATAATTTTATTGCATTTGATACAGACAGTAGAACATGCATTTTGACAGCATGTATAACTAATTGAGACCTAGTTAGTATCTTAGCTTAACAATACTAAGTAGTGGAAAGTATTTGTGTATAAAATAAATATAATCAATTGAGTTGGTGTTTACTTGATGAAAATCCATATCTATTAATTAAATAAAAATAAAACGCAGTTTTATTTGATTTTCATATTTACTATATAATTCAGTGACAGCTGTTTCGGTACACTGTACCTTCTTCAGACATGTTAACAAATTATGAATTGTGTTCCAACTGATCTAAGCAACAATACAACAATATTTATTTAGATTTTTAAATTTAACAAAGGGGATTCATTCAAATCAAGTTGAGAATTTAACAGTTTTTACTACTTTTAAATTTATTAATTTCTACAGCCTCCAAAAGATCTAACTTCTTACTCTTATCACAAATATGTAAAATTTCAAAATTTGGATCGAAACAATGAAAATAATCAAATAAAAAAATTTGAAATTTTACATATTTGTGATAAGAGTAAGAAGTTAGATCTTTTGGAGGCTGTAGAAATTAATAAATTTAAAAGTAGTAAAACACTTAAATTCTCAACTTGATTTGAATGAATCCCCTTTGTTAAATTTAAAAATCTAAATAAATATTGTTGTATTGTTGCTTAGATCAGTTGGAACACAATTCATAATTTGTTAACATGTCTGAAGAAGGTACAGTGTACCGAAACAGCTGTCACTGAATTATATAATAAATATGAAAATCAAATAAAACTAAGTTTTATTTTTATTTAATTAATAAAATAAATATGTTTACCGAGCGAGTTTATTCAGGTGTTAGCGTTCAGGTAATTAAAAAAAATACAAATAGGTAGGCTACATGGCCTACTGCTTGCAATAAAAATAATTCTGAGTGGGGTTGCCTAGGATGTAGATGCACCTAAACTAAGAAATAGCCTACATTACTTACTCACTGGCACTATCGAACCCGTAGGTTCATGGCCATGCGGACATAAGCTCTCCATACATCTCTAACCTGAGCTAATGCTTTCCAATCATTCCCTGTATAATCTACTTCCCTCAAATCATAGTTAATGTTGTTCTCCCACCTCATTCTTGGTCTACTAACTGGACGTTTTCCCTCTGGCTTTCCTACAAGAAGCTTCCATGCACGTCTTTCATTCCCCATACGCGCAACATGTCGTGCCCATCGCAGTCTACGAGACTTAACTGTTCTTATTATATCTGGCTTCCTATAAAGACCATGTAGTTCATTGTTATGCAGTCTTCTCCATTCACCTGTCTGTTCATCTCTCCTTGGCCCAAAAATTTTCCTAATAACTTTATTCTCAAAAACTCGTAATCTCATTTCCTCCCTTAAAGTAAGAGTCCATGTTTCGCACCCATATATTATAACCGGTAGAATAATAGTTTTATATATTTTCAGTTTAATGTTTTTTGAAATGACGTTAAACTGCAAATATATAAAAGCCTATATTAAAATGCATATTTTATACTCTAATTTACAATTACATCAACTGTAATATTCATAGTCATAAATTATTTTAAAATGATTTTACAACTGAAATTTGCCCCAAAAAGAGATCTAACCAACAAACTACAAATTGTTGGGAAACTAAAAAAAAATAATGTCAATTTTGAGGCGATTACCTTTATTATATCATATACATTTTAATCTCTCATCCCCTTGGAATCATATACAGCCAATTTAAAGCAACATAACGTACTAATAACTATATATTATCAAATTAATACAAAATTGAGTGCAAAAGTGACCTATCTCTATAGAGTGGAAAATAATCTAACACATATTTAAGTAAAAATGCTATAATGAGAAACAGAAAATACATATTGAACACTGATTCGGTTGGAAAAATTTCTAACTTAATCAGTTTTCAATATTTATTTTCCACCATAATTCAGAGCATTTTAACATATGGTGCCGAAGTCTGCCAAATTCCTACCATGGAAATGAAAAGAATTTTAAGTACAGAAATGGATATTTTAAGAAGATCAGCTGGAAAATCTAGAATGAATAGAATACGAAATAAAGAAATAAGGGAAATTATGGGTGTACAAGAGGAGCCGGACATCATAGACATTATAGAAAAGAAAAGATTGCAGTGGTATGGCCTTGTCAAAAGAATGCCAAAACAAAGGTTGCCAAAAATTGTTATGGAATGGATCCCAATGGGAAAGCGGAAGAGAGGAAGACCGAAGAAAACTTGGATAGAAGGGGTATAAGCAGCTATGAATATCAGAGGAATGGAGGAAGATCAATGGATCGACAGAGAGGAATGACGTTTGCTTTCCGGAAGACGGCGGCAGCTGCCATGATACCTGATGATGATGATGATTTTCCATTTAATGTTAATTCCGATTCTGCTGTTAAAATCGCCAGCTAATATAATTTCTCATAAGGTCCCGATCTCATCTATAATAGAATTTAATGTATTATAAAATTTATATTTTATCAAATAATTTTCGTCCTCACTAATTCCATATATTGCTAATATAGAACATCTATACCAAAAAGAGATGTATTAATTTTAATTATGTTTTCATTTATTGCTTCCCAGTTTGTGATACAGTATGTCAATTTGGTATTTATACACAGGCATTTTTATTAATAAAAAATCAATTTTCAGAAAGTTTTTAAAAGTAAAAAAAAATATTTATTGTGTTTTGAAGGAAACACTAAGTTATATCTAAATATGTAGTTCGAAAACTTAATTATAAATTAAACATAATTTTATCAAAATAAATAATCTTTATTACACCCAAATACAAGCCAATTTGCTATTCATACACTAAAGAAAACACTGCAGTGTATTTGCTTGTCTAACTTGCTTAAACATTAATGCAACGTGAATACTCTAAGTTTACATCTGCCTACTGTTCTGGTTGTGTACACTGGCAGTCAGTCGCCTCCAAAATGGGTAAATGTAAAGAAATCAGTTCTGATCTCAAGGATACAATTGTAAATCTTGCACTTAAGGGATATTCTTTGAGAAAAATAGGGCGACTGGTAGGCAAATGTCATGCAACAGTAGAGTATATACTAAATAAATTCAAGTATAAAGGTTCAGTAGAGAATGTTACGAGAAAACCTAAACAAAAGAAGTTAAGTGAAAAGGAGGAGGGAACGATTGTGAGACAAGTGAAATTCAACCCCAGAATTAGTGCTCCAAAATTGCGGTCTACCCTAGAAATTTCTACTGGTAAAAAGGTATGTACTGAGATAGTTCGGAAGGTGTTACGCAGAAATGGTTATCATGGAAAAATGACTAGAAAAAGACCGTATGTAAGTAAGAAGAACCGTGTTGTAAGACTACAGTTTTCAAAAGAACATGTAAATAAGGGGCAGGCATTTTGGAATAATGTTCTCTGGTCTGATGAGACTGAAATCAACCTGTTCGGTTCAGATGGCGTTCATAGAGTCTGGAGAGAAGCCAATGCGGATAATGATGTGACCAATACAACACCTACAGTAAAACATGGGGGTGGGTCTGTAATGTTGTGGGGGTGTATGTCGGCAAAAGGGGTTGGCAATATACAGTTCATTGACAATGTTATGGACAAATTTGTGTATAACGACATTCTTCGTAAGAATGTTAAACGAAGAGCAGCAAAATTGGATATGCTCCCTACGTACATGTTCCAACAAGATAACGACCCCAAACATACGGCGGACTTAAATAAGACTTGGTTGATATGGAACGTGCCAAAGCAATTGAAAACCCCTCCTCAATCTGCTGACTTAAACCCTATAGAACACTTATGGGCGTTTTTGAAACCTAGAGTTCACAGCAGAAATCCTTCTTCCAAAGAAGAGGTGGTTACTGAAGAATGGTGCAAAATCAGTCCTCAGATATGTGATAGGCTTGTTAGATCCATGCAGCGTAGATGACAAGCCGTTATTAAAGCTAAAGGTTACCCTACAAAGTATTAAGGCCAGTTATTTTTTTTTCATTTTTTTATTTTTCCCCCCATTCTGACTCTATGAATAGAAAAGTGACTACAAAATTTACAACTTTTAAAGTTTTTAAATATATTATATGTTAAATGTTTATAGAATTTGTTGATTTGTATATATTATGTAAAGACGTGTACCTGAAAATGTTTAGTTAATGGCAAAATATAATTGCAATATTCTGAGAATTAAAATTGTGCTATTTCAGTTATAAAATCTAAGTGCATGAGTAACAAATTGACATACTGTATATCTCTTATATTTCTTCTTGATAAGTACTGAAACCCCTCTTTTAGCCCTTTCATTCTTTTTAACACCACTGTAAATATGAACATACGATCCTAAAACCTCCTGGAGTCAGGGAATATGTTTATACATGAAGGAGAAACATCTACAACCAGGAGACTGGATGGAGCGACAAAATTGGCTATTAGGAATCGGACAATGTCAAAGACATTAATCAGCAGATGATCTATCTGTAGTTATTTAGGTTGGCAACCCCGAAATGTAGGAAGTTGAACTTTCAATATGGTCGCTATTGCTATAAGTACGAAAAAACACACTATCGCGCGAAAAAGTATAAACACACACACGCATGAAGAGATATATATACATACATACATTCATATATTCATACGTATATACAAATTTTATTTTTGTCATTTAAATTCTTGTGTCCCTTATTTTAAATTATACTTTCCCAATATTCTTTCCGTATATGAGCAAGTAAAAGAGCTGTTCCAAGGATGCTGAGCGATCACGTAAATTTATTGATGTCCACGTAACCTAGATAACAAAATTGTTTGCCAGAATTTCTTATAAACAAGTGTAGGACTCCAGCATCGATTTTTAGAGGACACACACAGTATATGGAAGTTGGTTTTGAGGTCACGATGCTGTTGGAGCCAGAGGGGCGAGTGCTCCAATTTCCATCTCTGCAGTCAAGTAAAAGTTCTTATTGTCAGTTTCGCAGGCGGGCTTATTTTCTTCTGATAGTTGTCATCTTCTCAGAAGTCATATACATTTTATCCTAACCATCGTATCTTCAAGCTCTCATTCATTTTCATATTTTCATATTTTTCTTTTTCTTTCCATACACTGTTCATGTGTGGTCTGTTGTCGTTCGTAGGATGTCATTCGAAATTCCCTGAGTATTAATATTATCCAGCCAGCTTCTTTCTTT
Organism: Diploptera punctata; assembly: GCA_030220185.1. Taxonomy (NCBI): domain Eukaryota; kingdom Metazoa; phylum Arthropoda; class Insecta; order Blattodea; family Blaberidae; genus Diploptera; species Diploptera punctata. Next base: position 84,044 of record JASPKZ010005688.1, read on the forward strand.
TAATCTATCTAGAGGATGTTTGTATATATTTTGCATTGTTCTATCTCAGTATAGTTTCCCTATACTTATTTCTTTTCCTAGAGAATCTGGCGCTGTTCTAAAAAATCCTTCAATATTTTAATTTTTTATTATTAATTTTTTATAGTTACGCCAAGCAATGACATCTCATTTTTATAACATGTGAACGATTTCCCCATACTACTGTGCAACCAATTCATTTTTTTGATCATGCTTGATCCAAATATCTTATGTTAATTCCAAAATACTACATCCAGGTAATCTATTATATCTTCTTCCTACTTTCATGGCAATAATGTTTCATTATGAAATTGAAACTAGTCCGAAAAATGTTAATTGTATTTATTTTCTATGAAAAACTAGATAAATAAATTTAGTAATCAAATAAAAATAAAACGTAGTTTTATTTGATTTTCATATTTATTATATAATTCAGTGACAGCTGTTTCGGTACACTGTACCTTCTTCAGACATGTTAACAAATTATGAATTGTGTTCCAACTGATCTAAGCATCAATACAACAATATTAATTTAAATTTTTATTTTTTTAAATAAATATTGTTGTATTGTTGCTTAGATCAGTTGGAACACAATTCATAATTTGTTAACATGTCTGAAGAAGGTACAGTGTACCGAAACAGCTGTCACTGAATTATATAATAAATATGAAAATCAAATAAAAATACGTTTTATTTTTATTTAATTAATGAATATGGATTTTCATCAAGTAAACACCAACTCAATTGATTAAATAAATTTAGTTTTCATAGAAACAACAGGAAAGCCAATTTACATTAAAAAATAAATTTAAAAACGACATTTTTCACCCTCAAAGGTACTTGACCCCCTTTAATAAAATTAATTTAGATTTATTTAGCCTGGTGGAGTTCAGGCCATGTAGCCTTCTCTTCCACTCATCAGGACAAACATACGTTACATTTACAGTAAATACAAAAAAAAAATACAATAACAGTACATACTAAACAATTAATTATCTGGTCAAACTAAACAATAATGAAAATAATGTCTAATGATACAATAAAATGCATTATTATTTATTAAAAACTAGCTAATACCTGGCGTGCGCTGCTACACCTAAATAAATAATGTGTTTTTGCATTCAGCATTTTCTGTTAAACTATTGCTTGAAAAAAGAAGAGAATTCAACTTAGAAACACATTTTGCTTTCATAGATTTTGAAAAAGCATTCGACACAGTCAAGAGATCAAAACTCTTAAATATATTGGAAGACAGAAATATACCAAATTTACTTCGGCAGAACATACAAAATATTTACAAAGACAACACCATAAAGATTAAATTAAATAACAGATTTTCTGAAGAAGGAATTATAAATCGTGGTGTGAGACAAGGCTGCCCCCTATCCCCAACACTTTTTGCAATTTATATCAATGAAGTAATATGTTTGCTGGAACAAAACATATAAATTTGGAATAAGAATATCAGAAAATAGGAAATTAAACACCCTATTGTTTGCAGATGACCAAATAATAATAGCAAATTCCGAAGATAATCTACAGAAAGGTCTGTATGAACTTAACAAAATTACAGAAGAATATGGATTAAAGATATCTACAGAAAAGACAAAAATTATGGCATTTCAAGGTGTAGATCCTGTCAGAAGTAAAATTGTACTGGACAATAAAATTTTGGAGCAGGTGAATAATTTTACATATCTAGGATGCAATATCTCATATGAAGAAGAAAAGGATGTAAATGCAAAAATATCTAAATTTTTAAGAATTTTAGGGTTAATAAATTCTATCTTCAAGCCACAGTTAGTTCAAAAGCATTCAAGACTGAAAGTGTATAAAACACTGGCTCTTCCAACTCTTTTGTATGGTAGCGAAGTATGGACGTTGAAACAGAAGGATATACAGAGACTTAGATCTGCTGAAATGAGATATCTTCGGAGGACTGCAGGATACACACTACTAGATCACAAAAAAAATGAAGACATCTTAGAAGAATTACACATGGAATCTTTAGAAAACAAAATTTCTGATTATAAGTCAAGATGGATGCAACATGTTCATCGAATGGAAGATCACAGAATACCCAAACAAATGTTAAGATATCAACCTGCAGGAAGAAGAATACCAGGACGTCCACTCAAAAGACTTCTGGATGGTGTTTCTCTTGAGGCCGAAACAGGTCAACAAATGGCCTAAATTCGTGAATGTACTATGATGATGATGATGATGTTTTTGCATTCAGTTGAATAAGTAAAAGGAAAAATAAATAACAATTTATATCGTTATTATTTTTAGATACCTCGTGCCCGGGAATCTACTTATCCCAATCTTCATGGCATCAATGAAAGACAAAAATGGTTACTGCGAGTTATCCGTAACATATAAACACATTTTATTCGTTAAATAGTCCAAACAAATACCACTCTTGATTTCCAAATTCTCTAGATAAATTCAGTGGGTCGTGAATTTATTCGTGGAATTACTTATGAAAAATGGAAGTTATACCATTTGGACTTTTTTGGCTATACATTGACACTGGGTGAAATTTGTTGAATAAATAGAGAGAGAGAAAAAAAAAGAGTGGAGGTGAGGGAAGCTGGGGTGAATATTTTCTGTGTAACCAGTTGTTAAGTCCCAGAGGGTGAAATACCCACCGGTACGTAAAGATAGATGGAATAACACAGGTAAATGAATTCAGTACAGTCAATGGGGAATAAACTCATTTAATTTACAATGTTATGGCTTAGGAATGCACTTTAAATTTGCTTTTTGAAACACTATTCTATTCGACTGCGGATTATTCCAAAGTTACGACTTCAGAGCTATTCGGGGAGCATAATTTGTGTTCAAATGTCGACGCAAATGTTAATACTCTGTAATACTGGCTCGTGTTTACTTTTAAGCTTCATTTCAAATAAAAAAGGCGCACATTTAACAGTTGTGTGCTTTACATAGGATATATAAATTTGTATAACTTTAGGCTCACATAAATAAACATTTTTTATACAATGTAATATTTCCAATTTAAATATTAAATCAGTTTTAAAATTCAGAATTTAACTCTTAAATTGGCAAAACACAAATTTCTTCTGTTAGATATTTGAATGTGGCGGACCGCAGTGAAAACGGAATCTTGTATAACCGTTATTATTAGGTGTGTTATATAATTAGACACACATTTAAGTGATTTATTTTCGTTCGTTTTCTTCTGATTTATTTATAATATTAAATTAACTAAACCAACTGATGTATCTAAAAGGATACATTACGAATTTAAGGGTTAATGGACTGTTATTTAATGGTAGGCCTATACAGGGTGAACGGTAATTACACCGACGAACTTCAGGGACTGATTCTTGACTGGAAATGAAGGAAAAAAAGTTCCTATGAACTTGTGTCCGGAAATGAAAGATGTGGTTACATCGCCAACAAATCGTCCCGGCACATAATACATAGCATAATCGCATCCACGTCACAACATATGTTCGAAGTGGCCTCCATGGGGTGCATTGCACGCGTTTACACGTATCTTTCGCATGTTCCGGCCTCTCTCCGAATAGCGTCACAGGCGATGTGGACACTCTGTTGAAAGGGTTGACACATCAGGAACTAGTTCAGCATACACAATATTTTTCAGATGCCCCCAGAGATCGTAAGGGGGTTTAAGTCCGGTGATCTAGCAGGCCATTGCTTCATACCGTGGCTGTCCAGCTTTCCAGGCAGCGCTGGAAAAGTATGAACAAACCAAAAAACTAAAAGTTAACCAATTACCGTCCCTTCAACCCAAGACTTTCACTTCGGTGAAAGTCAATCCTCATGTTACCTTTTCCCAAGCAACCAAACCTGGCACTTCTTCACAAACAAATGTGAACAATGTTCAAGTTCGCACTATACCGGCGATACAATTAAGTACACATGTGGAGGAGTTTCTCCAAGATATTCAGCCCTTAGTGGCTAGTTTATCTACTATGGAGAAATTCCTCTTCATGCACAAAATATTTAACCTATGTTCCATAGGTTAAATATTGGGGAAACATACATTATCCACATGGTATTCTAGAGAGAAAACATCTTCCTACTATGGCTAGGTTTAACATAAGTCAAGAACCCCATATTGATAGCCATAAAGAAATTTAGCTTCATAAGTCGGCCATTGGGTAACAATACGCAGTAAGTGGGATGGTGCTAGTCACCTCCGATTAAAAAAAAAAAGAGCAGGCCATGCAACAGGGCCGAGAGAATAATGCCATTCGTCAGTGGCATCTACTGTAGCTACGGTGTATTCATGGAAACGTATTCATAGGCCATTTTTTCCACTATTTACAGCCAGCAATCAGTCCCTGCAGCTTGTCGGTGTAATTAAAACTCACTCTGTATACTTATGTGGTCCGGTATTTTACTTTGAAATAATGTGATAAAATGTTATCAAATAACATCGATAAAATATAGACCTCTGAGTTTAATACTCTACATAAAATCTTTTATGAAAGGTAATGTTGAAAAAATTAAACAAACATAATAAACAGTCAACAGCAATACTTTTAAGAAACATTGTTGAGATTTATACTGCTGGACAAGTCACTCAACCGGAAACTCAAAATGGAAACACTACAAACCTGTGTTCTTCCAACACTGTTATATGGCTGCCAAACTTGGAATCTTACTGTCAAACTGAAGTACACACTCCAAGTATGCCAAAGGAAAATGGAGAGGAAAATCTTAGGCATAACTCTGAAGGACAGAATCTCGAATACAACACTTCAAGCGATATCCTCAACAACTGATCCCGCACAACAAGCCATCAGGAAAAATGGAAGTGGGGAGGCCACGTTGCAAGAATACAGGACGACAGGTGGACAATAAAAACAACCATGTGGGACCCGTACACAGGCAAGAGACAGCGCGGAAGACCAAGACGACGATGGGCTGACATCTTCAAAAAACTAGCAGGGGCGCAATGGTCCAGAGTCGCCAGATGCAGGAAAAGCTGGAGAACGATGGAGAGACAACTGTGTATTAACTAATCACAGAACAGACAGTGTATACAAACCAAGTGCTACATCCAAGTCAACTTCTCACCACGGAGTAGCTCACCGGGTGACACTCTCAAATAGAGCTTAACCCCTGTACAGGGAGGCCTTTGCCCTAAAGGGACATATCAGGCTTTATTTATTTATTTATTTATTTATTTATTAAAACAATAAAAATTCCGAAAATCCTAGCTGAATATTTAAAACAAATTTAAATTTTTGAGGACGACTGCTACCACAGGTACAACTTTTATTATTTTAAATCTACAGTAAGCAATACGTGATTGATATTATGCTAACAAAAACTTTTTTGACTGTTAAATACAATACTAATGAATGAGTGTTATCTCAAAAAGCAGTCGGTTATAATATATATATATAATGTCCACCGCTGTGGTCTCGAGATAGCGTGCTGCCTTGTCACGCAGCGGGCCCGGGTTCGATCCCCGGTCGGGGCAGTTTTTCTGGGTGAGGTTTTTATCGGGGTTTTTCCTCGCCTGTAAAATGTCAGAAAATCTTTAAGGCCCAAATGGTCCCCGAAATCATATGGCCATCATCATCATTACCACCCTTATCGTTATCATCATCATCATCCTTCACCGGTGTGGAAAGCAACAGGAAGCTACTTCAATTGATAAATTTATTTGTTGAAATTCTTTCAATAACAATTAGCATAAATCTATGATTAGCCCCGCAAATTTCAGAACATTGTCCACCTATAATTCCCTAGTAAAGCTGCAAGCATAGCATGGAAATGCTATGATTGCAGTGAAGGACCTGCCTTCGGGCAGAATTACTATGGATGGATGGATATATCTAATATATAAAAATGAATGTTAGTTTGTATGTTTGTTTGTTCGTACTTTATGCGCGGCCATACCGTTAATCTGATTATGATGGGGCTTTTTGCAAAATGTTCAGATGATTCCCGGGATGAACACAGGCTATAAGAGAGTTGTTGTGATACTCAACTCCTATACTCGTAAAATCGCCCTTTGTGGTAAAAACGTGAAAAAAAGTAGCTCTTTGGACGCTTAAATGACTTACGCTGCCTAAACCATAACAAATATACAAAATTAATGTACACAGATTTGAATATCTCAAAAAGATCGAATACGCTTTACAGATGATCTTTACCCAACAATTTTGCATAGAGTAAAGTCGATGTAAGCGACTCCCATCTTATAATAAAATACACAAGTTTTCAGTATGCATGAAACATGATGTGAACAGAGCAGGCATCTCTGCAAAAGTAGCATAATTCTACTTTTACGTAACTTCTCATCTATCATCTATGTTAAAGAGTTATTTGCTTATTGGACATGTTTCTACTAAACAACTATAGAGTGAACTAAACTTAGACATATTTTAAGATATATGCTTTTCATATGCAGAGTATTTAGAATTATTTAATAACAAACTAACTTTAGTTGAATGCAGGCTTTCACGGCCGGTAATCATAATGTTGAGTGATTCCGGGTTATGTGGCCGTGGTCCATAGTTGGTGTTGATACCAGACGTTTCGCCCTCAACTGCGGAGGGCATCTTCAGTGGCGAGTGCTTCTAGGCGTGTAGTAGATCTTCCGACCAGGAAACACGCCTAGAAGCACTCGCCACTGAAGATGCCCTCCGCAGTTGAGGACGAAACGTCTGGTATCAACACCAACTATGGACCACGGCCACATAACCCGGAATCACTCAACATTAAAACTAACTTATACACCTCACTGATAGTATTCTTTTAGCAATATTAATATATTTAATTATTTATGAAAATAATATTAAGAATAACAAATATTTTTATTTGTTTTGTTTTTAAATATTGTATAATCGTAAAATTAGTTTTCTATATCTCATTATTTTCCTGTTTTTTATATACACTAGACAGGGACAATTTAATATGCCTTGCTTGTATACATTTTATTATTAGTTTTAGTCTTAATTTTAACTAATATTAACTGGTTGTATTATAGATCGTAATACGTATATTAGATATTATCTTTTGATCAAATTTTTACTTAGTGTTTAATATTAGAGTTAATTAAGATTGTTATATTCTGATGTAATATATGTTTGTCCTGGTGAGTGGAAGAGAAGGCCACATGGCCTTAACTCCACCAGGCTAAATACATCTAATCTAATCTAATCTATCTTAATGTGCCATTTATCTCTTCGAGATGCATCTTACTGCTTTGAAATTCCATTTCAAATGATGAAATAACCATGAATTTTTATTATCCCAAAAATTCAATATATCTTGGTCGGGTTGAAATGCACAGCCTAACACACTACGTGGCCGACAGTAATAGGGGTAAATCATGAAAATGTATCTTGTAACGTCATCGTTGCCTCTCTGACTGACCTGAAATTCTGTTTATATTGATCTTATTTCTGAAGAGACTAGTTTTTGAAGGTAATATGTTCAGAACCAAACTTCTGGAATCAGAGATGAAGAGGAATGTCATTCAAGTCTGTGATACAAAAAGCGTATGTGATTTATATTAACATTAAAAAATTATGAATTTTCACCTGGAAATTTCTTGTTGTCAGCATATCTGAATAATATTATATAACAAACTCGACTCCCAGTTATTTATCCTCTGGTTTCCAGTATCTATCCTACAACCATAACTTAAACACAAGATCACAACATAGTCTCTTGCTTAATATACCGCAACATAGGACATCACATCACTCCATGTCATATACTATCTTCACTTCTCGCAACTGTAATTCCCTACCACAAGAAATAAGGGGCTGCCGGACATATACCTTCTCAATAACTATTTATAACTTAGTAAATTTACACAATCAAGCTTATTTAATATTTGTTATTAAATGAGCTGTCACGACATTTTTTATTATATTTTTATCTCTACACAGCTTTTCACATTTTTTATACATTTGCTGGATGCTATTTTGCAAATAATAATGAATTAGGTAAAAAGTTTTCTGTTGATGCTCTTTTTTTTGTCCATTACTCGAAGTAAACGACAAACTCTGCTGGATCATGAAAAGTTTCATTCCTTGCTGAAGCTTTATGAAATATGACTTTTTTATGCATTAAATATGTGTTATTTTAACAAAGCAACTTTAGGCCTAAATTAATATATACATTTAATATACTTCGGTAAAAGGTAGATCGTCGGTAGAATAACCCAAGATTTTATATTATACAGGGTGGTCCAAAAGTCTCGATCCATTTCCATTGAATTGACATTTTCTTCGATGTTTTTCTGGTTCATCACGAAGTATGCTGACCATTGAAGAAAGAATAACAGTTGTTTCCGCGCGATTGCGATTAGTAAGCTATGAACAAGTGCGTCAGCTTGACCGAAAGTTTCATACACCAGCACCTACTAGAGCCAATGTCCGGATGTTGGTGAACAAATTTAGACGAACAGGAAGTGTTCTTGATGACTATTTAACTCATGCCCCAAATGGGAGTCAATGACCAATCACGTTTCAATGATTTCTGTTTTACAACCAATCAGAGTCGTGTTTCACGAAATATTTATCAGTGTTATAATTACCATATTAAACAAAGCTCCTCCTTTTTAATATTCTGAACAGGTCTGACCATTATTTTGTAGTGACTGAGCCTGTGAGAAATACGGCTACCAGATTGTATATATGGTGCATAGATGTCAACACATCAGGAGTTAATATAAAAACACTTGTAGCAATTGATTATACCACCAAAAAAAGAAACCACTGTTTGCACTTTCTTAAATGTATTTTTTCCCAGGTAATAATCCAGAAAAATATAATTGTCATATTTACATCATACGACATCACAAATGAATTAATATACAGTTTGATGTGTTTCATTTTTTCTCCACTAGAGAGCATTCTTACAATATTGTGTTCCTTTGGCAATAAATAGTATGATCTGGTTGCAGTGATAAACAAAAGAAGCAGATGAAGCATACCAATCGTTTCTCATTTGTCTTCAAACATCGCCGTTTACATTAAATATATACATATTTTAAAATAACTATAGTTAAATAATGATTTGCGAGTTAAACAGCTTAATTTTATTCGTTAAATAGTCCTAACAAATGCCACTCTTGATTTCCAAATTCTCTAGATAAATTCACTTGGAAATCACTCGTGGCATTACTTATGAAAAACGTTCAGGCAGACCACAGACCTCTGCAAATGATGTTGAACGTGTTCAGCACGCTATTCAACTCAGTCCAGGCGCGTCGACTCGCAGGCTCAGTAATGAACTGGACATTCCCAGGACAACAGTTTGGAGGGTTTTAAGGTTTAAACTCAACAAACGTGCATACCATCTGCAACTGCTACATCACTTGGAACAGGAAGATTTTGCTGCCCGTCAGGCTATGTGCCATGATTTGCTTCAGGCTGTTCCTAATGAAAATCTAATGAACAATATCCTTTTCAGTGACGAGGCTACATTCCACATTTGTGGTCGTGTAAATAGGCATAATTGTCGAATATGGGCCGACGAGCAACCTAATGCTACATATGAATGGCAACGAGATACACCAAAAATTAATGTATGGCTAGGTGTAACAGCAACAAAACTGTACGGTCCATTCATGTTTCAAGAACCCACAGTCACTGGAGTCACCTACTTGGGACATGCTTGAACAATTTCTAGAACCACAGCTTATGCAGGATGGTGTTTTACACTCTGTTGTCTTTCAGCAAGATGGTGCTCCACCGCAATTTGCTCTGTGTGTGCATTCCTATCTCAATGCAACATTTCTGGGTCGCTGGATCGGCAGAAATGCGCCAAGAATGTGGGCACCATGCCACACCAGACTTAACCCCACTTGATTTTTTTTGTGTGGGTTTTTTATCAAGTCCCATGTGTACAAGACTAAGGTTCGTGATCTTCCTCATTTACGGGAACGCATTTGCGAGGCAGTAGCAGATATTACACCACGTCATCTGCTTAATGTGTTTAGAGCAACAGTGCAACGCTGGGAGCAATGCCTCGAAACGCAAGGGGGACAGACTGAACTGTACTGAAGATTGTTCACAACCATCTGACAAATAACATATGTAACAGTCATGAACGTTGGTCAATGCTTTCAAAGAAATGGATCGATACTTTTGGACCACCCTGTATTTACAAATAAGATAATATTTTAAATTAAAACTCTAATACATTAAATAAATTATTAATTAAATAAAAATAAAACTAAGTTTTACTTTTATTTAATTAATAAATATCGATTTTCATCAAGTAAACACCAACTCAATTGATTATCAATAAATTAATTATTAAAAAGCTAAAATTTGAAAATTAAATTTACTGTACTGATATGTTGAAGATTATTCTACGTAAAATGTTGATTTTGGCGAACACAATTTTAATAAATTTAAAATTAATTTTACTACAAATGACGGATCCCTCTCTCAGTATAAAAAAGAGGGTAAGTTTATGTTTTACTTTTTTCCTTATTACATACAAAACAACGTGCCAGCAAATGCATAAAAAAATTATGTAGATATAGAAATTAATAGAACATGCGGGATATTACATTAATAATTAAAATTACTTTTCCTAATCTTAGGCCTATATATAGGCTATAATTTATCATAACTAAATTTTAGCAATTTCAATAATTATATATATATATATATATATATATATATATATAAGGAAACAATTTAAGTTTATACGGTTTATAATTAATAATAATAAACAATATTAATAAACAAACAATATCAATAAACATTAAACAACGTTAATAAACATTAAAGTAAAGTAATCCCACTACAGGCCTCAGGAGGCCCTTCGGGTAGTAGGAGGTTTAGGCTCGCACTTTTTTCTGGACAATCGGCACTTGATGTCAGCCGGGTTGTCAGCCCTGCGTGACGGCCGCCTTTACCCCCAGAACAAGCGTCTGGTGTTCATTTCCGTTAGAGGCTGAGTCGACCCCAGGGCCATAGTGCCGCCAGAAGGTTTGGGTTAGTTTAAAAATCCTGACCCCACCGGGACTTGAACCCTCGACCTTCTGGCTTGTAGCGCAGTACTTTAACCACTACGCTACGGCGTGCCCCCATTAATAAACAATAAACAACATTAATAAACAATATTAATAAACATTAAACAATATTAATAAACAATAAACAATATTAATAAACAATAGTAATAAAAAACAATAATAATATACATAATTCAGGTTACGCAACTCCCTGTAGGATTCTGAAAGAACAAACCTATTGTTAAAGAGCAAGTAATTGTTATGCTTATATCGTACTCGGATATTGCATTGTGATGTGACGTAGCTACTAACATAATTGGCCGAGTTGGCACAGTTATCTCTCGTATGTGTCAACCAAGTCCCATTCATGTCCTTGAATGCTATATTCCATTCATCACAGCCATGTATTATATATTTATTTCATCTCGTACTTTATTCAGTAGAAAATAATGATTTGTGAAAATAATATGTATGAAAATAATACTTTATGCAATTGTTATTTTTCTTATAATTTTTGGAATAATTTTACTCTAATGTCTCAAGATTGGAAGCATTAAAAACAATAGTCTATCATATTTACCAATTCACTTATGATTGGATAAATATAGACGTAGGAATTATTCCATTTGATCACCTACGGAAGAATTGAAGAGGGGTAGATCCTTGAACGCTTTCGCCTAGTTACAAAAGAAAGAACTCACCCTGTTGTCAGTTTTCGTCTTCCCCCTTATCCCTATTAACATCTGGTGAAGAAATTCCGACAACACTGGTGCGAGTGAGAGAGGTGAGCACTGCTGTCTCTTTCTACAAATTTCTTGCAAAGTTAAGGCAGACGAGCACTAAGAATCAGGTACTACACCACGCCTCTCACAGAATTGCGAAGAACTAAAAATAATTTTCTGAGAACCAAGGGATGTCATAGCCTCTGTGCCCTTTACTTTACGGTACTGTCTTTAAAAATGTCATTGAACGAGCTCAAGACACTAAAAAATAAGTTTGAAACCAGATTGATGCTACAAATGTCATGCTATGTAGTGTTTATTACTAACCTCGTACAATTCCGATTAATTCTGCCTACCTCTTCGTTACCATAGCAACCGATGTACACATTGCAGCTCTATTCCAGGCAGAAAATTATAGCTTTTACTTTCATACTTTCTTCCTACCAGAAATTTAGAGTCCGATAATTCAAGCCAATAGTGGATACCGCTCTGGAATACGAATGTGCAATATAGGAGTAAATGCAATACTAAATAAGAAAGTTCAGTAATTAAAAATGTTATTTTATAAAATGACTAGCTAATACCCGGCGTGCGCTGCTACGCCGAAATAAATGAAAATTAATGTGCTTTTATCTTTAGTCGAATAAGTGAAAGGAAAAATAATTATAAATTTATAGTTTTTAGATACCCCGTGCTTATTACCCGGCGTTTCCCGGAAACCAACTTATCCCCAACTTCTTGACACAAATGAGCTGAAATACGAACATTAATGTGTTTTATGTTTAGTTAAATAAGTAGAAGGAAAAATTTATATCGTAATTATTCTAAGATTCCCCGTGCTGATTACCCGGTTTTGCCCGGGAATCTACTTATCTCGATCTTCTTGGCAAAAATGAGCCAGAAGACAAAATTCGTTATTGTGAGTTATCCGCAAAAGAATACCCGCCATACACAGGAATCTATGTACTTGTCTCGATCTTCTTGGCATCATGAAACATAAAAATGGCTATTGTGAGTTATCCGTAAGAGATAAACATATGCTGTTGCGGACTTTTTTATAGAGCTTTTTGAGATATTCAATTCGTCTACACTAATTTGGTGTATTTGTTATGGTTTAGGCAGCGTAAGCCATTTGAGCATCCAAATAGCTACTTTTTTCTCATTTCCACTACAAAGGGCGATTTTTAAGGATGTAGGAAGTTGAGTATTACAACTCTCTTGTAGCCTATGTTCATCCCGAGAATCTGCTGAACATTTTGCAAAAAGCTCCATCACAATCGGATCAACGATATGGCCGCGCATACAGTACGAACAAACAAACAAACAAACAAACATTCATTTTTATATATTAGATTTATAAGCTGTTAGTTTATGCTGATGATGTAGTACTATTGGGCGATAGCGAGGAGATACTAAGAGCCAACACGCACACTCTATTTAGTTGTACTAAGAAATTAGGATTGGAAGTAAACATCGATAAAACTATATATATATATATATGAGCAATAAATAAAAACAGGACGAAATGAAGAGAGGGATTAAATATAGGCTCTAGGAAACCCAGGCTCTTATGCATTATAGGGAATCTTGTCATTCGAAATTCTCTCACAAACTGGTACACAAAAACATATGTAACTGATTCTAAAGTGCTTTGGAAAATTTTTTATACAACAAGGAGGTAAATCGAGAGTTGATTGAAGAAATATATGTAAGAGTATGTACATTATTTTATGGGAAACCAGATACACTAAAAAGAGCTAAATATCGCAGACTACGTCGGACAGGACATGTGACACGAATGGGGAATGAAAAAGGGCATGGTAACATCTTGTAGGAAAATCAGAGGGAAAGCGCCCTGTAGGTAGACCAAGAAGCGGAAAATCTGCTCAGATAAAAAATCTCTTATTTTAGGCAAGATATTCTTTGACGTTGGGTAAATTTATGCAATGGAGCCCACAATAAATAAATGAATAAGTAAAAACCTGTATATATATATATATATATATATATAGAGAGAGAGAGAGAGAGAGAGAGAGGGGGGGAAAGAGAGGTAGAGGGAGAAGGGTGTACAGAGAGAGAGAGAGAGAGAGAGGGAAAGAGAGGTAGAGGGAGAAGGGTGTACAGAGAGAGAGAGAGAGAGAGAGAGGGAGAGAAAGGCGCACATAGAGAGAGAGAGATAGAGATAGAGAAAGGCGTACAGATAGAGAGAGAGAAAGATGAGTACAGGGAGAGAGAGAAAGGAATATATATATATATATATATATATATATATATATATATATAGAGAGAGAGAGAGAGAGAGAGAGAGAGAGAGAGACAAAGGGGTACAAAGAGAGGAAGGTGGTAAAAAGAGAGAGAAAGGTATACAGAGAGAGAGAGAAAGAGAAAATGATACAGAGAGAGAAAAAGGGTACAGAGAGAGAGAGAGAGAGAGAAAGAAAGATGTACAGAGGGAGAAAAGGGGTACATAGAGAGAGAGAGAGAGAGAGAGAGAGAGAGAGAGAGAAAGAAAGATGTACAGAGGGAGAAAAGGGGTACATAGAGAGAGAGAGAGAGAGAGAGAGAGAGAAAGCGATACAGGGAGGTAGGAAAGGGTTACAGAGAGAGAAAGGGTACACAGAGAGAAAAGGGGTGCACAGAGAGACAAAGAGGTACACAGAGATAGAGAAAGGGGTACACAGAGAGAGACAAAAAGATACACAGAGATAGAGAAAGGGGTACAGAGAGAGGGGGTGAGAGGTAAAGAGAAAGATGGGTAGAGAGGGAGGACTAAAGAGGGGATCTGAGAGAGAGAGTGGAAGAAAGAGAGGGATAGAGGGAGATGGGTAGAGAAAGAGGAGAGGGAGGCGTAGAGAGAGAGAGAGAGAGAGAGAGAGAGAGAGAGAGAGATGTAGAGAGAGAGAGATGTAGAGATAGAGAGAGAGAGATGTAGAGAGCGAGAGAAAGAGAAAGAGAGGAAGATCGAGAGGGTTGAGAGAGAGAAGGTAGAGAGAGAGAGAGAGAGAGAGGGGGGGAGTAGAGGGAAAGAGGTGTAGAGAGAGAAGAATAGAGAGAGGGAGAGGGAAAGAGAAAGATATATAATTAAAAACGAAAAGGAAGAGTAGGCGAGAGAGAGATAGAGAGTAGCTTGCGCGTAAATTATGTTGCAGCTTTAAACTTATTAACATCTCCCATACTATGACTCGCAAAGTGAATGAGCGAAAGAGAGCATTGAAGTGTGCATTATTTCACTGATAAAGATGCAGAGTGACGAAAGGAATATTCGAGATAAGAAATAGCATACATTCTTAATTATAATTTTTTATAGTTTGGAGAAACATTCTACACTGTGAAAACATATATTTTATCGCAAAACAAAAGCGTTCCTTTACAACTGTGCTATCCACGAAGAAATGTCGAGATATGTTGAAAGATTATAAAATAAAAGCAATGTCCGTCACGCATTAAATGCTTAAATTAAAACGAATGCCTCAAAATCTAATTTGCGCTGGTTTATGCAATATATCTTAATTCCGTTAATTAAATTTCATATCTAGTTTAATTACTTTAAAATAAAATCAGAGGTCATCAGAGTGATTTTTAAAATTCGGTTTTCGGGTTAATTACAAAATCCCAAGATCCAATTTTGCTGATAAAGTTTACTTGTTCTAATTGATTGTTATATGCTGAGTTTGGTTCTGAAAATAATTTAGACTACAAGAGCGTTAACAGACATGTTCGTACGTATACACTAACGTATGTACGTATATATGTACGTATGTATATATAATTTTATCACTTTAAAATCAAGCTTCTCCTTTTTAACATTCTGAATAGGCCATAGCATTATTTTGCAGTGACTGCAATGTGACTACCATATTGTATATATAGTGTACGTACGTATGTACGTATGTATGTATGTTATGTATGTATGTTATGTATGTATGTATTACAATCTCTGATACACGAAACGCAAGGAAAACAAACTCGGGGGGAAAAATCTAATTTAAGCCAAGATAGTAAGGGTGGACTGAAGAAGTATGTGAAAGTAAAACGAATAAAGCATGTCAATCATGGTTAAATAATAGTAGTCAAGAAAAGTGGAAAAAATGTAGGAAATTAAAAGATGATACGAGTTTGTTTTGTTTAAGTTGAGGAGGGGACCTTTTAGGTAAATATTTCATAATTTTATATTTTAATTTTTAAGTTACGAGTACTAAAGCAGAAAGTAAGAAAACAGGAACAAATATTTTGGGAATATAAATGTAAATAAGTATGTTCCCAGAATGACAACTTCTGAATCCTGGAAATGTTTGAGAAATTTTAATAATAAACAACTGATTAACTAACTTACAGGTACCCGGAGATTTATGGCCTCGCGAACGAAAATCTCTTCTTATGCACTATTCTAAGCTAATATTTTCTAATTATCCCCTGTATAATTTACTTCCCTCATATCAGAGTTAATGATATTCTTCCACCTCATCCATGACTTATATACTGTGCCTTTTTCTTCGTTTTCCTGTCGAAAAAGAATAAACACAAGGCAAGAGATGATCGTGTATGTGGCGAATGTAAACGTAAAGATGACATGATGTATATAAAATATAATTTCTTTATTCGACCTTTATTATCTTAGGTAGTCCATCCGTTTCGGAACCTAGATTCAGGCCTGGATCCTAACAATATTAATGGAATTTTTCATGTAAAGGAAAAAAAAAAAGATAAAAGCCTTCACTTGGAGGGAAACATAAAATTTGGACCTTCCTAGATGGAATATTAAAAATTCGCATAAAAATTACATTATAGGAAATATTTATAGTTAAATGTACTTAGTTTTATAGTAAAAATAAGCCAGTTATAATGATCTATCTTCGATTCTATGGCACAATCGCGCATTAAACTTAGAAGGTCCTTGGCCTATCATCCAGATGTTGCCCACAAATACCGAGGTGGACATTTAGCTATTAGGTCTTGATAAGTGGTCAGCTTGCTTGTACATCCTTCAGTTAGTATAGTTTTTTTTTCTCAAATTGGAGCCGCTGCTTACCGTTGCTAACAAAATTCCTAACATTGCTCGGTGGCACAGTTCTCATATATTGACTGAAATGTCATGAGGAAATTTGTTCCCCATGGGTCAGTCCATGCTGCCTTTGATTCCGAGATTCACGAGTATAAATCCGATTCGGATCGATGGATTTTTAAGGATGTAAAAGTTTTGAGTATGACTTCCTTCGGAAGGTTAGTATAGTTCTGGGTCTCGTATCGTAGTTTGTGGCATGCAGAAGAACCTTAATCCTGAAACAAGAACCCTCTGATCAATATGTATGAGCCCTTTCACCCCCAATGTTGCTCTATTCCATTAATGACCTGATTTTATAATAAACTAATCCACTGGCACTAACGAACCCATAGGTCCATGGCCGCGCGAACATAGGCTCCTTACATCTCTATCCTGCGATAATGTTTTCCAATAATTCCCTGTATAATCTACTTCCCTCAAATCATAGTTAATACTTGGTCTGCCAACTGGGCGTTTTCCCTCTGGTTTTCCTACAAGAAGCTTCCATGCATGTATTTCATTCCCCATTCGTGCCACATGTCCTGCCCATCGCTGTCTACGAGACTTAACTGTTCTTATTATATCTGGCTTCCTATAAAGACCATGTAGTTCATTGCTATGTAGTCCTCTCCATTCACCTGTCTGTTCATCTCTCTTTGGTCCAAAAATATCCATAAGAACTTTATTCTCAAATATTAGTAACCTCCTTTCCTCTCTTTAAGAGTTCATGTTTCGCATCCATATAATATAAATAAACGTCGATAAATAAATTACTGACTTACACCATGAGAATTTGAAACAACCCACGTTCCTTAGCTGTGCGCCAAAATAAAGATGTCTTAGTTTCGGTGCGGGGATGGTAAAAAAAAAAAGAAAGAAAGAAATATAATTCCTTCCATAAAACTTCGTGATTAGATAAATAACAATTTGGAATCAATAAAATATATTTCAATTTGATTATTTAACTCATTCTTCAAATGGGAGTCAATGACCAATCACGTTTCAATGATTTTTGATTTACTATCAATCACAGTCGTTTTTCACCTAGATTTTATCAGTTTAATTTTATCACTTTAAAATCAACCTCCTCCTTTTTTAACATTCTGAATAGGTCATAGCATTATTTTGCAATGAATGCATGTGGCTACCAGATTGTACATATAGTGCACGAATGTAAACACATAGTGCTTGCGGGATATAACATAAAACATTTGTAGCAATTGATTATACCACACAAAAAAGAAACCACTGTATGCACTTTCTTAAACATATTTTTCCCCCGGAAATAACGTTCCAAAAAAATTTAATTGACATATTTACATCATAGGACATCAGAAATTAATTAATACCTATAATGTTGGTTATACATTTCTCCACTAGGGTGCATTCTTACAATATTGCGATCCTTTGGCGTTTCTCATTTGTTTTCAAAAATCGCTGTTTACATTAAATACATAAATATTTTAAATCAAGTATATTTAAATATTTTAAATTAAGTATATTTAAATAAAATCGGTCGCGGTGGACTAGTGGTTATGCTCTTTGCCTCTGGTCCCGAGGGTCGCGGGTTCAAACCCGGACGGGGTCGATGTATTTTTAGGATGGAAAAATCCAAGGAGCAAGTCGTCCGGGAGGGACTTTAAGCCGTGGGTCCCGAGTCTGAAGATTTTCAGGCTCGTAAAAATCCTTAAGCCTAAATGAAAAGGCCTCTAAGCAAAATTTACCGAATTTTCCCGTCCTAGTACTACCTTGGTTTCCTAGATGTCAGTGTGAGGCGGTACGCTGGCCACAGACCACTCAAAATGACATCTATACGAAAACAAGTGTAACTAAATTAGTATGGTTCAAATTCTTCCCTGTAGGGGGAGAGCGCCTAAATCTCTGTAAAGGGAAAAATATGGGTATTCAATACAAACTATTTAAATAATGATTTGTGAGTAAACAGCTTAATTTTATTAGTTATATAGTTCTAATAAATGTCACTCTTGATTTCCAAATTCTCTAGATGAATTCACTCGTCACTTCGTGAATTTATCGATAATTTGGAAATCACTCGTGGCATTACTTATAATGAAATATTAATTTTAAACGAAATATTAATATATTTAGTGTACATAGGTTTAACTCGTATGTCTAGTTGTACAACACGGATACTGCAGCAGTGTTTGCGTAAAGGGGAGTGTGCACGTGGTGGCGACAAAGAAAACTGTGGGATTGCCGCAACGACCCCCGCGAGTTAGGCAGCTCAACCGGCTGCTGTAGTGTGCAGGGACACGGGCATTCCAGGCGATCGATCGTCCTTACTTGTGTTGTAGCCTGGTTGTCTGGCTAGGTGACTAACTGTCTCCCTGCATTCGCCTCCTAACCAGTACGCTTGATTGAATGTTGAATGCCGCGCCGTGATGTTGAATTTCTCAATGCTGATTTGCGGTACCTCATCACTTAGATTTTCATGAGTTACAACTTCATAATCAGAATAAACAAAAAAAAAAAATGCTGGTCTAAATTCGTTATTATATGCAGTTGGTATGAAAATAAGAATAGAATACAAACGATTTATTTAGCCTGGTGGAGTTAAGGCCATGTGGCCTTCTCTTCCACTCACCAGGACAAACATATATTACATTAAAATCGGCCGCGGTGGACTAGTGGTTATGATCCTTGCCTCAGGTCCCGAGGGTCGCGGGTTCAAACCCGGCCGGGGTCAATGGATTTTTTAGGACGGAAGAATCCAAGGAGAAAATCCTCCGGGAGGGACTTTAAGCCGTGGGTCCCGAGTCTGAAGATTTTCAGGCTCGTAAAAAATCCTTAAGCCTGAATGAAAAGGCATCTAAGCAAAATTTACCGAATTTTCCCGTCCTAGTACTACCTTGGTTTCCTAGATGTCAGTATGAGGCGGAACGCTGACCACGGACCACTCAAAATGGCATCTATACGAAAACAAGTGTAACTAAATTAGTATGGTTCAAATTCTTCCCTGTAGGGGGAGAGCGCCTAAATCTCTGTAAAGGGAAAACATGGGCTTACAATACAAAAAAAATATTACATTAAAAATATAAAACAATTACAATAATAAGGTAAAGTGATCCCACAACAGGCCTCAGGAGGCCTTTGGGGTAGTAGGAGGTTAAGGCTCCCACTTTTTCTAGACAATCGGCACTTGGTGTCAGCCGGGTTGTCAGCCCTGCGTGACGGCCGCCTTTACCCCAGAACAAGCGTCTGGTACTCATTTCTGTTAGAGGCTGAGTCGACCCCAGGGCCATAGTGCCGCCAGAGGGTTTGGGTCAGTTTAAAAATCCTGACCCCAACGGGACTTGAACCCTCGACCCTCCGGCTTGTAGCTCAGTGCCTTAACCACTACGCTACGGCGTGCCCCCTATTACAATAATAGTCATACTAAACAATTAATTATCTGTCAAATTGAATAATAATGAAAATAATGTCTAATAATACAATAAAATCAAATACAATTAAAATTAAACTAATGGAATAATGTACACTCAAAGGAATAACAGCTCGAATCTACTGTACATAAAAAGAAAAGAAAAAATATGCACAAAGAAATTAATAAGCTCTAATGAATTAATCCATCGCTTATATATAAGATATTAGGTAAATACATTGACAAATCTTAATACTATTTTTATAAAATAAATATAATAGTTAAAAATGTAATATTAGTGAGTTGTTTCTGTTAATAATGTTATTTTCAATTTGTTTCTGAAAGATGGTAAAGTTTGGCAGTCTCTGACATAGGGTGGAAGAGAATTCTATGTTCTAGCAAGAGAAACTGTAAAAGATTTCGAGTAATAGGTAGTGTGATGAGGAGGGATATAGAGGACACTGTCCTCAAGGGATCGGGTATCTAATTTATGTGTATCAGAGAGTCTAGTGAAGCGGTGTGATAAATAATAAGGTAATGATGTGAGTAATATTTTATAGAGAAGGCATATGGTTCTACGATCTTGTAGACGAAGTCATGACAATTGTTCCAGGGATGGTGTAACGTGATCAAATCTGCAAATACCACAAATAAAACGTATGCAAGAATTATGAAAAAGTTGAAGTCTTTGGGTAAGAACAGTACTTATGTCAGTAACAAGAGTATCAGAATAATCAAAATGGGGCATTGCAAGTGTTTCTACTAACATTTTCCTTAGAGCAAACAGTAAACTATTTCTTATACGATTTAATGAGTGTATTATGGAGAATCAAGTAACAAATTTTAATTATTTAGGTTATAATTTTACTATAAACACAAAAACTGAAAGAGACATACATATGAAACTGTCGAAATTTCAAATGATATGCGGAACTATTCATAAAACATTAAAGAATAAAACAAGAAGATTGAAGTTTTATAAAACATTGGCAGTTTCTGCATTACTTTATGGGAGCGAAACTTGGGTAATGACAAAAAATTGCAAAGTAGAATACAAAGCGCAGAAATGAACTTCCTTAGAAGAACAAAAGGCTGCACAAGATTGTATCGGATAAGGAATAAATATATAAGAACAGAGTTAAATATATATTCATTGAATGAGAAAATCAGAGAATATAAAGAGAAATGGTTTACACATGTGGAAAGAATGAATGCATCAAGATTACCAAGAGCAGCATTCGACTGCAAGCCAAAAGGTTCAAGGAATGTAGGAAGGCCAGTGAAAATATGCACAGAACAACTGTGAGGCGGAACAGGCAATTTGCCTACACCGTGAAGTGAAGAAGAAGAATATTGAGAATATTGTTTTGCAGATGTTGTTTATTCCAATTTAAATGTTTATCCATAAATACTCCTAGAGTTTTTACTGTCTCACTATAATCTCTACAATATAAAAATACACAATTCAAAAATGCATTTACTAGTCATCACTGCACCGTGAGGTAGCGATTTTTTTCATTAAAAACCGAAGTGAAACGCTGCTAGTAACGTGCTGTGTTTATTCACGCGCTGATATTGTCAAGTTGAAATCAATGAGGCTATTAATTAAATTTTATTAATTAAAAACCAAAAATACATAACCACACTGGGTCATCCTTCATTGTTTACAAATATAATATTAAAATTTAACCGCAGTACTAACCTTCAACTTTCTGTGTTTGTATAAACATACCAACATCGATATAACAACTAACTAACTCACTGGCACTATCGAACCCGTAGGTTAATGGCCGCGAGGACACAAGCTTTCCATACATCCCTATGCTGAGCTAATATTATCCAATCATTCCCAGTATAATCTACTTCCCTCAAATCATAGTTAATGTTATTCTTCCACCTCATCATTGGTTTACCAACTTGTTTCCCTACATTCCTATCCTGAACTAATGTTACCCAATCATTCCCTGTATAATCTATTACCCTCAAATCATAGTTAATGTTGTTATTCCACCTCATTGTTGGTCTACCAACTTGTTTCCATACATCCCTATCCTGAACTAATGTTACCCAATCATTCCCTGTATAATCTACTTCCCTCAAATCATAGTTAGTTATTCTTCCACCTCATTATTAGTCTACCAAGTTGTTTCCATACATCCCTATCCTGAGCTAATGTTGTGCAATCATTCCCTGTATAATCTACTTCCCTCAAATCATAGTTAATGTTGTTATTCCACCTCATTGTTGGTCTACCAACTTGTTTCAATACATCCCTATCCTGAACTAATGTTACCCAATCATTCCCTGTATAATCTACTTCCCTCAAATCATAGTTAGTTATTCTTCCACCTCATTATTGGTCTACCAAGTTGTTTCCATACATCCCTATCCTGAGCTAATGTTGTCCAATCATTCCCTGTATAATCTACTTCCCTCAAATCATAGTTAATGTTGTTATTCCACCTCATTGTTGGTCTACCAACTTGTTTCCATACATCCCTATCCTGAACTAATGTTACCCAATCATTCCCTGTATAATCTACTTCCCTCAAATCATAGTTAGTTATTCTTCCACCTCATTATTAGTCTACCAAGTTGTTTCCATACATCCCTATCCTGAGCTAATGTTACCCAATCATTCCCTGTATAATCTACTTCCCTCAAATCATAGTTAATATTATTCCACCTTATTATTGGTCTACCAACTGGGCGTTTTCCTTCTGGTTTTCCTACAAGAAGCTTCCATGCGCGTCTTTCATTCCCCATTCGTGCCTCAGGTCCTGCCCATCGCAGTCTACGCGACTTAACTGTTATTATATCTGGTTTTCTACAAAGATCACGTAGTTCACTGTTATTTAGTTTTCTCCATTCACTTGTCTGTTCATCTCTCATTGGTCCACTACCTTCTCATGGCCATCTAACTTCCTGTAAAGCGACTATATCCAAGGGTGATTTATCTAATTCCCGCGTTAATACTTTTAGCGCTCCGCTGTTGTATGCAGTCCTAACATTCCACATTCCTAGGAACATGTCCCTGTGTTTGAGCCTTTGGCATGGATTCCCGGAAGTAGTCCCCGCCCGGAGAACCGAATGGGAAACTATTTGACCTCCGGAAAATGTTACCCCAGTGGAACCCATGCCCTCACTCTTTCGACCAAGGTACTTTTTCGACTGGCTTATCACCTTCGACCAGTTTGGCATGGGTAACCCATCGGCAGCAATACTACCGTCGGCATAGCTGTCAGGATCATTTAAGCACGCAAGTCACTCCACCACGACAAGGTAAAGATACCATGGAGGGCACCAACATTGATATAGAAATATCAATTTACAACGGCTTCACTGTTCGAAGCAAAACATTAAATAACGCTGCAATAAAAATTAAGAATGTCAGTTTTTTCAAAATGCTAAACTTCATGTTAACATTTTTGTTTACCACATATTAAAAGTTTAACACACGTCTACGAATAAAACCTCTCATGGCAGTCAACAGCTTCAATTATCTGGGACTGACGCTACAAAACCACTGCCAGGCCATTCAGAATACACAGATGCCATAAAAACCACTTTTTGACATCAAAACAATATCCAGGCTATCACTAAAAACCACCATGGCCTTGTTCAACGCAAAAATAGTTCCCATAGAAACCTATGGAATATACCTCATTTGGGAGAAACTGAGTCTGAGAGACCTAATGACTTTGGAAGCTGTCAAATCACGCTTCTTGAAACCCGTCCTAGGTGTCACAAAACATAGAAAGTCGAGGCTAGCATACGAACATGCCAGAGAACCCTTTTTTTAACAGAAGACCTGCGTGTTAGGCTCCCATCCACAGACAGCTCAAATACTTAACTTCACGAAAGAGAGAAGAGGAGGAGGGCTGACATGTATACAACAAAAGCCATGACAAACAGATTGTGGACCAACACAAATCAGGAACTTCGACACCTAGTGAACTCAATAGCACTGCATGGATACCACCACAAATATGAAATATGTGTTTCCACGATCCCGGGAACAACTGTGCAAAAATTAGTGAAATCCCTGGTAGAATTCTTAAATGATAAACAATGTGAACCAAAGTACAACAGGATACGATGGCAACAAAACACGTGTAATGCTGTGGTTTATCTACGACGCAACGCGCCAGCGCAAAAATTGCTCCCCATGTATTTAAATGGATGTGGTTTATCTACAACGCAAATTGCTGGCGCAAAAAAAATGCGCTGACATGTCGCGTCGTGTTTTGGAATCTCTTGAATCCAGCGCAAACAAAGAATATAGAAGATATTACCCGTACGCATTGGTGTAATTGCTAAAAACAAACTAAGATTTTATAACAAAATGTCGGAAATACAGTACTTGTTTTATAACTTTCCAATTTTAACGACGAAAGTTAGATAGTTTTGTTGCAAATCATCGAGTTCTATACATGTTTTATACCATAAAGAACAATATGAGCACGAAGGAGTACAGAGATGTACAGAAAAAAAGTTATTGTGGCTTGAACTTAGTCAAGAGATAAATAAAAGCTGTAAATATTGTATCTCGGGGATATTATGGATGTGCATAAATTTCATCTTCTATTAAATTCAAAACCTGATAAAACTGTTCATACGAAAATCTGAAGTATTCTAAAATTTGGTATATTCATCAACCATATGTTTATTTAAGAACTAAAAGAATCATTTATTCTATAATTTTCCATACAACATTCATATGATGCTGTTGTTCTAGGTACTTTTTCTGTCTTTACTAATATTTCGAACTATTTTAATCGTTTTGCAACGACACGTGAAACTTTTCTTATGAAGAATTTTAATATGTTTATCTATGTAGACAAATTATGACTTTTCCTCTCAATTTATTTTCAAAGTTCTTTATTAGAATTGAAGTTGGCATAAGTGAACGCTCATAAAATTAAATCCACCAGATGGCAGGACATATGTGTGAATGACCAACATTTGCATTTAATTCCAAACCATATTTTAAGAAATAAATGTTCAATCACTTCATTTTGTTAGATTCCGATGGGTCAGTTTAGTGTACATCAGATTAGTTTATAGTTTACTAAATAGTATGTATGTAATTTATTTTATTAGGTTATGCAGGGACAGGTTTGTATACACATTTGGAAATTTATTATGAACGTTGGTCATTTTGATTTTCCATATATGTGGTGCCATCTGGCGACAATTCCATAAACATATGCGCTGTAGCGTATGCGCTCCATGCGAAACCAGCTTCACGCCGAGCGTAACGCGAATTCGCGCCACGTCGGGCGCGACACGCTGTATAATAAACCGTAGCATAACTTATATATCTTACGCACAAATTGTGCGCATTTATTCTATTATTATCAAAAGTTTAACAAGCTTTTATTAGTGGAAAAATGGTTGTTGCAAATATTGCATTCGATGTAAATTTACTTTTATAAGATTCATGATGTGTTCCGTTGAGGTATTATTCAAAATTAAAATATAAAATTATGGAATATTCACCTGAAAGGTCCGTCTCCTCAACTTAATTAATTATTTAACTGTAGCGCTTTCGGGACTTGTCCCATCATCGGCAGGATTCAAAACTTCAGTGAAACACCAGTTTTGAATCCTGGCGATGATGGGTCAAGTCCCGAAAGCGTTACAGTTAAATAATTAATTAAGTTGAGGAGACGGACCTTTCAGCTGAATATTCCATAATTTTATATTTTAATTACGATGTAAATTTGCTGTGTACGTAAAAATCCTCTTCATCGCCAACTCTCAGAAAAGCAAACATGGTTCCTTCTGCTAGAAAATATATGGTTATTTATTTTTTTATATTCAAAGAATGGTTTATCATCATGTCGTACCTGCATATACAACAGTAGCAGGGCAATACCGTAGAAATGCCCTGATAACTCTGCAAGGCCATATCAGGTGCAAAAGGCCATATTTCCGCACATCAAGCTGGATACTGAACATGATACGGGATATCTTGGAATAACCGAAGTGAAGTGCATCGCTCACCCTCCTTATAGTCCATATACTTAACCCCGTGTGACCTTTTTCTATTCCCTATCCTTAAGAAACAACTTTGCGGGAGGCGTTTTCCATATTCATAGAAGCTGTACTACTAAACAAACTAAATAAGTTTAATTATATAACAAGTACACTAAAAAGAACTTTGAAAAATAAAGCTAGGAAAAACTCTATAATGAAATTATACAAGACAATGACAGTGCCTATTATTACTTATTGATCCAATACATGGACAGTGACAACAGAACAATCTCCCAGAATACAAGCTGGTGAAATGAAATTCCTCAGACCAATAGCAGGATATCAAAGAACAGAGAAAAAACATAACACAGAAATAAGACAACTAAAAGTAGAGGAATTAAACACAACAATAGAGAAATACAGAACAAACTGGAAAGAACACTTGGCAAGGATGACTGAGAATAGAATACCAAAAGCAGCATACAACTATTCACCACGAGGAAGAAGTTTGGGAAGACCAAGGAAAAGAAGGAAAGTGCAGCAATTTGGAGCCGGAACAGGCTAGTAAATAAGCCTAAACCGTGAAGAAGAAGAAGAAGAAGAAGAAGACAGAAGCTGTAACGAAGGCTGCGGAGGCGGTGTTGAAAAAATGTTTAAAAAATGAGTTTCCAGTATGTTTTGTAGACTGGGACAAGTGCATTGCATTCGAAGGAGTATATTTTTAGGAGGAACATCAAAATTCTGAGGACGATTAAAGGTATGTTGCCAAAAAATACTTGTTTATTGAAAAGCCGTCGTATATCCTATATTTTATATATAAATATACGGTTAAAGTAAGGTTTGGGGTTGCAAGTAAAACAAAAATAATAAAGAATTATACTGGTGGCATGATGTTGTGAAATAACCTGAATCAATCGATATTGCTTTAAGTAGGTCACCACGTCTACCTCCCTCAACTGAGCAGTTTCACGTGTTTTGGTACGTCCGCACTAGGGGCATTTGGAAATTCTCAGCCAGTTTCTGCCCAGTGCAGTGTTCGGTCTCCAGCGCCAATTCAACCTGAACTAAGTTATTGGACGTTACAAGATGATGGGACTTTTATGAGTGATTTTAAACTAAATATGTTGAATTATAATATCAAACCTAGATCAGGGGACTGCTGATGGTTAAAATCCAAGGAATTATATGCTAAATTGCTCTTAATTTTCTAGGCCTTATTTTGATTTCACTATTATTACTTGTACAATTTTACTATTTTACTACGGTTTTAATGACGAAATAATATTACTAGGGCCCAGATTTTATGTACAAAATTTAAGAATGTTTATTTTAAATGTATTAAAAAATCGAAAAAATGTAGTAAAAAAGTTTTAAAAATGCTGTCGAAGCATTAAAAAATGAGAAAACGCGTATTTATTAGACAAATTAATATTGTAACTCGCCAATTGCAGCTAAATATCAGATTTTACCCGACCGATCTAGTGATCTGATTCTGACAATTCTAATATTTTAAAATCTACAACTTAAATTCTTTCTATCATATCCCCATTTTCTTAATACATATCTGCTCCCTTTTATCTTCATTACACGCTAACCCCTCTTTAAATATAAATATAGATAATACGATATCCTAGTTTGGAATAGAATATCCATTAAAACTTATTGAAGAAACGATAAATGTCAATGTAAAGTCAGTGTTTTACGTCACATTAATAAAGTTATCGTATGATATAATCTAGGTACTTCCCCGACACTTTCACGTGCAACTGAATCATTGGAAATGCAGTAGCGTTAAGATACGTTAAGATATAGTTTTGTGTTGTAATACGTATGTTGAAGAGAATGAGGAAAGTAATAGTATAAAGAAAAACAAAAAGAAAACAATAATATTACAATTATATAAAGAAAACACAATAATATTACAATTACATAATAGGTAATACAATAATATTATACATTAATTAAGTTTTGTATAATTATTAAGAGTTAATGGTATTGCATTTTGATAACATGTATTTATTCATGAATGAGTGTTGTTCTTATTTTCCGCGTTTTGTCCAAAAATTTATCCAAGTTTATCCAATTTTTTTGGATTAACCATTAGCTCGTAGCATGCCAATCTTCCACGATTTGAATTTAGAAATATTTCCGGTAACAACTGACGTCTCCAATATTCTAAATCATTACATTTTCCTAATATATTATGTATCTCGTCTTCAGAGCTCCCGCACATTGGACAAATTCGCATATCGTGATCGTCGCTAATTTATAGAAATTTCCATGCCTGTAGCCTAAAACCGAGTTATGAGGAAAGTACTAAATGTGTACTCACAGAGAAATTACCGAACATATCTCTTTATATAAGCCTAACATCTGAAAATTACTTTAATGTGTACTTATGGGGAAAATGTCGAAAATGTTTATTTACATATATATTTAATGTCCTTTTATGTGGAGTTAAATTTTGAAAAATACTTGTCGGGAAAAAATATTTACATACAATTCAGAATCATATTTATGACTATCATAATTTTAAGTTAGTAATAAAGTTAAATATCGGCCACGGTGGACTAGTGGTTATGCTCCTTGCCTCTGGTCCCGAGGGTCGCGGGTTGAAACCCGGCCGGGGTCGATGGAATTTTTAGGACGGAAAAAATCCAAGGAGCGAGTCCTCCGGGAGGGACTTTAAGCCGTGGGTCCCGAGTCTGAAGATTTTCAGGCTCGTAAAAAATCCTTAAGCCTGAATGAAAAGGCCTCTAAGCAACATTTACCGAATTCTACCGTCCTAGTACTACCTTGGTTTCCTAGATGTCAGTATGAGGAGGAACGCTGACCACGGGCCACTCAAAATGACATCTATACGAAAACAAGTGTAACTAAATTAGTATAGTTCAAATTCTTCCCTGTAGGGGGAAAGCGCCTAAATATCTGTAAAGGGAAAACATAGGCTTACAATACAATACAAAATAAAGTTAAATAATAAGATCATGCTAATCTTATGTACTTCGTAACATTGCAAAGTTGACGAATATTTCAAACTGGATTTAATCAAAATTGTCCGTAATATTTTTGTTTGTTGTGTGTAGTCGTTTTAATTAGAATGATCATGACGAAAAATGGTGATTTTGTGAAGTTTTTGCACGGATTTTGTGGAATTTATCTTATAGTAGAGGATTCTGAAAAACAATATGTAACCGGACAGGCTCCGATAGTGAACTGAAATGTACTACACACAAGTATAGAATTTAAATTTAGACAAACATTACAAATTTAATTAAAATGTCAAATACAATTATGTCCATATGTGAACTCTTTAATAGAAGAGTAGGGATTCTTTTACAACATGCGATGCGAAAAATGTTTCTAGTTTCCAATCGTACACCATGCAAATGCGCCAAACATACGCGAAGCGGTTTACACTCTGGAATTACGGGATGCAGCCAACATATACACGATATTTAACGAACCTAACATAATAATAAAACTAGAAAAAAACTAGCTGCAGAACAGAAGAGAGTAAGGAAGGGAAGGTCAGTGTACTGTACAGAGCAAAGTGTCTATTTTTTAAACTGAACTCTGCATACACTGCTGCCCTTCCCTACTCTAATATTATTCCTATATCCATCTATAGTAATTCTGCCCGAAGGCACGTCCTTCACTGCAATCATAGCATTTTCATGCTACGCTTGCAGCTTTACAAGGAATTGTAGGTGTGGTAGCTTCCCGTTGCTTTCCACACCGGTGAAGGATGATAGTGGTGGTGATGATGATGATGATGGCCATATGATTTCGGGGACCGTCTGGGCCTTAAAGTTTTCCTGACATTTGTCTTACAGGTGAGGAAAAATCCCGATAAAAACCTCACCCAGAAAAACTGCCCCGACGGGGATCGAACCCGGGCCCGCTGCGTGACAAGGCAGCACGCTACCTCGAGGCCACAGCGGTGGACTTATTCCTATATAGTATATTATTAATTACTACACAAATTCAAACGCTTTTAATTTTTTTATTATTGTACAAAGTGAGAGATTTTATATTTTCGTATCTATACATACGCCATTTTTATGTATGAACGTAGATGTGAATTATTGTGTATGTATTGTAGACGTAGATTTGAATATGTTGTTTTTATGCCTTCTTATGTATGAGTAGGGTCCCGCGCCGTAGCCGAGCGGTTAAGGTAGGAAGCCTTGGCGCAGAGCTACGGGACTTGCGCTGGTTCGAGTCTCCATGGGGGAAGAAATTTTCTCATGGTATTTCGGCCAGTATGGGACCGGTGCCCACCCAGCATCGTGAGGCAATTGGGTAGCTACAATAAGTAGCGGCTCCAGGTTGAGGAACCAGCTATAACGGCTGGGGGACTCGACATGCTAACCACATGTCACCCCTACACTGGCTGTTGATCATCTACCTCTGTGATTGACACATGTGGATGTGAAGGGCCAGCAGCTGGCTGGTAAAAGGGCAACCGATGAAAAGTGGAAAGACCCTCAATCGGATCGGATGTATGAGAGTGTAGCTATGTTTGCATTTGTTTATATATTCGTGTGTTTCTTCCATTATTCATGGAACAGAATATGCACGTACGGACAAACAGGCCAGTGCGTAGTGTAAATGAAAACGTGTTTCCTTTCTTTCGAAAACTTGTCAAATGCCCTTACTACTGTCTGACCAATGAATCTGTGCCGCCGTAATATATGCGAACTCAACACTCCGTAATTCCTTTTCTGCCTCGGTAAACCATTTCCCTCCCTGTATTCCTATCTCTCTCTTTCTTTTCGCCCGTCTCACTACTCACAATTTTTAGCCTTCTTGGGGACACTTGCAGTCCAGTATTGTCAAATCAACATGAACACTATAGCATGGAGTGGTGAAAGAAATATTATTAAGCAAATAAAGAAGTCAATCAGCGTCATTAGACCTACTTAAATATGAAGGAGTAATAATTGGCCTTATACGATGCAATAGTCACGATTCATGACACTTTCTGGGGAAAGTTAGGTAATGTCCCTACTCGGAAAATTATCGTTGAGGGAAGTGCGTGGAATGGTGTAAGTACAGGCGTTAACTTTTCTAAGAACAACTGCAGCGCTCAAAGGCCACAGATCCATTGATCCGACTACACTACTCTGTATTCTTGTTATAGAATAAGTAATAGCGTTGCCCATAACCTACAACAGAACGTAACCTGTTCAGTTCCTGAAATGACAGAATGTAGACTATGAATACGCAACTGAACCGAGTGACTGGATAAGCATAAGTCTACTACCTGCTATTGTGATCCAATAAAACAGTTTTTACATGACTAGTGTCGAACATCCCTCCATGGTATCTTTACCTTGTCGTGGTGGAGTGGCTTGCGTGCTTAAATGATCCTGAGAGCTATGCCGGCGGTAGCATTGCTGCCGATAGGGTTACCCATGCCGGACTGGTCGAAGGTGATAAGCCAGACCAAAAAAGTACCTTGGTCGAAAGAGTGACGATCTTTCACCGTAAAAATACAACCGTCAAGAAATGCGGACATGGGTTCAACTGGGGTAAAATTTTCCGGAGGTCAAATAGTCCCCATTCGGTTCTCCGAGCGGGGACTACTTCAGGGAACCCATGCCAAAGGCTCAAACACAGGGACATGTTCCTAGGAACATGGAATGTTAGGACTTTATACAATAGCGGGGCACTAGAGATATTAACGCGGGAACTAAATAAATCGCCCTTGGATATAGTCGCTTTACAGGAAGTTAGGTGGCCAGGAGAAGGTAGTCAGGAATCAGGAAGCTTTGCTTTATACTACGGGGGTGCATGCACGTATGGGGAATGAAATACTTGCATGGAAGCTTCTTGTAGGAAAACCAGAGGGAATACTCCCAGTTGGTAGACCAAGAATGAGGTGGGAGAATAACATTAACTATGATTTGAGGGAAGTAGATTATACAGGGAATGATTGGAAAGCATTAGCTTAGGATAGGGATGTATGGAGAGCTTATGTCCGTGCGGCCATGAACCTACGGGTTCGATAGTGCCAGTGAGTAAGTAAGTAAGTATCGAACATTCATTACTAGATCGTTCTATGTCGTTCGGCTGTAGAATATACGAAACTATTCAACTCTGCCATTCTTCACTGTAAGCATATTTCGTTATTTCGACTTTTTGAAAGCAAGAAAGTTTTCTAACTTATATTATCAACACGTTCCTTTCAGAAGTTTTGCAGATATTTATGTGATCAATAGCTGTTCTGTAACAAAAAATGCAGCAATTGAATTTAAGCATATCATCCTTGATATTGATATCGTGGGGGAGACATTACATCGCCCCCAATTGCACTTTGTGTCACAGATGCACATCCGTGACTCGTCATCTAGTTACTTACGCCTTGAATGGATTAACGAGATTACATCTGTCCCTATAACCTTACAACTCTGCAAAAAGTAATTTTTCTATATTATACATCATGTTTTGCACAATTACTACGAACAAGCATATATTTAGAATCCCACCAACCGGCTTCTCAGAAGAAATTTAATATTCAACGTCTCTAAAATGTTTAATCCAAGATTTTCTGGTGAACTTGTTGCCAATATGTCTCTATCTATCTTCGGGTTTTTACAGCTGCTGCCGTCTTCCCGTGCCAAACCTCCAAAGCCTACGGTCTTGGGCATCTTCGATGCTTAGCCCTCTAGCTTGCATTACTGTCTTCATGTTTTCCTTCCATGTTAACCTTGGTCTTCCTCTTTTCTTCTTTCTGTTAGGATGCCATTCATATAGTTGCTTCGGCCATCGCTCATCTTCCATTCTTAAAACATGTCCTAACCACTTTAATTCCTTTTCCTCAATTCTTTCAATTATGCTTTCTTCTGCTTCCATTTTGTTTCTAATTTCCTTATTTGTGACACGTTCTAATTTAGACTTTCTGGCACTTCTTCGTAAATAATCCATTTCTAGAGCTATTAGTCTATTCTTGTAGTACTTATTGATTGTCCATACCTCACTTCCATACATTGCAACAGATTCCACCAATGTTTTTACCAATATATTTTTTTGTGTCTTTCCAAATACGCTTATCCCACCATATGGAATTTAATGATGATATTATTTTGCTACTCAATTCAATTCTATGTTTTATGTTCTCTTTGCCTATACCTTCGATGTTATCCATAATCATTCCCAAATATTTAGTTTGTTTCACTTGCTTTATTTGGATTCCATCCTTCCAATACTAAGTTTTCTCTTTCATTGCTATTTATTGCCAGATATTCTGTTTTTTGTAAATTTACTGTGAGACCCCATGATTCATATGTGCTTTTCAACCTTTTTATCATGAATTCCATATCAAAATTGTCTTGCGCTAAAACCAGTTGATCATCGGCAAATTGTAATGTCAGCAAAAATCTATTACCTATTGGGATCCCCATACCTTTGCAGCTTTGTTTCCATTTCGTTAATATAAATTCTACATAAATATTAAATAAAATTGGTGATAGACTGCACCCTTGTTTCAATCCCTTTGAGGTGTTTGCCAATATGTTATTTATTTATTGAATCTGCAAATATTTTGAAACCCTACTTCGCCACAAATGCATGTTAGGGTTGTAGCTTATTATAACAATATTATACTATATAATCTAAAACAGAAATATTATCTTATGGTTTTGAATGAGAGTTAAGAATTACATAAATTGTCTTAGAAAATACTACATATTGTTATGAATTTTATAAAATGTTTATAATAATTTTGGATTTTAAAAATCAGTTCACACATCGAGGCAGAAGCCTCATAATTATTTAAAATTAAGTTTAACCAGAATCGTTGTCTTTCGAATACAGAACAATCAAATAAAACATGTTTTACAGATTGTATTGATTATTGATATTTACAAATATGATCACAGTCTGGGTTAATATTAAATCTTCTAAAATAACATCCAAATTTTCCATTTGCCAATGAGTTACCTAGATCGGGTAAAGCATAGACAGTAATTGCTAATTTGTTGGTAAAGATCAACTTAAAAAGAGGATCATATCACACACTTGCCCAGAACTATTCTGTGGAATTTATATACAAATATTCAGTGTATAGAGATACTTAAATAAAATTATAAATAAATATATTTATTTATTTCGGAAAATTATCCACAATATAATGTTTTTCCATGACCCTCAAGAAATTTGCCTTCTCCAGTCGTAGCGGTGCTGAACATCCTAATCTGTCAGTCCTAATTCGCTCATACTTCTTCTAACACCGTTCCATTCAATCTTCTTTAGGTCTTCCCTTTCTTTTTTTTTTTCATCTACACTCCTCTTCCAGATGATCTTAGGGATTCTGTCAAGTGTCATCATCTTGAGATGTTCATACCATCTTAATAGTCTCTATTCCATTGTCTGGAATACATTCCTTTAAACTTTCGTAATTTTCTTAATTTCAACGCTCCTATTTTTTCTAATCTGAACTCCCGCGAAGATCTTATCCAGTAACAATAACTCCAGTTGCTAATAATGTGTTAGCTTGGCACATGTCTCTTATCCATATAACATAATACTCTCTACAATGTTCATATAAAAATATATATTTAAAAATAAAATATAAAAATATATTTAAAAATATTAATAGTTTATAGCAAGTGAGTAGGCCTATTTCTGTCGTTCAGAGTGCTCCGGAGATTTTCTTCCATTAATAACGTTCCTAGCGAAACATACTGTCTGTCACATAATTCATAAGAAAACCTCTCCAGTTATGAAAGTAATATTATATACATTAAATAATGAAATGAAAATAGGAGTTTTAGTTTCATGAATGTAAGATTCTGTAATATAAATTTCTTCTTCTTCTTCTTCTTCTGCTTCATGAAATTAGGCCTTTTGACCTGTTTTCACATCAAGTGGGATTTAATGAATCCTCCCATCTAGTAAATGGGCGTCCAACATTTCTATGTCCTATTGGTTTGTACTTTAGTAACAGCTGAGGGATTCTATCTGTAGGCATTCTCTTGACATGTTCATACCAGTTGTTTCTCATGTTGTCAATTCTATTTGTTAAATTGAAAATATTTAAGTCATTCCTAATATCCTCACTTCTTTTCTTGTCCAAAATTGTCACACCTGCTACTGAACGTAGGAACTTCATTTCTGCAGTTTCTATTTTCCTTCTGTCTGAACGGTTAAGAGTCCAATAATATAAATAATATAAATTTAATTAAATTAATGGCATATTACATTTAAGAGATTTATTTTTTAATAATCTTACCATCAGTTTTGTTATTTACAGATACTTGATTGTATATCCATAGCTGTGGTCACAGGATAGCGCAGCTACCTCGTACGCAGCGGGACCAGGTTCGATCTCCGGTCGGGACAAATTTCCTGGTTGATGGTTTTTCCTCACCTGTAAGACAAATGTCAGCAAATGTTAAAACCTAAACAGTCCCCTAACTTAATCTGACCATCATAATCATCATCATATTTTCCATGTTTAGTATGAATGTGTGTGAGAATGGTGTGTTTCGTATTAATGTTGTGTTGTCTC
Organism: Diploptera punctata; assembly: GCA_030220185.1. Classification (NCBI taxonomy): domain Eukaryota; kingdom Metazoa; phylum Arthropoda; class Insecta; order Blattodea; family Blaberidae; genus Diploptera; species Diploptera punctata. The sequence goes on from JASPKZ010005688.1 coordinate 119,699, forward strand.
GGAGAAGGCGCTGAACTTGAGCTGATCACTCGCTCGGGAAGGGCCTCCATGTCGTTGTATGGTAAAAAGTATGTGTGTGATACAAAGATTAAAATCCCTCTCCCGACAGGTCGACGCACTGTAAGTCCCTGGTGGTTTGTTACATATAATAAGTACCTATAATGTACTGAGTGAATGGAATGAAAAAAACGCGTGCATTGCATCCCACGGAGGCCATTTTGAACATCTGTTGTGACGTGGATGCGATTATGCTATGTTCTGTGTGCCTGGACGATTTATTGTCGTTGCACGCACGTCGTTTAATTCCGGACACATGTTAATAGGACCTTTTTTCCTTCATTTTCAGTCAGTAATCAGTCCCTGAAGTTTGTCGATGCATTTTCGTTTACTCTGTATATGGGCGCCATTTGTTGGAAAATCCGTATAATTTAAATGTCAATGTGTGTTCATAAATTGTTACAATTTCACAAGAACAAATTAAATCATATGAATACGTCGCATGGATTAAGGAAATCTATAGGGAAAGAGGGAATCTCGTCAATCCATTCATGAGTGACACTAATTAGTTTTATTAGTAAAAATAATTATATTTTATTATTATTATTATTATTATTATTATTATTATTATTATTATTATTATTATTATTACGTTACGCTTTGCCATGCATGAGGCGGTTTATGGAGCTGGCGTAATGACGTTGATCCCGACCTCCCTCTAGCTCAGCCTGGCTTGCCCGCCACCCACATTACGTGTTTGACGTCATCGTCCGCCCCTCACCCGCACAATACAACCTTTCTTACTTACGTCACTCATTTCAGGGATTATTTGCCATATTACATCTTCCCATAGAAAGACAAAAACGTATTATATACATTTTATAATAATAATAATAATAATAATAATAATAATAATAATAATAATAATAATAATAGCTTTATTTTACCTGGCAGAGTTAAGGCCTTAAGGCCTTGTCTACCACTCAACCAGGTTTAAAAAAATACAAAAGAAAAGTCTTAAATCTAAATTACAATATATATATATATATATATATATATATAAACGATTACAAGTTATGAATACAATACAATTAATATTTATAATGTATTTTGATTTACTCTAAATTTAACGAATTAAATATATATGTATAATATATATATATATATATATATATATATATATATATATATATAAAAAACAGGAAAAGATTAATGACATAGTATAAAATTAAATAAATAGAGAAAAATTAATTATTAGACAACAGGTAACTTAAAAAGCCGGTGACTTAACGGTGCCAAGTTTGCGGTCAACCCCTGATCTTTTAAGGGGAAGGAAAGTCCAGGAGTCGGGCAGAGTCTACTGTGAAGGAAGTAGAATAGGAGGAAGTGCTATGAAGAGGAATTGTTAGCAGACTGCTATCTTGTGACCTAGTGTAACATCTTAATAGGAAAAAAATAACTTCTGCCTTCAAAAACTGCGTTCAGCAACATTTGTATATATAGTAATATAATGTACGGTTAAAAACTATAAAATAGTTACCTTGTAGGTCCGTCTCCTCAACTTAAGTTCCTTTTAAAAATTCTGTAGGCCTTTCGGGACTAGTCCCATCATCAGCAGAATGCATTAGGTCCGTTCTTGTTGACCCTTGTTGAAGCACTGACTTGGTTGTGAGAATTTTGTACAGAGGATTGTGTGGATTAGGTGTGTATTAATAAATTGAGGATCAGGTTGCTGTTGATTTCTCTTAGGATTGCGATTTCCTCCAGTATATTTATTCTCGTTGGAATATTTTCTCTATGTACTATTGTGAGGGTGTTGTCGATGTTATGCATATGGTGTCCAGCTTGAATTACATGTTTTGCGTAACTTGATTTTCCTCCATTGTAAACGAAATCTCTGAAATGTTCCTTGAATCTAATGTTGAAGCTTCTGTTAGTTTTCCCAATGTAGAATTTATTGCAGTCTGTACATGTTAATTTGTAGATGCCTTTATTGTCGAATTCATCTATTTCTTCGATGTTGTTGTTTATTAAATTGTTTAGTTTGTTGCCAGTTCTGTAGGATATATTAATATTCTTATCGAGCTTTTTTAGTGTGTTGGCCAATTTTAATGTTTCTTTACCAGTGTACGTGAGAGTTATCCATTTTTTGTTGTTGTCATTGGACTCTATTTCAAGTTTGGTTATGTTGGTAATGTCTTTTTTGTTTATTTATAATTCTATTTATTATTTGTTTGTTGTAGCCGTTAATTTTTGCCATGTGTTTGATGTATTGTAATTCTTTATTATAATTGTCTTTATTTAGAGGGAGTTTTAACATCCTATTTATTAGGCTTTTGAATGTACTTATTTTATGTTGAAAAGGATGTCTCGATTTATTGTTTATGGCTAGTGTGTTGCTTGTCGGTTTTCGATGTATATATATTTTTAATTTTAGATAAAAATGATATTGTATTATAAGCCTATGTTTTCCCTTTACAGAATACAATACAATAGATAAAAATGAAAATTCGTTTATAAATAAAACATAGTACAACATACAACAAAACAGTAAAACCTTAAACCTACAATATGTTCTTTATTCAAGACGTTCATAAGAAATTACCCAAGCGCTAATACAAATTTAAAGACGGAATGTTATGATCTTTTTTCTTGCAGAGATTAAAACTTTTTGGTTCGTTCCGGCTAGCGTATTATAGCTGCTGTGTCCATCTCTTTCGTGGGCGTCCCCGATCTCTTATTCCTCCTCTTGTTTGATAGTTCAGACTTTTCTAGGCTATTTAACTCATGTCCCAAATGGGAGTCAATGACCAATCACATATCAATAATTTTTTATTTACAACCAATCACAGTCGTGTTTCGCCTAGAATTTTCCAACTAAAGTTTATCATAATAAAGAAAGCACCTCCTTTTTAATATTCTGAATAGGTCATAGCATTATTTTGCAGTGACTGACTCTCTAAGAAATATGGCACCACAAATAAGCCAGTGTTTGCACTTTCTTAAATGTATTTTTTTTCAGGTAATAACATTCCAGAAAAATATAATTGTCATAGGACATCAGAAATGAATTAATACACAGTTTGATGTGTTTCATTTTTTCTCCACTAGAGTGCATTCTTACAATATTGCGTTCCTTTGGCAATAAATAATATGATCTGGTCGCAGTGATGAACAAAAGAAGCGGATGACGCGTACCAATCGTTTCTCATTTGTTTTCAAACATTGCCGTTTACATTAAATATATAAATATTTTAAAATAACTATAGTTAAATAATGATTTGTGAGTAAACAGCTTAATTTTATTCGTTAAATAGTCCTAACAAATGCCACTCTTGATTTCCAAATTCTCTAGATAAGTTCACTCCTCACTTCGTGAGTCGCGAATTTATCGATAATTTGAAAATCACTCGTGGCATTACTTATGACAATTTGTTGGTATTCATTCTGCAGACATGTTCATACTATTTTCTCCTACACTCTCCTATTTTATCTGGCAAACTGAATATTTGTAGTTCCTTAAAGAATATTATGATGTAAGTTTAAAATTTCCAAGCATTTAATTTACTGCAAAGTAAAGTATTTTATTGAAAGAAAATTACTGGGAAATTAATGAAAGAAATAATCGAATAACATCTACTCTTCATTGTGATTTTTATTACTATAACATTTTTTGTCGTTAACATAACGTTAACATTTAACTAGACTATTTAACGCATGCCCCAAATGGGAGTAAATTTCCAATCACGTTTCAATGAATTTTGTTTTACAACCAATGACAATATTGTTTCACCTCGCTATTTATCGAATTCTGTTTACCAAAATAAAGGAAGTTCATCCTTTTAACAATCCGAACAGGGCAGAGCATTATTTTACAGTGACTGACTCTCCAAAAAATACGTTGAATATATTAAATAATGAACGGATTCCTTGGAATTACACAATCGATAATTGTATGTAGCCGAGGTGGACTAGTGGTTATGCTCCTTGCGTCTGGTCCCGAGGGTCGCGGGTTCAAACCCGGCCGGGATTGATGATTTTTAGGACGGAAAAATCCAAGGAGCAAGTCCTCCGGGAGGGACTTTAAGCCGTGGGTCCCGAGTCTGAAGATTTTCAGGCTCGTAAAAGATCCTTAAGCCTGAATGAAAGGCCTCTAAGCAAAATTTACCGAATTCCCCCGTCCTAGTACTACCTTGGTTTCCTAGAGGCGGAACGTTGACCACGGACCACTCAAAGGACATCTATACGAAAACAAGTGTAACTAAATTAGTATGGTTCAAATTATTTCCTATAGGGGGAGAGCGCCTAAATCTCTGTTAAGGGAAACATGGGCTTACAAAAAAAAATAATGATATTACCGAATTATCAAATATGTAGTTTGAAGGAATCCGTTTATTATTTGCTATATTCAACATTTGTTCGAGAGTCATTCACTGCAAAATAATGCTCTGATCTGTTCAGAATATTAAAAAAGAAGGAACTTTCTTTAATATGATAAACAGAAGTATGTAAATATCGAGGTGAAACATGACTATGATTGGTTGTAAAACCACATTCATTGAAACGTGATTGGCCATTGACTCCCATTTTGGGCGTGAGTTGAATAGTCAGAGACATTTGTATTACCCCCGTGCATTCATTGATTATGAATGTATTGAAAATGTTAACCACTTTAAGATATCTGACTTTTTAAAATATATTACGAAACTCTGTTGAGATAATTGTGTTAAAGAGGACGGCTGAGATTTCAGGTATTGTTTTACAATTCTTTAAACTTTATGATATAACAGCGGCAGCTATCCGAACATCATACAATATCCCGAATCTGGCCAACTTATCGACAGGTACAGCATGCAGTTATTCAAAACGACAGTGACACCAGTTATAACATATGGGATAGAGATAATTTGGGAAAAACTTAAGATCGAAGATCTGATAAGAATAGAAAAGTCAAAGCAATGTTCATGAAACGGATCCTGAGAATAGGAAAAACAGCGCCATCTCGTTTTGCTTACGAACTCATGAGAGAGGCCTACTTCATAGAGGACATAAGAACCCAATTCTATCTACAATCCACAGAACCATACCAGAAATTCATAAGCATCAGAAATAGGAAGAATAAGGAAATATACATAGATTTCTACACCATAACTGCCATGCTGGACGACAGATGGACCAGAGAGTGCAACCCCCAGAGACACGTCACAACACGACTCGCAGTGCATGGATTTCATAACAAGGTGTGTATAAACAAGAAGTTCCACGAGCCGACCGAAGAATGCAGGTGTGTGTTGTGTGGACAAAGATGTAGGAAATACCACATCATAACATGTGAGAAAAGAACAAAAACTATTACAGACTATAGTAAAGACTAAACAACCACTAATGCTCAACCTGAGTGCACATTTCTTATTTTTATTATTATTATAAAACTTTATGATATCTGTCATATCTAAACCTGGAAGTGTAAATAAGTGATCTTATGAAGAAATTGTTTGGCTGGGTCCGACTACACTGCCATAATTATGAAAGGTCATGTTCTAAGAATAGAAATAAAAGGTAAATTAGACAATTAAAACAAGTTTAGAAGAACAAAACATGTCGGACAGTAATTCTGATTATTTAGGCCTACTATAAAAATAAACATAACATACACGCATGTGAAACAAGTGTAGGGCTGATATGGGAATCAATAAAGCGCTCTCTACGCTCCTATTATGTACTGAAGGGAACAGTGTTAACCAATAAATATGGTAACTGGCTTCCATGCGGTTTGTTCCATGCATACAAACTGTGAAAACATTGTTACTACCTAAAGTATTTGCATTGTAACTGTATTTCAACAACTGCAATATTCTATAACACACTGCAGTTCGAGGAATTGCATCATTTCAGCTAATTGTCCAGGCATTTTCTGATATTTGTATACTTTATGAAATCTAATATTCTAAGGCAATGTCCAACTACCAAAATTTAAAATGACCGCTATCTTAAAAAGCAAGTTTCTTTCGAGTGTTTTCGCTACTACCCGGAAAAGATAATGATACACGCTGTTGCACCTCGATCTTAAAATGGCCTCTATTTAAAAAAAAAGGTACAAACTGCACTTAAACTAGCGTGAAATATTTTCAAAGTCCTATAGAACAACAGTGCGCATGCGCTAGAATTTATAGAGCCAGCGATAACCCACAATCTAACCATATATCGATTATCATCCTCGATTACTATCAGTCGCTATGAAATTTAAATGACCAATATTTGCAATAAATCCCCAATTCTATGTTAAAAAATATATTAATAATATTAAAATTACCAAACGTTTATTAAAAATGGGTGTACACTTACTTATCACTCCCTAACTCTGATCCAACCAGCGATATCCCAAAACAGCGATAGAAAAATCATAGACTAAGTAATATACTCTGTGGAGAAAATAGCAGTTAGCATCACAATATTGTCTAACAGTGTCATAATATTGTGATTTTCATATTTAAATAAATACTTAAAAATTGTCTAATAATGTTATAAAAGTTGTTTGAAAAAGTTTAAAATTTTAAACAATGTTAGTAAATATAGAAGAAGAGCTATAGTTTACAATAATATAACTGAAAAATCAAGCGCTAGTAGAAGTGCAGTTGAGCCAAAAAAAGTTTTGTTTGAGTATTTTCCCTACTATTTGGAGAAGGCAATGCTACACGCTGTTGGACCTCGATCATGTGTGTCCTGACATCTATAGTTATAATGAGAGAGTTATTTGTATTAATGTCCAACAGCGGTAACGTTGTGCACTGTATTTATGAGGATGTGCATTCGAACCCAATATAATTCCTCGTGTCTGGCTTATGATTGTTTTTCCTCAAATGTAAGATAAATGTCAGGAAACTATATACTATATATAAGGACTTTATTAAACTAAAATTAAGATACATACAATGTTATTTACAAATATGTGTCGCACGGGCAGTACGCCGTACGTGCTGTTGACAGTCCGTTACAATAAGTTGATGTTTGGTAATAATATACTTAAAACAAAACAAAAAACACAATAATATTACAATTAGATATCAACATAATTTCATTATACATTAACTTAGTTATGTAGAATTAAAATGGTTGGTACGGCCTCGAGAAGGGTATAGATGCCGAATATGTATACCTTAATAAATCTCGAGAAATGCCACTGCGATTTTTTTAGCAGCTCTGCCAGCAAGTCCTAATCCTACGTTCTCGTCAGACCCAAACAGTCCCCGAACACCATCTGCCCATCATTATCATCAATATCATATTCGCCTAATCAGCTTAAGTTTAGTTTAAGGCATCTTCTGGGGCGTCATTGCCAACATCATCAATTCTCATATCATCGGGGCAGCGCAACCCCGCCTTCCAGGCGCCCAAACCTCAAAAGTGGGTTACAAGTACGCCATGCCAGGAGAGAACACCAGAAATTTCGAAATAACAACCTGGGACATTGAAAAAAAAACACCAGAAGGAAATGCTATACCATGACTTTATCATTATTCGTTTTACAGTATGGTTGTAAATAAAAATAAATAAACATTTATTCTCATGGTATGGACCAAAGGATCGTACTGGTGTCTGCCTTAGAAAATTCAAATAATCAGAAGTGAAATAAAATCACGATTAAAATGGCATAATTAGTCCATCTTCCTCCCAACTCGATCATATTTTGAAATCGAAAGGGCATGGAATAGACATCTTTTCAAATAACAACTGCTCTCAGCCAAGGCATCTCAGGCATTTAGAGAGTTTCTACAAATCATCACGATATCCTGGAGGGGATTGGGCCAATTTTTCCGCACACGATTATTTACTTGTGCCCACATATTCTCATTTGTGGTCCAAGACCGGAGAATGACGACGCCTACCTATCAGTTAGATATCCTGTCTCCTCGCAAATCATTTTCGAATTAATTCAGATGTGTGGACTAAATGATTGAAGAATGCCATGAAAATATAAGAGCTTAGAATAAAGATCCATATAGCATTCTACTAACTGTTGATGTCACTGTTGGTTGAATTTCCCGCCAATGCGATGGATTGTGCCCAATCGTCTACGAGAAATCCACTCCCAACACGAATTTTATCATGATTACAAATGAATTTTTTTATTATATATAATCTACTGTACATAACAACTGTAACAATGCAACTGAATGTAAACAAACAATCTCTTATAAATTTAGTTGGGAATTTATAATCTAACATATAAAAATGAATGTTTGTTTGTTTGTACTTTATGCGCGGCCATACCGTTGATTCGATTGTGGCGGCGCTTTTTGCACAATCTTCAAGAGATTCCCGGGATGAACATAGGCTATAAGAGAATTGCGATACTCAACTCCTACACCCTTAAAAGTCGCCCTTTGTAGTGGAAAACGTGAAAAAAGTAGCTCTTTGGAAGCTTAAATGGCTTACGCTGCCTAAATCATAACAAATACACAAAATTAATGTACACAGAATTGAATATCTCAAAAAGCTTTACAAAAACGCCCGTGACAGCATATGTTTATCTCTTACGGATGACACACAATAACCATTTTTGTCTTTCATTGATGCCAAGAAGATCGAGACAAGTACGTAGATTCCTGTGCAAGCATAGCAGCACATGAAGGATATTCTTTTACGGATAACTCACAATAACGAATTTTATATTTTAGTTAATTTATGCCAAGAAGATCGAGATAAATAGATTCCCGGGCAACATCGGATAATCAGCACGAGGGATCTTAAAATAATTACGATATACATTTATAATTATTTTTCATTTTACTTATTCAACAAATCATAGGAAGTGCATTAATTTCTGTCTTTCAGCTCATTTATGCCAAGAAGATCGGGATGAGTAGTTTCCCGGACAACGCTGGGTAAACAGCACGGGGTATCTAAAAATAATTACGATATAAATGTTTCCTTTTACTTATTTAACTAAACACAAAACACATTAATTTTCGTATTTCAGCTCATTTATGTCAAGAAGATCGGGATAAGTAGATTCCCGGGCAATGCCGGGTAATCAGCACGGGGTATCTAAAAATATAAATGTATAATTATTTTTCTTTCCACTTATTCAACTAAACATAAAAGTACATTAATTTTCATTTATTTAGGGGTAGCAGTATTAGCTAGTAATTTATAAAAATATATTGTTTGTCAAAATTTGTTTGTTTACATAGGACATCACATCACTCCATGTCATGTATCATCTCCACTTCTCGCAACTGGAATTCCCTACCACAAGATATAAGGGGCTGCCGGACATTGGCAACTTTTAAAAGAAATCTAAATCTATATTTGCTCTAAACTCGTTATGCTTTGGTAGGTGTCGTGATATCTGTGTGAGAATTAAAGCGGCCCTTCTCAGACATTTAACTGCATAGCATTTTACGTGCAGGAAATTGAGACATAAAAAGTGACTAATGAGAGTGAATACGGTTGTAGAGAACGGTGAACTGTCTCTATACATGAACGTTATCAAGGCAGAAGCTCTCTTTTGTTCCCGCACGTCATTGCACACTGTGATTGAACCAGTTTTCGCGGAATCCATAACACAAGAAATATCTGCCCTGGAATTACTAATGTCCATAAGGCTACCCACGATTGTAATTTGATGTTATACAATTACTTAGAATGAACAAAACACGTTAAATCGATCCTATTATAATACACAGTTGTTACATACCGAAAAGTAAAAACGTCTATGCAATGCTTCCATATTATTGAAGGGCAAATTAATATTTCTATCTTATGACTAGAGTCCAGATGTTTAGGCACTTAAAACATTAAACATAGGCAGGTAAAAAGGCACTTAAAACATTAAACATAGGGAGGCCAAAAGGTACATAGATAAGAGATGGAACTGCCAATATTTTGTAAAACTTCAAAATAGTTTATTTTCTAGTCTTATTCAATAAAGTGCGTTTAATTTGCGACATAGATAATTGAATCATTGTATTTTAGTGTGTTTATCTAAATTTCTGTTATTGCCTAAATTACATCCCAAATAATTAAAATTCTGAACTTGGTCTATAATTACATTGTTTATCATTATTGTTGTTCTTATTGCAAATTTTCCTTTCAGAGCTAATATTTTTTTTAGATGTGTATATTCTTAAATTGTATTTTAGAATATCTACATCTAAAACAAAAATATTAGCTCTGAAAGGAAAATGTGCAATAAGAACAAACATAATAATATAAATTAGTTGATAGGATATTTAATTATTTTATTTATTGTGTAAAATATATGGTAATTGAGTTGATACCTGCAGAAAGGAAACTGGTTTAAAAATAAAGTGGATCGTTAGAATCGCAGACTGAATTCAATATGACAGAATAATCAAAGGGAGATCCGTTGTCGTTACTAGTGACAACAAGGGGAGGGAAATGCAGTATCGTTCTCTGTAAATAACGTAGAATGAATTCAATAAAGAACAGGCGATAACTATGTTTAACGTATATTGGGAATTTATTGCAGCAAATGGAACTGAAATATTAAAAAATCAATTTGAGGAAATAAATTTCTTAGCTAATTAGTTCGATTTAATTTAATGAATATCATAATAGTATATTACGATGCGAGAGTGGGAAGTGGTTTTTACAGAAGCGAGGAAAATGTTTAAAAACCGAGCGATAGCGAGGTTTTTAATTTTCGACATTCTGTAAAACACTTCATAAAAGTGCGTTGAACATTATTATTAACATGATGGCGTTTTAAAAATAATAAATAATAGTAAAATAATAACATATGTTGGAAATATTTGCGTTCATTATAAACAACTGACTGAGATTAACAATGTGGGTAATAGTTGAATGCAGGCTTTCACGGCCGGTAATCATAATGTTGAGTGATTCCGGGTTATGTGGCCGTGGTCCATAGTTGGTGTTGATACCAGACGTTTCGCCTAGAAGCACTCGCCACTGAAGATGCCCTCCGCAGTTGAGGGCGAAACGTCTGGTATCAACACCAACTACGGACCACGGCCACATAACCCGGAAGATCTTCCGACCAGGAAACACGCCTAGAAGCACTCGCCACTGAAGATGCCCTCCGCAGTTGAGGGCGAAACGTCTGGTATCAACACCAACTACGGACCACGGCCACATAACCCGGAATCACTCAACATAATGTGGGTAATGTTTATTAGTTATGTTAAACATAAAGAAATATGTCATAATGTCGTACATAGCCCCACTTTGAAATAAAATATCTAAACACTTTAAAAAGTTGAACATTAATGTGGTATTTAAAACTAATAAAACTTTACAAAAATAAAAAACAATTAAACCAAAATAAAAAAAAATTATCGGGTGTATATAAATTGAAGTGTGGCACATGTGACAATGTCTATATAGGACAAACTGATAGACATTTTATCTCTCGGATAAAGGAACACATGAGAGCATATAACAGAAATTTAGAATATTCAAAATATGCTAACCACCTATTCCAATTTAATCATTGCTTCGAATCAAATTTTGAAATTTTACATGTTTGTGATAAGGGTAAGAGGTTGGACCATTTGGAGGCTGTAGAAATAAATAAATTGAAAAGAAGTAATAAACTGTTAAATTCTCAACTTGATTTGGATGAATCGCCTTTGATAAATTAAAAAATTTAAATAAATTATTGTTGTATTGTTGCTTAGATCAGTTGATATGTACTATAATAACACAATTCATAATTCGTCAACATGCCTGAAGAAGGTACAGTGTACCGAAACAGCCGTCACTGAATATATCTTAATAAATATGAAAATAAAATATAACTAAGTTTTATTTTTATTTAATTATTAGATACGGATTTTCATCAAGTAAATACTAACTCAATTGATTATAAATATATAAATTTGGAGCTTGGCTGGTTTAGAAATTCCACGCTACAATTGATATAGTGAGAGAGGGAGCTGTGCCACTTTGAGAAGAAATGGAAATAATCAGTGCTATTTATATTAAAATTAATATTTTGTTGCATAGTTTACGTAACAGTAAGTTAAAGAAGAAAAACGTTACCCCTTTATTGTACAAATAATTTCGTAATATAATGCTTTATAAAAGCAGATTTATTTCCACTTCTTCTCAAAGTGGCATAACTCCTTCTCTCAATAGACCCCTCAATTATTTATATTTATAACTTTCTAAATACATAACCTTATAAATTGATAATAGCGTGACTAAAAAAATATTTTCGTTTAATTTTATATTATTTCTATGGTAAAATTAATAACTACACTGAACAACAAAAAAATAAACTTTTTTTTCAGAAAGACAAACATGTGATTTTGATAGTATTTTTTCTCCTGAATTCAAGTATGATATCGGTTTTTCTCCATCACGCAAGTTTTCCGAGAGACAGGAATTTATAGTTCCAAACACTTTAATATTTTCTACATTCGCAACTACACAATATTCGAACATTCGGACTCACCTAGAAAGTAAGAAATGACGATTTTCTGCTATATTTCGCCTGTGGAGCATCCCTCTTGATGGTCCAACAATAATCGGCCAGCATATTAGGATTCTATTTGCCTTGATATATCTTTTCCATAGCTGAAATCGCCTGATAAAAGTGTACCCCGTTTTGTTTTAGAATGGACAAATGGACGAAAAACGTTTATTAAAAAAAATATTATTTAAATCCATTAATTGAAATTATTGAAATAAAAAAACTGTAGGTGATGGAGAAATTCCCAATACATATTTGAAAACACGTTAAAAAACTGCATTAAGTACAAACTATTGGTACTCATGAGACAAAAATCATGTTGACCAGTGTAATTTGTAATTGTTATTAACTTATAACTCTAATATAATTTATCTTTGTTTCAGGTAAGCTTTTGGAAAATGAACTATGGATTTTCTAGAAGAAACTGAAGTACACGTAAGTTAAATATTTTGTATATAGCCTACACTATTTGATGAAACTCAAACTATATGTTCATACATAGTAAATAGGTAAAAGTTGTTACATAAGAGCATTGATTAGTCTGTAAAATGCAATTTATAGCAGTAAAGGTTATGAAGGAAAACTAAATCGTAGATTATAAATATTATTTATGTACCGATTTAACACTATTGGCCGATAGCGAGGAAATACTAAAGGACAGCACGCACACACTATTGAGTAACACTAAGAAACTAGGACTGGAAGTAAATATCAATAAAACTAAATATATCGTCACACGTAGAAATACATTATGTAATGGAAATGGACAGCTACTGACTAATGGGGGAAATTTTGAGGAAGTGGCTGAATTCAAATACCTAGGAACAATAATCACAAATAGGAATGAGATGCACAAAGAAATTAAACATAGGCTCAATTCTGGAAATGCGTGCTATTATGCATTGCAGAGACTCTTGACGTCCCACTCCTTTCAAAAAAACGTTAAATTGAAAATATATAAAACTATTATTCTACCAGTTATATTATATGCATGCGAAACATGGACTCTTACTTTAAGGGAGAAAACGAGGTTACAAGTATTTGAGAATAAAGTACTTAGGAAATTTTTGGACCTAAGAGAGATGGACAACAGGTGAATGGAGAAGACTACTAACAATGAACTACATGGTCTTTATAGGAAGCCAGATATAATAAGAACAGTTAAGTCTCGTAGACTGCGATGGGCAGGACATGTTGCGCGTATGGAGAATGAAAGACGTGCATGGAAGCTTCTTGTAGGAAAGCCAGAGGGAAAACGGCCAGTTGGTAGACCAAGAATGAGGTGGGAGAATAACATTAACTATGATTAGAGGGAAGTAGATTATACTGGGAATGATTGGAAAGCATTAGCTCAGGATAGGGATGTATGGAGAGCTTATGTCCGCGCGACCATGAACCTACGGGTTCGATAGTGCCAGTGAGTAAGAGTAAGTAAGTACCGATTTAAGCGCAATTTACGGCCTCAATAATTAAGAGACACTCACCCGTACACTTATACATACACACACAGACACACACACGTCTGTGTATATGAGTATATATCTGTTTCGTTTTAAAATCGTCTGTTTTTTGACCGAAACTAATCACCACGCTAGAAAATAAACTTAATTTTTAACAAGTGTTCATGAAACAGGCGTAACTTGGAGGATCATATTTAACAACGGATAAAATTAACAAATCACCTTGTATAGTCATCATATTTAAAGTAAATATATCAAGAAGACCAGAAAATATTCAAAGAATGAAAAACAAAAATATTGTTATGAAAATTACAGACAGTAGAATTATAAGTAAACGAAGGATTAGAAGACTTGTTCCCTCTGAGTTGAGAATATTCTCAACCTCACATCGTCACCCACAACTCATCAACAATATAGATGCAATTCTCCGACTCCATACAAATTAAATGTTGATATAAAATTTAAGTAGTCCCGCGCCGTAGCCGAGTGGTTAAGGCAAGAAGCCTTGGCGCAGAGCTACGGGACGTTCGCTAGTTAGAGTCTCCGTGGGGAAGAAATTTTTCTCATATAATTTCTGCCAATATGGGAGACCGGTGCCCACCCAGCATCGTGAGGCATTTGGGTAGCTACAGTAAGTAGAGAATACCAGCTATAAGGGCTGGGGGATCTGACATTCTGACCACATGTCATCCCTAAACTGGCTAGATGATCGTGTACCTCTATGATTAACACATATGGATGTGAGGCTGGTCAGCCATCGGTCGCGGTAGACTAGTGGTTATGCTACTTGCCCCTGGTCCCGAGGGTCGCGGCTTTAAACCCGGCCGGGGATGATGGATTTTTTAGGATGGAAAAATCCAAGAAGAAAGTCCTGCGGGAGGGACTTTAAGCCGTGGGTCCCGAGTCTGAAGATTTTTCAGGCTCGTAAAAGATCCTTAAGCCTGAATGAAAAGGCCTCTAAACAAAATTTACCGAATTTTTCCGTCCTAGTACTACCTTGGTCTCCTAGATGTCAGTATGAGTCGGAACGCTGACCACGGACCACTCAAATGACATCTATACGAAAACAAGTATAACTAAATTAGTATGGTTCAAATTCTTTGCTGTAGCGGGAAAACGCCTACATCTCTGTTAAGGGAAACATGGGCTTACATGAAGAAGATAAAATTTAAGTTTATTGATGATTCCATTTATTTTTTAAGTTTATACGAAACAATTATACTGAAAATTGGTTATAGTACATAACTTTTCTTCGTACTTGAATACATAATTCATTTTCATCAAATAGGGCTTGTTGTGTGGGAGTGATGCCGTATTACTGCTATCGTAAAATTCCATCCAAGTTTTATGTTCCATTTTACGTTACAGCTAAATAAACAAGTTGGGATACTAGTGATTTATTTATGAATTCCTATAACTCTCTCTTTAATATCATAAAGTGGTTACACTGTGTTTACAATTTGCATATTTTCTTACAGAACATTTGATAATGACATTATTTTTACTTTCACGCAACAAATCGAAAATAGAACACTCCCTATGGTAGTGGAATGCAGGCTTTCACGGCCGGTAATCATAATATTAAAAGAATCCGGGCTATGTGACCGTGGTCTATAACTGGTGTTTCTTCCAGACGTTTCTCCCTCAACTGCGGAGGGCATCTTCAGTGGTGAGTGCTTCTAGGTGCTGTTCCCTTGTAGATTCGACTGTGTCATTCACAGTCGAGACGCATTATCTCCTCTACTGTTTAATTTTGTTCTAGATCATGATATTAAATCTCTAGAGGAAAAATAACTCAATGGTATTATTAAACCGTTGGTATACGCTTATTTATTTATTTGTAGGGGATAGCTAGGAGAAGCTAGGAGAAGCTAAGAGCCACAGGCACATTATTTTGAGTAATACTAAGAAATTGAGTCTGGAAATAAACATAAATAAAACTAAATGTATGGTCAGAATAAAAATACATTATTTAATGGAAATGGACAGTCAATGACAAATAAGGGAAATTATGAGGAAGTGGCTGAATTCAATTAACGAGGAACAGTAATTTCAAACACAAATGAGGTGCAGAAAGAAATTAAATATAGGCTCAATTCTGGAAACACACTCAATTACACATTACTAGGACTTGTCATTACGACTTCTCTAAAAAATCGTTAAACTGAAAATATATACATATTATGTCAGCAGGTACATTTAATAACTGTTCAAACTCTGTTTTTCATTTCTTAATATACTATTGACATATTCAATTATATCCTCATTTTCATTCCTAATTTTATTTATTTTTCCTTGGAATCCCCTTTTCCTTATTGTTATAATACTCATGTACCTATTTTTAACTTCATTTCTAGAACACTATTGTTTCCCCCTACATATTCCCTCCCTGTACACATCAAAAACCTAGTGGTTTTTCGTCTGATGTTACCTATTTTTTTTAATTTACTTAATTTGGCTCATGTAGTCAATTCACATTTCCTACATTTTTTTTTTTTGACATACAATCACATTCCACGCCAACTATTTATTTTTCCTCTTTTTAAAATAAACTACAGTTTTGATGCTGGCACTTTAATAATTTATCTTTCAGATTTCTATTCTTTACTTTTATCAGTTTGATCAGTTTCCACGTGTTTATTTTTAAAAAATTATGCATTTAAAATGTATTCGGAATTTTGAACTGAAATTTTCCATAGTCATATATATTTTTTTCTGAACTTCACCCTGACCAGATTGTGAATTGCTGTCAATCCCCCTGGCCTAACGTCGATTATGCTACTATAACAGTGATATTGTAATAATATATATTTATGTATTATGTTCTAACATAGTTAAATATATATCCATTGATTGAGAAAATCAGAGAATATAGAGAGAAATGGTTTACACACGTGGAAAGAATGAATGTAACAATATTACCAAGAGCAGCATTCAACTACAAGCCAAGAGGTTCAAGGAATGTAGAAAGGCCAGTGAAAAGATGGACAGAACAACTGTGAGGCGGAACAGGCAATTTTTGCCTAGCCCGTGAAGTGAAGAAGAAGAAGATGTTCATCTGGTGTTGCGTTTCACCATCTGGATCCGTCGTTGTGTATTAATGATCTGAAATGCTTTGTTCTTAGAAATTAGATTTTTATGTGGCAAAATACACTAATCTCACACTATTGCCGTTACTATTTTCGTGAAGCCTGAATTTGACCATTTTTCATTCCCATTATGTTTTAAAATCACAGAATACAATAGGCTATTCATACATTACGTCGTGAAAACCTATCAAGTGAGCATTCTAATTCTTTATAAAATCCATTCTTGAACTTAACGTTATCTTCTACATGATCATGTAAATTGAAAACTATGGAAGTAAATATCAGTAAAACTAAATATATGGTCACACGTAGAAATTCAGTATATAATGGAAATGGACAGCTAATGACGAATGAGGGAAATTTTGATGAAGTGGCTGAATTCAAATACCTAGGAACAATAATCACAAATAGGAATGAGATGCACAAAGAAATTAAACATAGGCTCAATTCGGGAAATGCGTGCTATTATGCATTGCAGAGACTCTTGATGTCCCAACTCCTTTCAAAAAACGTTAAGCTGAAAATATATAAAACTATTATTCTACCAGTTATATTATATGGGTGCGAAACATGGACTCTTACTTTAAGGGAGGAAAGGAGATTACGAGTATTTGAGAATAAAGTTCTTAGGAAAATTTTTGGACCAAAGAGAGATGAACAGACAGGCGAATGGAGAAGACTACATAACAATGAACTACATGGTCTTTATAGGAAGCCAGATATAATAAGAACAGTTAAGTCCCATAGACTGAGATGGGCAGGACATATCGCACGTATGGGGAATGAAAGAGCTTCTTGTAGGAAAGCCAGAGGGAAAACGCCCAGTTGGTAGACCAAGAATGAGGTGGGAGAACAACATTAACTATGATTTGAGGGAAGTAGATTATACAGGGAATGATTGGAAAACATTAGCTCAGGATAGGATTGTATGGAGAGCTTATGTCCGCGCGGCCATGAACCTACGGGTTCGATAGTGCCAGTGAGTAAGTAAGTATGATTACCTATCAGAATCATGAATGAAATCTTATCGCTAACAAACCTAATTTCTGATAGCTGAGAGAATTCGCTTTCGGATTTTTTGTGCACACAGTAAAACAACACTGGTCAACATGATTTTTGTCTCATGAGTACCAATAGTTGTACTTAATGCAGTTTTTATCGTATTTTCAAATATGTATTCGGAATTTCTCCATCACTCACAGTTTGTTTCAATTAAAGGATTTAAATAATTCTTTTAATAAACCTAGATTTCTTCCCGGAATATCTTGGCGCAGTGAGCGATGAGCTCGGGGAACACTTTCATCAGGAGATCTCAGCTATGGAAAAGAGATACCAAGGCAAATGGAATCCTAATATGCTGGCCGATTATTGTTGTACCATCAAGAGGGATGTTCCACAGGTGAAATATAGCAGGAAATTATCATTGCTTACTTTCTAGATGATATTGGAATATTGTGTAGTTACGAATGTAGAAAATATTGAAGTGTCTGAAATTATTATAAATGTTTGTCTCTCGGAAACCTTGCGTGATGGAGAAAAACCGATATCATATTTGAATTCAGGAGACAAAATACTATCATAATCACATATTTTTCTTTCTGAGAAAACAAAAAGTTTATTTTTGTTGCTCAGTGTAATTTACAAATAAATAATTTTGGTAAAATTCTTCAGACAACATATTCTGCAGTTCTATTTTTAGAGTACTATTGTTATATCTTAATTTCATAAATCTGTATTACTTTTTTAGTAAAAATTCAAATTGCATTTTCAATGATTATCCTTTTTAAAACTCTTTTCTACTTTTTTGTTTATATTTATATCCCTCGGTAGAAGAAAAGCAATTTTCATGCGTATTGAAGGTATTCATTTTACTAAAGAACAGCATTAAATCATCTCTATTTTCATCTTAAATACGAAGTAAGACATATCATTCCTTCTTAGCGCCATTATCCTTATTTTAATAACGAATCGTATAATGAAAGCGAATTCTTGAGACGCAGATAAATTACTTCCTTGAGGCTCTGTCACATCGTTATGATGACATAATCACATCCCATTCAGCTTCAATCATAATATATGTGGATAAATAAAATTATACCAAGTATTTTGAATTTCGAGAAACTATTCCGATTGAAGTTTTAAGCGGTTTCCCTCAATCCAAGAGCAAATGCTGGGATAGAACCCCAAAAGGTCCGCTCCCGACTTCGCTTTAGTACCACGTTATAAACTTCAAATTTAAATTCAACATTTAAACCGAAGGTAATGTATTTTACAGGAACCCGGGGTTCTATCTATAAAGGAGAACCAAAACGGATCGCTTACCGCCAGTACTTAAGTGATGGCCGCAGAGCTTTCCATCTGTGGGGGTTACGAAACCCAAACCACGCTCTGCAAAACCATTTGTAGGTAAGTTACGAAACCACGCATCTACTACCATTTGTGGGTTTAGAAAGCAAACCACGCTCAGCGTAACACTTGTCCGGGATCGGGCTTTGTAATTTGCTGTATTTATTAATGTGGTCCTGATATTCGAAGAAGTTATCTGTAAGAAAGCAGCTTGCCTCGGGCCCATGAAAGGCAGCTATTAATTCATCTTTCTTTCCCTGATGAACATATATACATATATAGATACAGATTATTAAAAGCATACAGTGAGTGATTTTTGTATAGGAGAGTGAACAACTACTTATACTTGAATAATAACAGAGGGGCGTTGTTTAAAAAGATAACCTTTTAATATAAACAAGTTGGTTTTAAATAAAACAATAAATTAATAACAAAAGATGATTATTGATCAAACGACCAAGCATAGCTGTAAAAATAACTGAATAAATAACATACCATACATAATACCACACTCACACACGTGTCCAAGCTTTAGGAATCACTTCTTCCGTACATTGCTGCACTAACTCAAAACAGACCTCTTCTCGGCCTCAATCAACTTGTCTATATAGACCACCATATTAACCTTCCAGTCGCATGGTGAGCTGGAACTGGATTCCACCTTTGAATCCGTCTTTAAATAACCAAACGCCGGTTGCTAGGCTGATCGAATGATGATGTTCGGTAAGAGTACAATGTATATAAAGGTTCGCAAGTAGAGGGGATATGCGCCGTAGAGATGCGCGGCGGAAAGGATGAAAAGTGGAGGGGTAGGCACAAGGAACACAGGACATTGGCATATTTCATAAATGTTCTGTAGTAGGGAGGAGAACAAAGATACCATACTGAACCGCAGAAAGGCACTTTCGGTTCACATCTATCCTCCGAAATCCGAGATTGCAGAAATGTTTATCTATTAACACAATCTATAATGTTGTTTTCACTTAAGATTTTATTGTATTTTTTCCAATAGCAGGTGATATATCTCTTCACTGTATGTTCTTTTTTTTAGGTTTTATCAGAAAAACCAAAAGCAAGGATGACTCAATAACATATTTAAAGAGATAAAAATATAAAACAATTGATATGGCTGCCAACAGATCCCGCAAGGTTCAGGAGTTTTTAAAAGATTTTTTATGAGATATAGAACAAGCTGCTGCATTATAATGATATAATGTCACATGAGCACTTGCTTTAGTGAAAAATGAATTATTGGGAAATCTGGTGCATTAGCATTCTATGTTTGTAAGATCGACAGTGTATTTAACTGGAGTAATTCAGAAAGTACCAATTTTATGTTCCATGTCTATACGGCTGTGACGAATCTCTCTCCTTTGTAGACAATAGAAACTTTTCAGAACATTCCTTATTAAAAATCTTTTACACGTTGGGTTTCGTTCATTGCTGGTAGTACAAGCTCATTTAAGGTATGTTAAATCAGGTATTTCTACTTTTTATTAACATTAGGTTGAAATATTTAATAGAATTTTACAAACTATCTGTAATTAAAACCCCTATAATCAGTTACTAAAACTGTATGCAACATATTGGAGTCCTTTATCATAAGTAATGCCACGAGTTATTTCCAATTTATCTAGAGAATTTGGAAATCAAGAGTGGCATTTGTTAGGACTATTTAACGAATAAAATTAAGCTGTTTACTCACAAATAATTATTTAAATATAGTTATTTTAAAATATTTATATATTTAATGTAAACGGCGATGTTTGAAAACAAATGAGAAACGATTGGTACGCTTCATTTCCTTCCTTTGTTCTTCACTGCAACCATATCATAATATTATTTATTACCAAAGGATCGCAATATTGTGAGAATGCACCCTAGTGGGAAATTTATAACAACATTATAGGTATTAATTAGTTTCTGATGTCCTTTGATGTAAATATCTCAATTATATTTTTCTGCAACGTTATTTCCTGGGAAATAATTCGTTTAAGAAAGTTCAAACAGTGGCTTCTTTCTTTTTTGTGGTATAATCAATTGCTATAAATGTTTTTATATTATCTTCCGCAAGCACTATGTGTTTACATTCGTGCACTATATATATATATATATATATATATATATATATATACAATCTGGTAGCCACATGCAGTCGCTGAAAAATAACGCTATGACCTATTCAGAATGTTAAAAGGAGGAGCTTGATTTTAAAGTGATAAAATTAAACTGATAAAATTGAGGTGAAAAACGACTGTGATTGGTTGTTAAATAAAAAATCATTGAAATGTGATTGGTCATTGACTTCCATTTGGGACATGAGTCAAATAGTCGTTTTAATATTGTTTACCGCACTGAAGTACATATTTTCTTGGTGGACTAATGATTATCAAGCTCGGCGAGGAAACCCAAGGTGTTGGTTTAAACTCGGTCGAATCAGTGTTTTTAAAGACGTAAACTTGCTGAATATGTCTTCTTACGGGCTGAATGCTAAGTTGTAGATCCCGTGTCGTAAAAAGTAATTGAAGCTTGAAATAAGAAGCTTCTGAACAACATTTTTCGTCTCTTTCACACTCAATTTTGAGTTGCTACGCTAATGACTTAAGATGTTAAAGAGCGTCGTTAAGTAAAACTAACTGAATTATATTACGTGATTACTATTACACTGAGCAACAAAAAAGAAACTTTTTTTGTCTCAGAAAGAAAAATATGTGATTCTGTTAGTATTAGTTCTCCTGAATTCAAATATGATATCGGGTTTTTTTCCATCACGCAAAGTTTCCGAGAAGACAGAAATTTATAATTTCAAACACTTTAATATTTTCTACATTCGTAACTACACAATATTCGCCTAGAAAGTAAGAAATTACGATTTTCTGCTATATTTCGCCTGTGAAGCATCCCTCTTGATGGTCCAACAATAATCGGCCAGCATATTAGGATTCCATTTGCCTTGATATCTCTTTTCCATAGCTGAAACCATTTGAGTTAGCTCATTTTGTTTTATTTTACAATGGACAAATGGACGAAAAAACGTTTATTAAAAAGCATTATTTAAATCCATTAATTGAAATTGTAATAAAAAACTGTGGGTGATGGGAGAAATTTCGAATACATATTTGAAAACACGATAAAAAACTGCAATAAGTACAACTATTGGTACTCATGAGACAAAAATCATGTTGACCAGTGTTATTTTTACTTTTATTGCAGTTTTACGGTTATGTGAAATATTGAAAATTTAAAATTGTAGCCAAAAATATTGTGTCATCTTCAAAATACAGGGATTTAAGTTAGGCAAAGATCAGTGAAGAAAGTTCAATTTTCTTTTATATAAGTTACAGTGCGCGTATTTCACGAAGAGGAAGTAAAGTCCTGGATCAGAAGCACTCTTGTAAAATTTACTGAAGCGGAGTTGTTGTTTGAAGAAAAAGAAAATATATCTGGCAGAGTACAAAACAAAGAGAGATCCCTGGAGACGAAGCGAGGATGCTGTGTGTATATTTGGAGAGGTTTACAAATGAGTGACAAGCAACGGGAAGGTGTAATCCTAGATACAAACAACATGGTCAATGTATCCAATGTTACATTTCTTTCGCTGTGTCGCCACAAACTCAATACTCATATGTTTGTATCAGTTCAACTACAGGGTACTCCTGAAATAATCATAAAGAATAGTACGTAGCTAGGAATTCTACATTGATATACCAGTTATGCTAGCTTGGGCGATATAAAATACCATCTTACGTTAGCAATACATAAGAAAATAATGCAAAAACAAACCTCTTGTATAATTCGTTGCATCAGAAGCTTGCTCTATAGTCAATAAATCGTATAAAATATTCATATCTACATAGTTTCAAAAATTGCCTACTGTAATATATTATCTCCTTCCTTCCAAGTATTAGGCCAAGGCCTGTTACGATCCTACAGAAAATTTTCCCTCCAGCGTCTTCCGGAAAATTCTCGTATAAGACTTGAAAGCATAATAATAGTCCCTTCGATTGGTTGCTGGCCAAAGGAAGGCAAGACTAGTGATGGGCCTGCCATCTTATAGCCTCTGGTCAGGCTTTTTTGGAGAAGAAAAGAAAATAAAGGAAAGAAGAAATGGAAGAAAGGAAAGACTCCTTAGCCCTCGGATGCCCTAATAGCATCGGGGTCGAAAAAACAAGAGTTAACCAAGAGAGGTTAGATAGTAAAGTTAAAAGAGTGCAAAACACAAGTAAGTGGAAGAAATGGTTTGCTCAGCTTGGGCACCTTGTGGTCGCCATCCACATATCCCCTGTGATATATTATGTGAACTGAAAGTATAACATTCAACACTCGAAAGTTCCGAAAATCCCTTGAATATTGAAGACCAGAAGATATTAATATAAGTTTTTCTGTTAATAAAAATACAAAGATAATTTCCTTCTTCTTCTTCGGGTTTCCCCCCATTTATAGGTTTGCCGTCTTCAGTTTCCATTTATCTCTATCATTCCAATATCCCTAATCCAAATTCCTATCATCCATTATAGTTCTGACGTAGGTTTTCCATTTCCATCTTGGTCTGCCACGTTTATTTCTTCCAGGGGGTGATCATTGGTATATATTTTTTGGCCATCTTTCATTTTCCATTCTGTGTACATGCGTTTGATTTTCAATCCTCTTAACAACAGATGTGGTGACATTCATTTCTCTCCAAAGGAATTTATTTCTTATTTTATCCTGTCTTGTTTTTTGGAGGTTTCTTCTAAAATAATCAAATTCAACTGTTCTAATTATATTTTTTTGTATTTCCGTCAAAGACCAAGTTTCACTTCCATATGACAAAATATTCTGTATTATGCTCTCATAAATTTTCATTTTAGTTTCCTTTGTAATATTTTTGTTCCAAATTATTCCATGTAATGTTTTAGTTACTTTTTTTCCATTGCAATTTTAGTCTGTACATATCTCTCGCAGGTACCTAAACTTGTAATTATTGACCCAAGATATTAAAAAAAATCACATTTTTTTATTTTCCCTGTTTCGAGTATGAGGTCATCCACATCCTTTCCCAAACACATATATTCTGTTTTCTGTAAATTTATATTCAGTCCCCATTTTTTATATTCTTCCATTAGTTTAGATAATTTACAAAGCGTTAAAACTATGTTAAATGATTTCAATGTGGATCGCAATCAATGTATTAGTTCCGGAGCGTGGAAATGAGATATTAACAAGATTCTAGAGAGCAGTATTAACAAAAGGAATTCATAATTGCAGAGAGAATCAGAATTACTACAAATATATACTATATTCGATTTTGTTTTACAGTAAAACTCCTTATTCGCGGGTTAAAAAATTGAGACACGATGATATACGCAATATACAAGCTCTAAGCCTGGAATCAGCGATAAAACTATTCAATGCAAAGATCCTCCCAATAATAACTTACGGGATGGAAATCATATGGCCTCATCTTACAGAAGCTAATCTGAACACACTGGAAAAATTGAAAGCTACATGCATAAAAAGAGCAATAGGAGTATCAAAAACGACAAGAAGCCGTCTAGTGTACCTAATGGCAAGGGAGACTTTCCTTATCGAGGACTTGAAAACAGCATTCCTACTACCAACCACAGAACCCTATGAACATGCACTACAAACACTAAGTAGGAAAAGAGAGGAAGTATGGCTGGAATTCTTCAGCAGCGGAGCGATGATAGACAGGAACTGGACAGAATCAAATTTCCAGATACGACACGTCATCACAAGACTAAGCGTGCATGGTTTCCACCACCTAATGTGTAGAGATAAAACATTCCATGACCCAAAGACGTCATGCATATGCCAAGTATGTGAACAGAAATGGGAAAGATATCACATCGAAACATGTTCACAAAGAACAAAAACAATTTATGATTACGCAAGACCAAGTTAGTGTTAGTGATTGTTAGCTGTGTTATCACCTTTGCACATTTGTGCGCAATCCATTTATATATAAAAATTGAGAGACAGTTCCTGTATTTGTCGCCGCCATCGCCGCCACCACCATCACCATCACCATCATTATTATTATTATTATTATCTTAGGATCACAATTATATGCAAAAATTAGTAGAGAGGGAAATATGTACGTTTCTTTTCACACAAAGAACACAATCATATGTTTCAGTCTTGCTTACATGAGTGCAACATTCCAACTTGACCATAGTTCTTGCGTTAGAAATTATTATATTTTCTTACTTAAAACTAACAACGGATTCTAACGAAACTTGTATCAAATAAAATCACACAATCCTAATAGTCATACCACCTATAATCATAAGGCCATAACTGCATAACTTCCGAGTAATTAATTAATTACTAATGTTAAGATATCAACCTGCAGGAAGAAGAAGACCAGGACGTCCACTCAAAAGACTTCTGGATGGTGTTTCTCTTGAGGCCGAAACAGGTCAACAAATGGCCTAAATTCGTGAATGTACTATGATGATGATGATGATGGTTTTGTTTGGGCGTTACCTTGACGTCTGGTCTATGTTAAGACTAACATGTTCCATTCTACAGTACGATCAGTATAGCACTGAACAGCAGAAGCGAGGATTTCACTGTACACTGCTGACGCACTCGCGGCGGGGAACGGACAGCGTAGAATCGCGGTGATACAATCACACACATTTTCGTAACTTTTTTACAAATTGTCGTACTTACCAACTTTATTGAAGCAGGTGCTGGAACTGTTCACCTTCGTTGTCCATACATT
The DNA here is from genome assembly GCA_030220185.1 of Diploptera punctata. Lineage (NCBI taxonomy): Eukaryota > Metazoa > Arthropoda > Insecta > Blattodea > Blaberidae > Diploptera > Diploptera punctata. The sequence goes on from JASPKZ010005688.1 coordinate 145,784, forward strand.
TTTGACACTTCTTTATAAAATTTGTTGTACAGATTATGGACTGTTGAACGTGACGGATTTTTTACACCCGAGAATCGTGTTTCAAAAAGTCTTCCTACTTGGCTGACAGACTGAGTTAAGAAATATTGATCATTAATAAATACACGTCGTTCAGTAGAAATTTTTTTAGCAATTATACAGTTTAAACTTTATACTTATACACTTATACACACAAGTCCCGAAAGCGCTACAGTTAAATGATTAATTAAGTTGAGAAGATGGACCTTTCAGGTGAATATTCCATAATTTTATATTAATTTTGAATAATATCTCAACGGAACACATTATGAATCTTATAAAAGTTGATTATACAGACGCCATTCAATTTGCACTTATACACGCCTGTTTTATAAGATACAAATTTTAAAATTGAAATAACTTATACATATGTCATTCAGAACACAAGCAAAAGCAAACGAGAACCTTATCCACTCATAGTATACAATATGACTGTGACCGTGAATTGGTGGGATGTGCTTGTATACTGCTGAGTCTGCGCACATTTCAAGTCCCGTGTCTGCACGTGTAGGCCTTCTTCACCGCACAGCACAATCCCCGTGTCTGCTGTCCAATGCTATACTGATTGCACTGTATATTCACTGAGGCGTCTTATTTCGTAGATCAGACAGTAGAGCGTCTAGCTGAGAACACGTAAGGCTTCGGTTCGATACATATTACTCTTTCCGACTTTTTTAATCAGTTATTAATCTTGGTAATATGTAGTTGTCATGCGCATTAATTTGTAAATTTGGATTCATATTTTTTTTCTTTTTTATGTTTATTTCATTTAAATAATTTCCCAAGTTGTGTACAGAAAAATAGCAGTGTTACAATTTCTATGTATTTTTGAGATTGAAGAGTGTTCGAATGTAGCAAAGTACATACACAGTTGGCAATAGTCGCCTCTTGTACTGGATCAAAATAAAGTGGCAAGTGAATAGCCAGATGTTAAATAATATATGTTAATTCTGCATGTACATTTTTAATAATACAAATTAAAACTGCATATAGGAAAGAGCCGTTATTTGTTAATGAAAACAATGAAAATTTTACCTATTGTTAGAAATCCACTTTAACAGAAAAAGTTATATAAGGCGTAACTGCGAGTGCTCTTTTTCTACTCTCAAACACACAAAAATGAATATTATCAAAGTTTTACAATTATTGCACGACAAAAATAATTACCAACACTATTTAACTCATGCCCCAAATGAGAGTCAATAACCAATCACATTTCAATGATTTTTTTATCACAGTCGTGTTTCGCCTAGAATTCACCAACTAAAGTTTATCATAACAAAGAAAGCACCTCCTTTATAACATTCTGAATACGTCATAGCATTATTTTGCAGTGACTGACTCTGTAAGGAATACGGCTACCAGATTGTATATATAGTGCATGAATGTCAGCATACACCGCATGCGGGAGTTAATATAAAAACATTTGTAGCAATTGATTATACTACTAAAAAAGGAAACCACTGTTTGCACTTTCTTAGATGTATTTTTTTCCAAAAAAATATAATTGTCATATTTACATCATAGAACATCAGAAATGAATTAATATAAAATTGGATGTGTTTCATTTTTTCTCCACTAGAGTGCATTCTTACAATATTGCGTTCCTTTGGTAATAAATAATATGATCTGGTTGCAGTGATGAAAAAAAAAGCAAATGAAGCGTACCAATCGTTTCTCATTTGTTTTCAAACATCGCCGTTTACATTAAATATATAAATATTTTGAAATAACTATATTTAAATAATGATTTGTGAGTAAACAGCTTAATTTTATTCGTTAAATAGTCCTAACAATTGCCACTCTTGATTTCCAAATTCTGTAGATAAATTCACTCCTCACTTCGTGAGTCGTGAATTTATCGATAATTTGGAAATCAGTCGTGGCATTACTTATGATTAATAACAGTTTATTAAATAGATTGTTGGAAGTAGATATCAAACCCGACCATCCGTGTTCCCAGCTAGGCACTCCACTAACTGTTCTACGAAAGCCGGCGGGGTAATGAATGCAGGATGGTATGTGAGAGCTTTAATCGAGACCTGACATCAGATTTCGCCCAAGCCAAATTGCAAATAATAACTCGAAAGATATGGAGTTGTGGCCACATGTTTGAAGGTAGTATAACGGCTTGGACTATTTTATTTTTTATTCATTTATTTATATACAGAATTTTATGTTTACATATCTTTCTGCACCTAAAGTTTTATTTTTCTTCTCCACTCGTCTCTCTCCATCCAATCCATGTCCACCAGTCCTCTTGCTCTCATTCCAGTTCTTATTTCCTGCATCCACGAGTTTTGAACACCTCGAATATTCCATGTTCCAACAAGAAATGCCCTTTTCCTTTGTTTTTGTTGTCTTGGTTTATTTCCGTCCGGCTTTAAATCTTTAGGCTTTTTAGCATTGTTATGTTTTTTGTGACGAACAGGGAACTGGCCTGATGCATCAACCCCCAACCTGTAGGACCAGGTAATTTTCGGTCAAGGTTTTCTTCCTCTAGCCTTTGTCAAACCAATGAAGAACTGCAAGGCAGCAGTATCTGTACTCTAGATAAGGGGCCCTCACAGGGTACTATCAGCCGGGCGTACTGAACCCTGGTTTTTAACGAGGTTGTTACTCCTCCCCCTCACCCTTTTCTAACATGGCTTGGGACAGGTATCGGCGGGTTTTTGGACTATTTTATTTTACTTAGTAACAGTTGCAATGGTAGTTCTTGAATGCCTCTCCATGTTAGTAGGGCTTATATGTAATTAAGAGCAATTAATGCTTCAGTGAAAGGCCTTATTTTAAGAGATGTGTTACTTTATTGACTTTTCGAGTTTATTTACTATATTGTTTTATAAATAATTGAAATCTTACTATAATTTTATTGAAATTAATACGTGTAATGAAATAAATAAGGAATATTGTACGTTAAATTTTATGTTCAAATTGTTCGGAAACTTCCCTGACGCTTATATAATTTGTCAAAATGACAATCTATGGTTAATACGTGTGGATAATTAATTAATGTAATGTGCAGTTAACACCATTAATAAATTATACACTGACATCATGCAAATATCGAGGGTAAACGCATACTTGAAACTATTAAAATACATAAATACACTGTGAAAACATCCTCTGACAAATGTCAAATAATCGTATCACATTTTTGTCATTTATTAACACAAATCACTATGAGTTAGTTACCTTTATTATCTAAACCTGGGAAACTATTAAAATAACTAATTCAATAGGGTTATCCCGCGCTGTAGCCGAGTGGATAAGGCAAGAAGCTTGGCGCAGAGCTCGTTAGTCCCGTTGGACTTGCTCTGGTTCAAGTCCTCATGGGGGAAGAAAATTTTCTCATTGAATTTCGGCCAGTATGGGACCCACCCAGCATCGTGAGGCATTTGGGTAGCTAGAATAAGTAGCGCCCTCCATGGTATCTTTACCTTGTCGTGGTGGAGTGGCTTACGTGCTTAAATGATACCGAGAGCTATACCGGCGGTAGCATTGCTGCCGATAGGGTTACCCATGCCGGACTGTCGAAGGCGATAAGCCAGACTAAAAAAGTACCTTGGTCGAAACAGTGACGATCTTTCACCGTAAAAAATACAACCGTCAAGAAATGCGGACATGCGTTCTACAGGGGTAAAATTTTCGCACGAATAGGGAATGAAAGACGTGCATGGAAGCTACTTGTAGGAAAAGGAGTGGGAAAACGCCCAGTTGGTAGGCCAAGAATGAGGTGGGAAAATAACATTAACTATGATTTAAGGGAAGTATATTATACAGGGAATGATTTGAAAACATTAGTTCGGGATAGGGATGTAGGGAGAGCTTATGCCCGCGCGGCCATGAACCTACGGGTTCGATAATGCCAGTGAGTTAGTTATTTTTTACAATAACTAGCTACTCCAGGTTGAGAAGAAGCTATAACGATTGGGGACCCAACATGCTGACCACATGTCACCCCCACACTGGCTCGATGATAGTCTACCTCAGTAATTAAAGCATATGGATGTGAGGCCAGTAGTGGTAAGCCAAGGGCCTGTCGCGCTTGGAGAAAAAAATTCAATAGGATTAATTGTAGTATTTTTGACGTAATAAATCTTAAAGAATGAATATTCCCAAGTAGTAGTTTATATTGGCCTATATTTTTACAGATGTTTATTCCAAGAATCTCAATAATCATAACATCATAATATACAAAATCTAAATGGATCTGGTCCAGCTCTACCGTAACCTTCAATTTAATTAGGGTTATCATTTTATATTCAAAATTCAAGCAGAGAATAATTTTAATATCACACAACAATAAATCCAATCCTTGAGATAACATAATACCAGTACAAACATGTTATGTTAGTGAATTGCTGATAATACTTGTAAAGATAATAATCAGTGTAGCACTATATACTGCATGAAAGGGGAATCGTGTTTCTTCAACGACATGCCTACGCATTGAATTATTCCATTGTTTTGGTCATGTGTGCAATATCTTTACTCAGAACTGTCAATGACACTGAGCAACAAAAAAGAAACTTTTTTTTTTGTCTCAGAAAGAAAAATATGTGATTCTGATAGTATTTTTCCTTTGAATTCAAATATGATATAGGTTTTTCTCCATCACACAAGGTTTCCGAGTGTTGCAAACACTAATATTTTCTACATTCGTAACTACATAATATTCGAACTTTCGGACTCACCTAGAAAGTAAGAAATGACGATTTTCCGCTATATTTCGCCTGTGGAGCATCCCTCTTGATGGTCCAACAATAATCGGCCAGCATATTAGGATTCCATTTGCCTTGGTATCTCTTTTCCATAGCTGAAATCGTCTGATGAAAGTGTTCCCCGTGCTCATCGCTAAATGGACAAATGGACGTTTATTAAAAAATAATTATTTAAATCCATTAACTGAAATTGAAATAAAAACTGTGGGTGATGGACAAATTCCGAATACATATTTGAAAACACGATAAAAAACTGCATTAAGTACAACTATTGGTACTCATGAGACAAAAATCATGTTGACCAGCGTTATTTGTTGAATTATCGCTTAACCCTCAAATTGGCAAAACACATATTTATTCTGTTAGTTATTCGAATGTGCCGGACCGCAGTGAAAACGGAATCTTGTGTAACTGTTATTATTAGGTATGTTGTATAAATAGACACACATTTAAGTGGTTTATTTTTGTTCGTTTTCTTCTGATTTATTAAAAAATGTAATTAATTAAACCAACTGATGTATCCAAAAGGATACATTACGAATTTAAGGGTTAATATAACTATACAGTGTTATAACAACTACCTTAACTGGAATTATCGAACCAGGAGATTCATGGCAGCGCGGACATAAGCTCTCCATACACCCGAATTCTGAGTTAATATTTTCCAATCGTGTGTATAAACTCACCTCCCTCAAATCAATTTTGATATTATTATTCCATCTCATTCTTAGCCAATTTATTGGGCTCTGATTTTCCTACAAGAAGTTTCCGTGCCCCTTGGATTTTTCCATTCTAGAATATCCATCGACTAAGGAAGGGTTTGAATCCGCGACCCTCAGGATCAGAACCAATGAGAATTACAATTCAAATTATTATTAAAATAATTGCATTAAAACAATGTTCTTGTAGTTAACATTTTATATCATATAAAATATTAGGGGAGAGAAAATTGTCTGAACGAATTACATCCTTCCACAATGATATAAAAACAAATTTATTGTTTTATGCAATGTCTGTAGTTTTCCTAGAGACCTGAGCGGCACCTAACGTTTATTATATCAAACTCTGCTGGCTGTTTGCCAGAAGTCCCGCTATTGATCAGTTAAGAAGGACCATACCACTATCCTGTTGGGATTCACTAAATCTTTTTCCTCATGTCACTTACAAGAGTCGAACTACAACTCTTAAATTCCTTCCTCTCCCTCCTATTTCTGTCCTCCATTACAATCTCCTCGTTATTGTTTCCTTCTTCCGTTTATTTCACCAGTAATTTATCAATTTTCACTTAACACGAACAAAATTTACTGTCTTTATTTAATGAAAGTTCGATCCCCGCTCGGGACAGTTTTTCTGGGTGAGGTTTTTATCGGGGTTTTTCCTCACCTGTAAGACAAATGTCAGGGAAACTTTAAGGCCCAAACGGTCCCCGAAATCATATGGCCATCGCAATCATTATCATTCATATTCATCTTATCATCATCATCCTTCACCGGTGTGGAAAGCATCGGGAAGCTACCACACCTATAATTCCCTAGAAAAGCTGCAAAACATAACATGAAAATGCTACGATTGCAGTGAAAGACCTGCCTTCGGGCAGAATTACTATGGATGGATGGATTAAATGAAAGTCCATCCATCCACAGTAATTCTGCCCGAAGGCAGGTCTTTCACTGCAGTCATATCATTTTCATGCTATGCTTTGCAGCATTACTAGGAAATTATAGCTGTGGTAGCTGCCCGTTGGTTTCCAAACCGGTGAAGGATGAGGATGATAATGATAAGGGTGATGGTGGTGGCCGGATGATTTTCGGGGACAGTTCGGCCCTAAGCTTCCTAAAATTTGTCTTACAAGTGAGGAAAAACCCGAAGAAACCTCACCCAGGTGCCTGTCCCGACCGGGGATCGAATCCGGGCTCGCTGCGTGACAAGACAGCACGCTACCTCGAGACCACGGCGGTGGACTTACATGAAAATAATAAACAAAAGCAAGTTCAGTTTACTATTATACAGGGAATGAGTGGAAAGCATTAGCTCAGAATAAGGATATATGGAGAGCTTATGAACGCGCGGCCATGAACCTACGGGTTCGATAGTGCCAATGAGTAAGTAAGTTCAGTTTACTAGTTCGAAATCAATTAAATGTTGCAGTTTACAGAAAATCAACCGAGTCACAGGATAAAAGAAGAAATGAGACAATATATTTGATAGTTTCCAGAAAAATTATATAGATGACAAACTATATAATATACTAATACTCGGCGTGCGCTGCTACGCCTAAATAAATTATAATTAATGTGCTTTTATGTTTAGTTGAATAAGTAAAAGGAAAAATAATTATAAATTTATATTTTTAGGTTCCCCGTGCTGATTACCCGGCGTTGCCCGCGAATCTACTTATCCCGATCTTCTTGACATAAATGAGCTGAAATACGAAAATTAATGTTTTATGTTTACTTGAATAATTAGTGGCAAACATTTATTTCGTAATTATTTTTAGATACCCCGAGCTGTTTACCCGGCATTGTCCTGGAATTTACTCATCCCGATCTTCTTCGCATAAATGAGCTGAAAGACAAAAATTAAAGTACTTCTTATGATTAGTTGAATAAGTGAAATGAAAAAAAAAAACTATTTTAAGATTTCCCGTGCTGATTACCCGGTGTTGCCCGGGAATCTACTTATCTCGATCTTCTTGGCATAAATGAGCTAAAAGACAAAATTCATTATTGTGAGTTGCAGAGGAATCTTCTTGGCATCAATGAAATACAAAAATGGTTATTGTGATTTGTCCGTAAAAGATATATGTTGTCGCGGACTTTTTTTTTATATAGATATTTGAGATATTCAATTTTGTGTACATTAATTTTGTGTATTTGTTACCATTTAGGTAGTAAGCCATTTAAGCGTCCAAAGAGCTACTTTTTTCACGTTTTCCACTACAAAGGACGATATTTAAGGGTGTAGCAGTCGAATATCACAACTCTCTTATAGCCTATGTTCATCCCGGGAATCTCCTGAACATTTAGCAAGAAGCCCCATCACAATCGGATCAACGTTTATGGCCGCGCATAAAGTACAAACAAACAAACCAACAAACATTCATTTTTATAGCTATATTAGATGATAATAGTGATAATAAAATGGCTGTACATGATTGTTATTTTTCTCTTTTTTATTTTTTATCCCGCCAGTAACTTATCCATTTTAATCAACACGAACAAAATTTACTGTTAATTAAATAAAAATAAAACTTAGTTATATTTGATTTTCATATTTATTAAGATATATTCAGTGACAGCTGTTTCGGCAGACTGTACCTTCTTCAGACATGTTAAATTATGAATTGTGTTACTATAGTATATATCCACTGATCTAAGCAACAATACAACAATAATTTATTTATTTTTTTAATTTAACAAAGGCGATTGATTCAAATCATGTTGAGAATTTAACAGTTTATTACTTCTTTTCAATTTATTTATTTCTACAGCCTCCAAAAGGTCCTACTTCTTACCCTTATCACAAACATGTAAAATTTCAAAATTTGGATCGAAACAATGATTAAATTGGAATAGGTGGTTAGCATATTTTGAATATTCTAAATTTCTGTTACATGCTCTCATGTGTTCCTTTATCCGAGAGACAAAAGGTCTACACTGTGTTTATTAAATGAAAATACTCACCCAAGTTAAATTAATTTTATTAGTTTCAAATCAATTAAATGTTGCAATTTATAGTATTTGAACGGAGTCAGGGGATACAAATCTGAAAATGTACATTTTGTTTAAATCTTCTTCTTCTTCCTTCCAAGTATTAGGTCAAGGCCTGTTACGATCCTATAGAAAATTTTCCCTCCGGGAAATTCTCGTATAAGACTTGAAAGCATAATAATAGTCCCTTCGATTGGTTGCTGGCCAAAGGAAAGCAAGACCAGTGATGGGGCTGCTATCTTATAGCCTCTGGTCAGGCTTTTCTGGAGAAGAAAAAAAAATAGAGGAAAGAAGAAATGGAAGAAAGGAAAGACTCCCTAGCCCTCGGATGCCCTAATAGCGTCAGGGTCGAAAATACAAGAGTTAACCAAGAGAGGTTAGATAGTAAAGTTAAAAGAGTGCAAAACACAAGTAAGTGGAAGAAATGTTTTGCACAGCTTGGGCACCTTGTGGTCGCCATCCAAATCTAAAATAAAAAAAATACAAAGGAGATATTTTGCTAAATATAATCGAATGCATAGAGAACATATTGTCGAGAACAGTTTGTTCTTAGTTTCCCTTTGGAAATAAGATTAACATCTAGAAACTAATGACATTAACGGCTATCGATAATCATTACAGAGTGGGAGTGAGTCCCCGTAGCCTCCAGCGGGAGAGTTTGTATTACTTTCAAATCTGTTCAACTTCAACGTATCGGATTTCCTCGATAATGCACGTCCCATTATTCCACAAGAACCGCATGGGCAGTAGAAACTCACTGCAGAGTGCCTGTTATATTGTACTTACTGCAGCCCGAATTACACATGCGCATACATGGCCGCCACAGAAAGACGTTGGAAATCTACTTGCAGATCTGCAGCTTATTTCGTGAAAGTACAATTGCTGTTTTCTATTGACGCGATTATACAATAAGGGTGATATACACTTATTGTTTTTACAGATATCTTCTTATTCTTCCTTCCAAGTATTAGGCCAAGGCCTGTTACGATCCTATAGAAAATTTTCCCTCCAGCGTTTCATAGGACGGCCCAGTGATCTTCGTCCTCTTGGTATATAATTATAAACAGCTTTGGGGATCCGATTTGAACTCATTCTTTCAAGATGGTGTTTCCAATTTAGTTGGTAATGTTTAATATATTCCAAAATTTACAGATATTGAGAATTAAATTACACCATGCACCATTTTATCGTTTCTTGGCAACAAATCGGTATTTCGTTTTAGAATTAAAAATTATTCATGACCAAAAAATGTCTTCTTCTTCCTTCCAAGTAATAGGCCAAGGCCTGTTACGATGCTATAGAAAATTTTCCCTCCAGCGATTCATAGGATCTTCGTCCTCTTGGTATATAATTATAAACAGCTTTGGGGATCCGATTTGAGCTCATTCTTTCTAGATGGTGTTTCCAATTTAGTTGGTACTGTTTAATATATTCCAAAATTGGTGTAGTCTTCAATTCTTTTAAGATATAGGTGTTCCTTTTCCGATCCCATCTGGTGTAACCCGCTGTTCAGCGCATGAATCTCATTTCACAAGCCGTTATTCTGCTTTCATGTTGTCTTTTTAGTGTCCATGCTTCACTACCATAGGTCAACACTGGTCTAGCCAAAGTGTTATATAAACGTAATACATCTGCTTTTGTGGAATGAAATTAGCTAATGTTAGAAAATAAAAAAAATTAGCAAAATATCTCCTTTGTGTTTTTTTTTATTTTAGATTTAAACAAAATGTTCCGCCTCATACTGACATCTAGGAAACCAAAGTAGTACTAGGACGGGAAAATTCGGTAAATTTTGCTTAGAGGCCTTTTCATTCAGGCCTAAGGATTTTTTACGAGCCTGAAAATCTTCAGACTCGGGACCTACGGCTTAAAGTCCCTGCCGGAGGACTTGCTCCTTGGATTTTTCCGTCCTAAAAAATCCATTGACCCCGGCCGGGTTTGAACCCGCGACCCTCGGGACCAGAGGCAAGGAGCATAACCATTAGGTAATGCCATTTTAGAAGATTTCTTTTTAGTGCCCAGGCTTCAGTACCATAGGTCAACGCTGGTCTAGCCAAAGTGTTATATAAACGTAATCTGGTGTTTTTTTGTACAAGGGATGGTTTCATAACTTGATTAATAATTCCCAAACTTTTATTATAACTAGTAATTTTTTTCAGGGATATCCTTTTCATCCCAGGCTATAAGATGGCAGCCCCCATCACTGGTCTTGCCTTCCTTTGGCCAGCAACCAATCGAAGGGACTATTATTATGATTTCAAGTCTTATACCAAAAAAATGTTCACTAATAATCCAATGTAGTTTGTCCCTTCTATGCATTACATAGACTCTTTATGTCCCAATTCCTTTCAAAAAACGTTAAACTGAAAATATATAAAACTATTGTTCTACCAGTTATATTATATGGATGCGAAACATGGACTCGTACTTTAAGGAAGGAAAGAAGATTACGAGTATTTCAGAATAAAGTTCTTAGGAACATTTTTGGACCAAAGAGAGATGAACAGACAGGTGGATGGAGAAGACTACATAACAATGAACTACATGGTCTTTATAGGAAGCCAGATATAATAAGAACAGTTACGTCTCGTAGACTGCGATGAACAGGACATGTTGCGATGTTGCGTATGAGGAGTGAAAGACGTGCATGGAAGCTTCTTGTAGGAAAGCCAGAGGGAAAACGCCCAGTTGGTAGACCAAGAATGAGGTGGGAGAACAACATTAACTATGATTTGAGGGAAGTAGATTATGGAGAGCTTATATCCGCACGGCCATGAACCTACGGGTACGATAGTGCCAGTGAGTAAGTAAGTAAGTAAGTAAGTAAGTAAGTAAGTAAGTGAGTGAGTAAGTAAGTAAGTACACTATGAGATACTCATCTAATTCAAACTAAAAGGGAAAGAAAATGTTAAGATTGTGTAATCGAAAGAGATCATAGCCAGAAACAAACTAAATAATGCAAGATCATGTAAATATTGTAAAATTAGAGCGAATGATTTCATTATCAAGTGCTCGACATTAGATACCAACCAACCATATTGTAAAATTTAATTCAGTTTTGTATGCTAAGTAGTTAGAGGCTTAACTTGGACTATTAGTTCATTGTTGCATGAACCATTGGTAGTTTTGTTTTCAGCAAAAGGAAGGTCTGTTGACTTTGGTATTGGAAATGGTACAAAACATACCATAATTTTTTTGGTATGCATATATTGAAAATGTTTGTGGTTTCCCGTAAACTTTGCACGCTTTTTTCTGTTAGTTTTAGCTCTTCCTGCTGATAACCGCACGGTTGTTCGTGGTTCCTCTAGTCCATTTAATGTTCTTGAAATTCATTTTGTCGTGTTTTATTGGAGAGCTTGGCGAATACCATCGTCTGCTAACTCAGTGGATAGTTGCTTGCTGCTTTTTTACTACAAGTAAACTTCCATCGGAACTTCTCGTACCAACATTAGATGAAACTTTCATTCAATTTTAACGTCGAAAATTATGTTTTACAATCGCAGAATTTGTCTGTAAAATTCATGATTCAAAATTCTTCCTAAGATTTAGTCAATGCCATTTTATAAGATTTCTAATATTTTCCAACAGTAGTTAGTTTGTGGTTCCTCAGATACTTACTTACTTACTCTTACTCACAGGCACTATCACACCCGAAGGTTCATGACCGCGCGGACATAAGCCCTCCATACATCCCTATCCTGAGCTAATGCTTTCCAATCATTCCCTGTATAATCTACTTCCCTCAAATCATAGTTAATGTTGTTCTCCCACCTCATTCTTGGCCTTCCAACTGGGCGTTTTCCCTCTGACTTTCTAACAAGAAGCTTCCATGCACGTCTTTCATTCCCCATACGTGCAACATGTGCTGCCCATCGCAGTCTACGAGACTTAACTGTTCTTATTATATCTGGCTTCCTATAAGGACCATGTAGTTCATTGTTATGTAGTCTTCTCCATTCACCTGTCTGTTCATCTCTCTTTGGTCCAAAAATTTTCCAAAGAACTTTATTCTCAAATACTCGTAATCTCCTTTCCTCCCTTAAAGTAAGAGTCCATGTTTCGCACCCTTATAATATATCTGGTAGAATAATAGTTTTATATATTTTCAGCTTAACGTTTTTTGAAAGGAGTTGGGACATCAAAAGTCTCTGCAATGCATAATAGCATGCATTTCCAGAATTGAGCCTATGTTTAATTTCTTTGTGCATCTCATTCCTATTTGTGATTATTGTTCCTAGGTATTTGAATTCAGCCACTTCCTCAAAATTTCCCTCATTTGTCATTAGCTGTCCATTTCCATTATATACTGAATTTCTACGTGTGACCATATATTTAGTTTTACTGATATTTACTTCCAGTCCTAATTTCTTAGTGTTACTTAATAGTGTGTGCGTGTTGGCCTTTAGTATCTCCTCGCTATCGGCCAGTAGTACTACATCATCAGCATAAACTAACAGCTTATTAATACCATTCAGTTGTAAGCCTTCCTCATTCTCTAAAGATTTAATGGCATGCTCTAGTACAAAATTAAATAGTAGAGGAGATAGTGCATCTCCTTGCTTCAACCCATTCTGGATTTCAAAAGTGTCTGAAAACTGTTTGCCTACACGCACCCTACTCTTTGAGCCATTTAGACACATTCGTATAAGTTTAACCAACTTTTTAGGAGTGGTTCCTCAGATGGTATATTTATTTTATTTATAGTAGAGGAGAGGCTTGTGTGCTTAAATGACCCCACTAGCTATTATGGCAATACCATTGATACCAGAAAGGACAAATAGAATGCGATAAATCAGACCAAAAAAAATGTATATATTTGTACGAAGATTTTCAATATTGCACTGTAAAAATATAACCGTCAAGAAATGTCGACATGGCTTTCACTGAACCAAAATTATCCGGAGATAAATATCTCCTACTTCAGGGGATTCAAAGCAAACGTTTAAGCGTAGGGGAGATGATTTTTTTAGAAATTGAGAGTGGATTAGTTAATCTATGTATTAATATGCAAACAAAAAACCTTGTACCGTTTTTTAAGTACATTGCGTGCTGGGAGGAGTGGGTTATTTGGCATAATTAAAGTTCATATAGAGGAGTGCAGAAAAATAAAATTTATATACAATATGTGATACAAATAAATTAAACTAAACAAAATAAAATTATCTCTACGGAATTTGTGCGTATTATTCGTGTACTCATTCATTTGTTTACGTTCATACAGGAAGTGCATTGTTGTAAAAAGAAAATTGTGCAGCAGTAATGTGAAATGACTTACTCTCGCGTATTTATTATAAATAGTTTAAATAAAGTGAGTATTTTTATTATTTAAATTTAAATTAAACCCTGTCTAATCTTTGTTTCAGTAATTTCATTACTATTTTTTATATTTACATATTCGCACCTACTTCCATTATGCTTCGACATAGATTATGTTGGAGTGAGAGACAAAGAGAAAGGAATATATATTCCCGTACACATAATAATAGGCCAAATGCAAATTTAAATAGTATAAATAGTATACAAATGTCAAATGACGCGTTATTGTTTTTTTTAATATGGCTTAGCCAAGCTACACCACATATTTCCTATCGTTCGTATTTTTAAATTAAATCGAAAATTAATGCATAATGACGCATTTGTGACGCTGGTCGACCACTAGTTTGTTTAAATCAGCGAAGACCCCTCGGCTTAGACAATTTGAAGAAACTGATCCAAGGTTTCAAGACTGTCTACTGTGTGATTTAAAGTCCTTAGGTATTATACCCGTCATTGTATTCTGATGTGTCGACGTAATGGTGCAATGCACAAGATAACACTGGTCAACATGATTTTTGTCTCATGACTACCAATAGTTGTACATAATGCAGTTTTGTATCGTGTTTTCAAATATGTATTCAGAATTTCTCCATCACCCACAGCATTTTTTATTTCAATTAATGGTTTTACATATTGTTTTAATAAACGTTTTTTCGTCCATTCCTCCATTGTAAAATAAAACCAAATGAGCTAACTCAAATGAGTTCAGCTATGGAAAAGATATATCGAGGCAAATGGAATCCTAATATGCTGGCCGATTATTGTTGGACCATCAAGAGGGATGCTCCACAGGCGAATATAGCAGAAAATCGCAATTTCTTACTTTCTATGTGAGTCCGAATATTCGAATCTTGTGTAGTTACGAATGTAGAAAATATTAAAGTGTTTTAAATTATAAATTCCTGTCTTTCGGAAACCTAGCGTGATGGAGAAAACATATCATATTAGAATTCAGGGGGAAAAATACTCTCAGAATCACATCTTTTTCTTTCTGATACAAAAAAAAAAGTTTATTTTTTGTTGCTCAGTGTAATTAAGTAACTTATTTCGAAAGTAATTCTCCTACAAAATAATAATTATTCCGAAATAAACGCTTATTAAAATAGGAGCAATTGTTTCGATTTACAGTGTAACATTTCCTAAAGAAGAAAAATTGTATAGTTCAAAACATGCAAATTCCACAAACACTTCTATAATTAAAATATCAATTACAATATTGATAACTGATGAAGTAACAAGGCTTGCGCATTGATTTGTATGCTTTAGAAAACCGTGGATGGAAAAGGGGGGGGATGTTAATCGCACTTTAAAACCGGAAAACACTCAGGAATTATGCGGAGAGATGAGCTGGGACAATTAGCACAACTGCATGCTATAATTTCCTTTTGTTCGCTATTGCAGATTGTAGCAGCTATGTTCTGTTAAATAAATGAGCCAGTTTCGTGGAGTAGGCTACACTGGGATTAGCACTTGGCGTACTATTTATCCAGCGAAATTTCAATAGCATTTACCTCATCGATATGGAAATGTGGAACAATTTATTTTTCTTAATGATGTACTGAATCCCATTTCAGAGTATGTACAATATCTAAGTTATATAAATGTGTACTTAAGTCTACTTGACGTTCATTATTTCGTAAAAAATGCAAATGTAACCTTTCCTTGTCTTGAAATTAGACGAGAAAACAGGACTAATAGAGGACTTTTTATGTATTTAATTATACAGTGTGATTTAAAGTCCCAGTACATTTTAAAGAAATCGCTTGCATATCGTATTTCTATTACATCCATGCGAAATATACAAATATGTTCACCATTGAAGAGTGGATAGAGATTGTTGCTGCGCGTTTAAGAGGCCAGTCGTACGAAGAAGTTAGAGACTGATTCCAAAGGAAACCCTCATGGGAGACGTGTATCTTAATATGTTGCAACTTTCCTTACAGCCACAGTTACAGCAAGATGGTATCATTGATACAGTGGTGTTGCAACAAGATGGAGCACCACCACACTTTGCTCTGGCTGTACGTGGGTATCTCAATGACAGGTTTCCCAAAAGGTGCATTGGAAGAGCATCTCCTCGTATCTGGATATCTCGTTTGCCAGACCTTGCACTCCTGGACTTTCTTGCTTGGGGGTTCATCAAGCAACAGGTGTACAGAACCAAGTTTCCTAATCTGAAAGTGCTGAAAAAACGCATACGCCAAGCGACTGAAATGATTACAGAGGATATGTTGGTGCATGTTTTCCGGGCGACGGTGCGTTGTTGGGAAACATGTTTTCAGATTGATGGAGGTTATGTTGAACACTAACTTGATAGTTGAAACTACCTTATAATTTTTGTTTTATTTGCGCTACGTTATCCACAAAATGTACTGGGACTTTATAATCACACTGTATTATTTGGTCACTCTATTGAACTAAGTACATTTGTGATCAAATATTTTTTGTCGATGTATATAATAACAGGAATTTAATCATGAAATTATCACAAGTAATGCCACGAGTGATTTCCAAATTATCGATAAATTCACGACTCACGAAGTGAAGAGGGAATTTATCTAGAGAATTTTGAAATCACGAGTGGTATTTGTTAGGACTATTTAACGAATACAATTAGGCTGTTTACTCACAAGTCATCATTTAACCATAGTTATTTTAAAATATTTATATATTTAATGTAAACGGCGATGTAAATAAGTAAAATGGAAATTAATATGAATTTTTTTTTTAGATACCCGTGCTGATTACCCGGCATTGCCCGGGAATCTACTTATCCTGATCTTCTAGACATAAATGAGCTGAAATGCGAAAATTAATGTGTTTTATGTTTAGTTAAATAAGCCGAAGGAAAAATTTATATAGTAATTATTTTTAGATACCCCGTTTTGTTTATCCGGCGTTTCCGGAAATCTACTCATCCCGGTCCTTTTGGCATAAATGAGCTGAAAGAAGAAAATGAATGTACTTCTTATGATTAGTTGAATAAGTAAAACGAAAAATAATTATTAATGTATATCGTAATTATTTTAAGATTCCCGTTAAGATTCCCGTGCTGATTACCCGGTGTTGCCAGGGAATCTACTCATCTCGATCTTCATGGCAAAAATGAGCTAAAAGACAAAATTCGTTATTGTGAGTTATCCGTAAGAGATAAACATGTGCTCTCGCGGGCTTTTTTTGTAGAGCTTTTTGAGACATTCAATTTTGTGTACACTAATTTTGTGTATTTGTTATGGTTTACGCAACGTAAGCCATTTAAGCGTCAAAAGAGCTACTTTTTTCACGTTTTCCACTACAAAGTGTGATTTTTAAGGGTGTAGGAGTTGAGTATCACAACTCTCTTATAGCCTATGTTCATCCCGGGAATCTCCTGAACATTTTGCAAAAAGCCCCATCACAATCGGATCAACAGGATGGCCGCGTATAAAGTACAAACAAACAAACAAACAAACAAACAAACCTTCATTTTTATACATTAGATTTATTATCTGTGTTTTCTTTGTAGGCTAGATTATAATTGTGCAAAAGAATAAATCGCAGCACAGAGATACGTAGGTCTGTTCCATGGATCGCAGAGAAGGAGAGAGTATATTTTATACGATACCTATTTTTTAATAATAGAGCATGAATAGGATGAATGTACTTAAAAAATCGGTACTAGTGAAATTCATATCAAATTCCGTTGAGGTGAAGTCATATGATAAAAGTTAAAAGATTAAATTGTACCTGTTGGTAGGTGCCGTCGTCCTCAACTTTGTTAATATATTGTATATAAAATTAACTGGAGCGCTTTCGGAAGTTACCTTCCACCATCTGCAGGTTGAGTTTCCGCTACTTGTTGTCGTTGTGTACGGTGATGTACTCGAATATTCCAACTGTTTGTAGCAGCAACTGACTTGTTTTTGACGATATCGTATAATGGGTTTGACTGGGGTGCGTTCTCATTAAGAAGTGAGGTGTTGTTTGTTTCCTTTATAATTTCGAGGTCTTCAAATATATTTATCTAGCTGGAATGTTTTCTCGGTGGATTATCGTGAAAGTGTTTTCAATTGTGTTCATTCGATGACCTGCGTTAATGAGATGTTTAGCATAGCTTGATTTATCACCCACGTGTATGAAATCTTTTAGGTGTTCTTTATATATTGTATTGAAATTTCTGCGTGTACTTAAAAAAGTCTGAAGACTGGAATTAATAAAAACTATTTTTTAAAGAATCGAAATTAAATAAATTCTGCTCGTTTGCAATAGTGTAAAAAACGTTTGAAGATATTTATAAAAAGAAAATGAATGTGATTGTCTAATATTAGGCAGCCTCGCCAATATACGTGGGTTTAAACGAGTTAAATATTCACTATGCCAACTAATAGTTTACAAGGAATTCTAAATTTATAACAAGTTCAATGTCAAATCACAGTTATTTCAGAAGATTGCCCCAACATTCCGATAAAACATTTTCTCATCGGTGTCAAAAGGTTGGAAAGCATTTCAGGTTACAGTAGCTAATGATCAGCATGCAAGCTTTGATGTCACTAACTGCACTCTTGTCGTAAGCAGGTGTTCAACGTTAGAAATTATTTTATGCTTCGATGATCATCACAGACAAAATTCAAGTGAACACAGTTTCAGAGATTTCTACAAGAATAAGCCAACCATTAAACATTTATAACCATCCAAGCACATTCAAATCATCCATTGTTATTTCTAATGTTTTCTTCATAGCAACAATAGAGTATTTATTTATATAAACTTTTATAAGATACATGATGTGTTCCGTTGAGGTATTATTCAAAATTAATATAAAATTATCTCCTCAACTTAATTAATCATTTAACTGTAGCGCTTTCGGGACTTGTCCCATCATCGGCAGGATTCAAAACTGGTGTTTCACTGAAGATCTGGTAGAGGGGGTTGCATGTATTGGGTTCGTTTTCGTTTATCAGGCTGTCGTTGTTGTGAGCTGCTAGCTGCTAGCTCACAACAACGATATTGGGTTCGTTTTCGTTTATCAGGCTGTCGTTGTTGTGAGCTGCTAGCTCACAACAACGACAGCCTGATAAACGAAAACGAACCCAATACATGCAACCCCCTCTACCAGATCTTCAGTGAAACACCAGTTTTGAATCCTGCCGATGATGGGACAAGTCCCGAAAGCGCTACAGTTAAATGATTAATTAAGTTGAGGAGACTGACCTTTCAGGTGAATATTCCATAATTTTATATTAATTTATTTATATGTAAGTTTATTTAAAATTAACATTGATTCTGTATTGAATTTTCCAAGTAGGCATCAATAAAACTAAATATATGTTGGCACACGGAAGTAATTATATAATAGAAATGTACAGTTAATGACAAATCAGGGAAATTTTTGAAGAAATGATTGAATTCGAATACCTAGGAACAACAGTCATAAGTAATGCCACGAGTGATTTCCAAATTATCGATAAATGTGAGTCAGAAAAACACCCCTGTAAATCTGCGAGCACAGGCATGCCGAGGGATTTAATTTTCTCCAGCTTCAGCGTCACTTAAATGCCGTGGTACTAGTACCACCGCCGGACTCAAAGTGTATGTCATTGAAACTGTGGGCAATCACTTATTAACCTCAAAAACTGTGGATTCGACACTAATCTTTTTCACTTTTTTAAACTTTTGTCACCCCATCGCATCAGTAGTATATGCGATGATAAGCCAGTGAAAGTTTATAGGAATTAAAGTAAATGATCTCCTTCTGCATCCGAACGGCCGGGGAACGACATTAATAGACAATACCGAACATATATTAGTCATCAGGGAAAATAGACACGATATGAGTAACGTATTTTACGGACTATAAGACGCTACGGACTATGAGATGCACCTTAATTTTTAAGTAGATTTTTTTAAATGATATTTTTACTATTCTTATTAATTAGACTGACGGCCGCGGTGGACTAATGGTTTTGCTCCTTGCCTCTGGTCCCGATGGTCGCGGGTTCAAACCCGGCCGTGGTCGATGGATTTTTTAGGACGGAAAAATCCAAGGAGCAAGTCCTCCGGGAGGGACTTTAAGCCGTGGTTCCGAGTCTGAAGATTTTCAGGCTCGTAAAAATCCTTAAGCCTGAATTAAAAGGCCTCTAAGCAAAATTTACCGAATTTTCCCGTCCTAGTACTACCTTGGTTTCCTAGGTGTCAGTAAAGTAAAGTGATCCCACAACAGGCCCGGAGGCCCTTGGGGTAGTAGGAGGTTGAGGCTCCTACTTTTTCTAGACAATCGGCACTTTATTCCAGCCGGTTTGTCAGCCCTGCGTGACGGCCGACTTTACCCCCAGAACAAGTGTCTGGTACTCATTTCTGTTATAGGCTGAGTTGACCCCAGGGCCATAGTGCCGCCAGAGGGTTTGCGTCAGTTTAAAAATCCTGACCCCAACGGGACTTGAACCCTCGACCCTCCGGCTTGTAGCTCAGTGCCTTAACCACTACGCTACGGCGTGCCCCTTCCTAGGTGTCAGCATGAGGCGGAACGCTGACCACGGACCATTCAAAATGACATCTATACGAAAACGAGTGTAACTAAATTAGTGTGGTTCAAATTCTTCCCTGTAGGGGGAGAGCGCCTAAATCTCTGTAAAGGGAAAACATAGGCTTACAATACAATACAATACAATACAATACAATTAATTAGATTGCAAAGCCAGACTTCAAAATGCTTCGATCTAAGTCTAAGTGATATTACGAATATTTTTCGCAATATTTTAAGAAAATACCCGATAGAAGTACTTTTGGATTTTTTTAATTAACAGAAATATTGTATACTATTGTTCTGTGGCGTGCAAACCTCGGCGCCACTTCGTCGTTTAAAATCAGTTTTTTTAAAAGATGACGTGTCGCACTACCACTGCGTGCCAATTATATGCATTATGTCACGCGTCATGTGTAACACAAGATAACTTTCACATATTTAAACATTTTAAGTAAATATGACGAACTTTCACATATTTAAACATTTTAAGTAAATATGACGAACTTTCACATATTTAAACATTTTAAGTAAATATGACGAACTTTCACATATTTATGACGAACTTTCACATATTTAAACATTTTAAGTAAATATGACGAACTTTCACATATTTATGACGAACTTTCACATATTTAAACATTTTAAGTAAATATGACGAACTTTCACATATTTAAACATTTTAAGTAAATATGACGAACTTTCACATATTTAAACATTTTAAGTAAATATGACGAACTTTCACATATTTAAACATTTTAAGTAAATATGACGAACTTTCACATATTTAAACATTTTAAGTAAATATGACGAACTTTCACATATTTAAACATTTTAAGTAAATATGACGAACTTTCACATATTTATGACGAACTTTCACATATTTAAACATTTTAAGTAAATATGACGAACTTTCACATATTTAAACATTTTAAGTAAATATGACGAACTTTCACATATTTATGACGAACTTTCACATATTTAAACATTTTAAGTAAATATGACGAACTTTCACATATTTAAACATTTTAAGTAAATATGACGAACTTTCACATATTTAAACATTTTAAGTAAATATGACGAACTTTCACATATTTAAAACATTTTAAGTAAATATGACGAACTTTCACATATTAAAACATTTTAAGTAAATATGACGAACTTTCACATATTTAAACATTTTAAGTAAATATGACGAACTTTCACATATTTAAACATTTTAAGTAAATATGACGAACTTTCACATATTTAAACATTTTAAGTAAATATGACGAACTTTCACATATTTAAACATTTTAAGTAAATATGACGAACTTTCACATATTTAAACATTTTAAGTAAATATGACGAACTTTCACATATTTAAACATTTTAAGTAAATATGACGAACTTTCACACATTTAAACATTTAAGTAAATATGACGAACTTCACACATTTAAACATTTTAAGTAAATATGACGAACTTTCACACATTTAAACATTTTAAGTAAATATGACGAACTTTCACACATTTAAACATTTTAAGTAAATATGACGAACTTTCACACATTTAAACATTTTAAGTAAATATGACGAACTTTCACATATTTAAACATTTTAAGTAAATATGACGAACTTTCACATATTTAAACATTTTAAGTAAATATGACGAACTTTCACATATTTAAACATTTTAAGTAAATATGACGAACATAACTACTCGATATCCAAAGTCAATGTAGCTCTAATTAACAGTTTGGATAAGTATAAACTAATATAGGATTTACAAAAGAATCGTATTACAAGAGACCGCGGGAAGCTACTTTGCTGCTATTTCACTGCAAATAGGTGATTGTTTTATTCAAGCGATTGAATGTTATTAATGTGCTTTATTATTGTATTTTTCAACAATAATTCCTAAAAAAACTCCTGGCGCGACAGGCCTAGTAGGCCCTTAGCCTACCAAACGGCTGCTGGCCTCACATCCAGATGTGTCAATCACAGAGGTATATGATCATCCAGTCAGTGTAGGGGTGACATGTGGTCAGCATGTCGAGTCCCTCAAATTTTATAGCTGGTTTTCTCAACCTGGAGTCTCTACTTATTGTAGCTACTCAAATGCGTCACGATGCTGGGTGGGCACCGATCTCATACTGACCGAAATACCAGAGAAAATATCTTCCCCCCGGAGATTCGAACCAGCGCCAAGGCTTCCTGCCTTAACCACTCGGCTACGGCGCGAACAATAATTCGTAAGTCTTTAAAAAGCAAAAAAGATTCTTTAAGGTATAATTTTAGGTAATACTAACTGTCACTATCGAACCTATAGGTTCATGGCCGCGCGGACATAAGCTCTCCATACATTCCTAACCTGAGCTAATGTTTTCCAATCATTTCCTGTATAATCTACTTACCTCAAATCATAGTTGATGTTATTCTCCCACCTCATTCTTGGTCTACCAACTGGGCGTTTTTCCTCTGTTTTTTCTACAAGAAACTTCCATGCACGTCTTCCATTCCCCATTCGTGCCACACGTTCTGCCCATCGCAGTCTACCAGACTTAACTGTTCTTATTGTACCTGGCTTCCTAGAGCTATACCGGAGGCAGTATTGCTGCCGATAGTTACCCATGCCGAACTGGTCGAAGGTGATAAGTCAAACGAAAAAAGTACCTCGGTCGAAAGAGTGACGATTTTTCACCGTAAAAATACAACCGTTAAGAAATGCGGACATGGGTTCCACTAGGGTAAAATTTTCCGGAGGTCAAATAGTCCCCCATTCGGTCTCCGGGCGGGGACTAACTCTGGGAACCCATGAAAAAGGCTCAATTTTAGTTATAATCAGATCTATTCCCAGGTCGCAATGTATAAGTTTTCTGATTATCTTAATTATATTTTCTTTAAAAATTATAATTAATTAACTTTATTAAAGTTGGTTAATTGCTAACAGAGACGAGTGGAGAAGGAAAATAAAACTTTAGGCACAGAGGGATGTGTAAAACCATTCAAAATTTGAACATAAATAAAATAAAATAATAATAATAATATTTTATTATTTTTATTATTATTATTTATCATCTGTTCTGTTGGTGCGTAGACCGCTAAGAACACCATTGTTCTTCCCATAAGCTTCATTTTAATCTTTAGGCATCTTTCATTAATATATTCATATTCTGTTATGTTTTTACTGTACATTGATACTCCTGCTTTAGCTCTTTTGGATTTATTTACACCTGACCAAAAATGTATGTAGTTTCCTAAATATGAATTTCCCGATCCTTTTTTTTTTTTTTTTCGTCACTGCTGCTGAAATAATTCTCCTGCTACTTCATTAACTTTGTTTCTAATTTCTCGTACATTCCACGTACCTATATTCAATGTCCGTTTTCGTTGCTTTTGTCTTTCGTACTTTTTTCTGTCCGGCTTTGATTGATTTGATCTTTTAGCATTTTGTTTTTTTCTTTCTAATGTGTGGGGAGCTGGCCCACAGCATAAACACCCAACCTGGAGGAACAGGAAAATTTCTGTCTGGGTTTTCCTCCCATATCCTTTGAAGATCCCTCTTCACCGCAAGCCAGCGTTTCTCTATTTCCCTTAGAGATAGGGTTGCCTCTTCCGCCAGATCTGCCGTGATGAAGGACTCCTTCTGCGCCGACTCTGCCGTTGAGGTCTTCACCGTAACCCTGGCTTACAGAGTACTATCGGTCGGAGCCAACTGAACCCTGGTTTTTTAACGAGGTTGTTACTCCTCTCCCTCCTCTTTTCTCATCCGGGCTTAGGACCGGCCATGGCGGAGTTTATTATTTATTTTTTCATTTACGTATTTGACTTTCATTTAAGGCATTTATACCTTGTCTTCAAATTTGCTAGATCTAAAAAATGCTACAATTTGTCTATTGTAACTAATGTATTCACGTGCCTTCTTTAAACTATCTCTAAAGTTAATTGAATCCAAGCTTTCAATTTTAAAAGTTAACAGAAAATGTATGTATAATGTCTGCAATTCTGATAATTTTTAATTTTATCCAAAATATCTACATTCATTAAAAAAAATCAAGTAGTAACGCTATGGACCGGACATAATTTTCTGTGGCTATTAAACTCATGTCGCA
The DNA here is from genome assembly GCA_030220185.1 of Diploptera punctata. NCBI lineage: Eukaryota > Metazoa > Arthropoda > Insecta > Blattodea > Blaberidae > Diploptera > Diploptera punctata. The sequence continues at coordinate 170,182 of JASPKZ010005688.1, forward strand.
AATGATAGTTCAATGAATTCTGTTTTACACCAATGACAGTCGTGTTTCACCTCGCTCTTTATCGATTTATCTTTATCAGCTCCTGCTTTTCTGATAAAGAAAGCTCCTCCTTTCTTAATATTCTAAACAGGATAGACCATTATTTTTCTCCAACAAATACATTGAATATAGCAAATAATGAATAGATTCAGTGATTTTACTGAGTTGTTTATTCAAAATATAAATGATTAACCTATAATGTTGATTATAATAATTTGATGTGTTTCATTATTTCTCCACTAGAGTGCATTCTTACAATATTGCGATCCTATTTGGCAATAAATAATATGATCGAGTTGCAGTGAATATACATAACCTCACATTTCTAATTTGTTTTCAAACATCGTCGTTTACATTAACTGTATAAATATTTTAAAACACCGGTAACTGTATTCAAATAATTATTTTTTAGTAAAGACCTTAATTTTAATCGTTAAATAGTCCTAACAAATGCCACTCTTCATTTCCAAATTCTCTAGATAAATTCACTTCGTGAGTCGTGAATTTATCGATAATTTGGAAATCACTCGTGGCATTACTTATGACAATTTAAGTCGTGCCCAAATGGGAGTAAATGACCAATCATGTTTCAATTAACATTGTTTTACAACCAATGACAGTCGTGTTTCACCTCGCTCTTTAATCGAATTATCTTTATCAGCTCCTGCTTTTGTGATAAAGAAACTTCCTTTTTAATATTCTGAACAAGTCAGAGCATTATTTTGCAGTGACTGACTATCCAACAAAAACATTTAACATAGCAAATAATAAACAGATTCCTTCAAACTATACATTTGATAATCGTATGTTCAATAAATGTGTTTTTAAATAATGATTTTACCGAGTTGTTACTAAAAAAATAAATTAACTTATAACGTTAGTTTTAATATACAGTTTGATGTGTATCATTTTTGGTCCATAGGGTGCGTTCTTATAATATTTGGCAATAAATGATATGATCAAGTTGCAGTGAATAAAGAAGTGAAACATAACCACACATTTTTATTTGTTTTCAAACATCGCCGTTTACGTTACATGTGTAAATATTTCAAAATACCATAACTATATTTAAATAATATTTTAGTAAACAGCTTAATTTTATTCGTTAAATAGTCCTAACAAATGTCACTCTTGATTTCCAAATCCTCTAGATAAATTCACTAGTCACTTGGTGACTCTTGAATTTATCGATGATTTGGAAATCACTCGTGACATTACCAATGACAAAAGGCCAAGTTCAAGGTGAAACGATTTAATATGAATCGTTATGCGAGTATACCACATGTCTACTTGGTTTCATGGTGAATGTTTCTGATTAATAAACAACAGTTACCGGGTTAGATCCAACAAAGATTTCATTTTTACCATTTGCATAAAAATACTGGGTGTACATAAAAGAATATATCGATTTTAAAGGTGTTGAATTATACAGAGTGATTCATAAATATGGCTATGCGTTTGATCGCATTTTGTGACGAAAATATTATTATTAAAGGAAATGTGATGTTATCATTGGAAAGGGAATCCTTCAAATTACAATAGAACAAAACAAAACAAATCACTGCTCACGTGCAGCTTGGTGGGTTGACTTTTGTGGCCTAGCGTCGAACGCCGCCACAATTCTCTTCGTTGTTTCTCCATCAGTGCTAATGCGAGGCCTTCCAGGAGGTTTGATTTTCTGCATCCTTCCTGTCTCCAGCAGTCGTTTTCTCCACTTCCCCACAGTCGACGGCTGCAATGCTACGTTAAACTCACGTCTTGCGGCCCCACGATCATTAGCACACGTTGTTGCCCATGCAGCAATTGTAATTTGCTATTGCATATTCAACGTCATTTTGATTAATGAGGTAAGTTCAACACTGTTTTGTTTTATTCCATTGTTGTAATTTGAATAATTGTCTTTCCAACGGTAATTTCATATTTCCTGTAATGGTAATATTTTCATCACACAACGCGATCAAACGTATAACCATATTTATGATTCACCCCGAACTTTAACTAACCATGACAAAAACAAAACTCATGTTAAATGAAAGAGTAACATCTCCAGTTTACATTATAAGTTCAAATGTGTTCAATGTGAGCCCCGTTTGTTACATGACACTCATCTAACCTGTAGGCTAATTCTTCCCATTAATAAGCAGGTCTGGATTGATGACAGCGACAGCTTCTCGAATCCAGTCTCTCAACTCAGGCAGGTTAGCAGGCAATGGAGGCACGTAGACTCTGTCCTTTACAAAACCCCGAAGGAAAAAATCGTATGGGGTGAGATCCGGTGATCTAGAAGGCCACTGGAAATGAGCCCTGTCATCTGGACCATGTGACCAATCCAGTAATGGCAGTGTGGAAGGTCTTACGAAGAAACTTGCATATGCGTCCCGATCGTTTACAATTGTTACAGTCTCTAAAGCCTACTGATTACGCTGACTTTGAGCTTGAAATGTTGCAGCAGTAACATTCTCCTCAGACACTCTTGGTCGTCCCTACCTTTACCTTTACACAGACAATCGGTCATTGCGAACTGATTGTGCCATCAACGGATGTTGTTGGCATTGGGGGGATCACGATTAAACTGCCTACGAAACGCACGTTAAACTGTCACAACTAATTTATAACTCTCAAACTGCAAAATACAAACGCTTTATGTTCAGGAGTTGCCATATTTGTTATTATTGTTGCCATAGAAACAAAACAAAAGAAAGCTGTCCGTTCACTCACACAACTAAAACTATATTATTTCCGGTTTCATTACAGTCTACTCACAACTTTCCACGCCTCATCTGAGTGATAATATTCTTACTTGAAACTACTATATTCTTTTATTTATACACAGTATTTCGAATGACCCAAGACCTTTAAATTTAAGCATTTAAATTTAAGCATTTAAATTTCTCTGGTCCCGCGCCGTAGCCGAGCGGTTACGGTAGGAAGCCTTGGCGCAGAGCTACGGGACTTGCGCTGGTTCGAGTCTCCATGGGGGAAGAAATTGTCTCATGGTATTTCGGCCAGTATGGGACCGGTGCCCACCCAGCATCGTGAGGCAATTGGGTAGCTACAATAAGTAGCGGCCCCAGGTTGAGGAACCAGCTATAACGGCTGGGGGACTCGACATGCTAACCACATGTCACCCCTACACTGGCTGTTGATCATCTACCTCTGTGATTGACACATGTGGATGTGAAGGGCCAGCAGCCGGCTGGTAAAAGGGCAACCGCTGAAAAGTGGAAAGACCCTCAATCGGAAATTTCTCTGTGTGTAGGACCTGTGTTTGTGGAAATAATGCCAACATGACATAAGAACAAGAAAGCACTAAACGAAAAATAAAAAACAACTATATAAATAAATAAAATAATAATTATTATTATTATATTGCATTTTATAAAAATAACAGTAAAGCAAAGGTAGATAATGTAAAATGAATTGTAGTAAAACAAATTAAAATTTACAGGAATTACTTAAGGAGATATTCTTAACAGAGAGGTTACAATAATTTAGAATCAAAATTCGTACCAAGAGGAAAAAGCTAAGAAAAATGGGGACAATGTGTACATAAAAGACAAAAAGAATGAGAAAACTATGGACTCAAAAGAAATCAAAGAAACTATAATAAATACTTCGCATTGTCCTAAAAATGTGTAATTTTTCGCAAAAGTTAAGTTCTGTAAATTATCGTAAGTATTTAGCTTGTTGATTACAAACAAATAATGCGTGCAATTTAGCTTATTTTATCGTATGTCGTTCATTTTAATGGACAAGAAAATGAATATAGCCAAATGTTTAAACTTATTTGAAAGAACAATATACAGTTTAATGTGCTATACATAAACAACTGACGGATTACTTGGAAACTTATTCGTTACTTAACGAATATCAATCAAACTTTAAAACCCAACGCTCTACTGCAACTATATTCCTGATCTATCTCTGCCAGTTTAAATAAAATAAATATTATAACAACTTATTCTTCTTCTTCGGCTTTCCCCCCACTTATAGGTTTGCCGTCTTCAGTTTCCATTTATCTCTATCATTCCAATCTCCCTCTTCCAAATTCCTATCATCCATTATAGTTCTGACGTAGGTTTTCCATTTCCATCTTGGTCTACCACGTTTATTTCTTCCAGGGGGTGAGCATGGTATATATTTTTTGACCATCTTTCATTTTCCATTCTTTGTACCATTTAAGCGTTTGATTTTCAATCCTCTTAACAACCGATGAGGTGACATTCATTTCTCTCCAAAGGAATTCATTTCTTATTTTATCCTGTCTTGTTTTTTGAAGGCTTCTTCTAAAATAACCAAATTCAACTGTTCTAATTTTTTTTTTTGTACTTCCGTCAAATACTTAGTTTCACTTCATATGACAAAATATTCTGTATTATGCTCTCATAAATTTTCATTTTAGTTTCCTTTGTGATATTTTTGTTCCAAATTATTCCATGTAATGTTTTAGTTGCATTTTTTGCTATTGTAAACTTATTAATAATAATCATCATCATCTGCATTCATGGATTAGGTCTGTTGACCCGTTCCGACTTCAGCCCATCTCTTTCTAGGTCTGCCCACATCTCGGGTGCCTTTAGGTTTGTATTTTGTTATTTGTTTTGGATATCTATCTTCATTCATCTGGCTATGTGTTGCTTCCATTTTTGTCTATATGTATCTATTTTATCAGTTATTGCAAATATTTCAAGTTCCTGACTTATTTCTGTGTTCTTGATTCTGTCTTCCTTAGTGCACCCTTTAACAGATCTCAAAAATTTCATTTCTGCCGCCGTTATCCTACTTAGATCTTGTTTTTTATTTATTAATAATAATTTTTGCAATATGTTGATTTTTTTTCTTCCTTTCATATGAGAGTTTAAACGTAGTATTCCTGAATGGAAATTGGTGCCAAGAAAACGCCTTTGTGTTGTGAATCTCAACTGCAGACGCCAAAAAGATGATTTTAACGCAGACGTGATGCAGTAAGGTGTACTGCCAACTTTCAAACATCGAATTCAAAACTGCAGAACATGTAAGTTGCATTATCTTGCAAACGTCTATAATCATTCGCAACCCTATGTGTAACTTTTTTCCGCAATAGCTAACTCTGCTTGGTTAGATTGTTTGACGTTACTTATTTCTGTTAGGATTTTAATTGCAATGCCAGATAGCCTACAAAAGCGGTAATTTCTACTACCAATACGGAAAGGAGAATTCGTTCTGGTTTTATTCTTACGGGCTTTATACTATATAATTTAATGTTGTTTAAATTAAATAATATTGAATAATAAAACACATATTGAATAATAAAACGAAACAAGTAAAAAGGAAGCTTTTGGAAATTTTGGAATAATTTTTGCTATACTAGCTGTTGGTTTATTAGGATCTATTCATTGAACTTATACATTCGAAATTATTAAACAAGCTTGTGTTAAAGGTATACGAAAAGACAATTTAATTCATGTCCCAAATGGGAGTCAATGACCAATCACGTTACATTGAATTGTTTTACAACCAATCACAGTCGTGTTTCACCTCGATATGCATCTACTTCTGTTTATCATATTAAAGGAATATCCTCCTTTTTTAATATTATGAACAGGTCAGAGCATTATTTTGCAGTGACTGACTCTCGAACAAATATGTTGAATATAATAAATAATGAATTTATTCCTTCCAACTACACATTTGATAATTGTGTGTTCAATAATTGTGTTTTTAAATAATGATTTTTTCAGAGGTGTTTCCTAAAAAGTAATTAACATCCTATAAAGTTGGTTATAATATACAGTTTGATGTGTGTAATTTTTTCTCCACTAGGATACATTCTTACAATATTGCGATCCTATGTGGCAACAAATAATATGATTTAGTTGCAGTGGATGAACAAATTAAACTAACCAAACATTTCTCATTTGTTTTCAAACATCGACATTTATATTAAACTAAAAGTCCCGGCCACGCGTTGCTGTGGCTAAGGCATACGTTAAAAATTTAAATTAAGTTGCTGTCTTTCAGCCAGATTACTTAAAACTAATACTAACACAAGAAATCAATAATGTTGAAAATAAAATAAACACTGAACACACTTAAATTATGAAATAATCAATATTTGTAATTAAATTGAAATTCGCGGTTGCAACAAAAAGCACAGCCATCTGGACCTCTCTTTGTTAAATAATAAACAAATTACTTTACCAAATTACCTTACACCGCCATCTGTTAGAATCATATGGAACTCGCAGATAATTACACCGCCATCTGTTAGAATCGTATGGAACTCACAGATAATTATAACTCTTTGTTAAATAATAAACAAATAATTTGCAATAAAACATTATGCGACTATAAATTTAGTTATAAACTTCCCTAAGTCTCAAGTTGGATCAAATTGCACACAGTGTGCAAAATTTTATTAAAATCGGTTCAGTAGTTTAGGATTCCATCGCGGACAAACGGAATTTTTATGTATTAATATATATATATATATATATATATATATATATACATACATATTTTAAAATTACTATATTTAAATAATACCTTGTGAGTAAACAGCTTAATTTTATTCGTTAAATAGTCCTAACAAATACCACTCTTGATTTCCAAATCCTCTGGATAAATTGGAAATCACTCGTGACATTACTTATTATGAATTACCTATATCCTGTGAATTTGGTAAGATTGTTATTTTAATATTCAATGGTTCTTTAAGATGCCCAAAGCTTTAAAATACCAGACACAAATATTTTAACTTAAATTCTGATGTAAGTCGCGTCCTGAATTTTCGTAGCTTAAAACATTCGATCTATCTTGAACCTGGGTCCGATTGATATATTGTCCCTAAACCAGCAAGCTGAGAAGACAAAATTTAAGAACATTGTACAGGATAGTAGGCATGCATTCATATTACTCTCAGTAAAATAATGTTTACTAGCATTTCAAAATAATTATGACAATCCTTATCCTATTACAACAGCAATAATAAAATTCATATTGATGAATAATGAATAACATTTTTAGAAAATATTTTAAAAATCTTAGTTCTGAAAATATTGTACTTATAATCACCAAACTTCACAGAAAGACTTCTAAAAGCACATAATGTATATGATAAAATTTTCAAAACAATCAGATGAAAAACAAAAAAAGAATAAATTCACCAGTCGGTCCCCTTAATATATATGAAGCTGCATCCGTGACCAAGATACGCACCTTGTAAAATCGCACTCCAATTCAGCAGATCATAGAAATCGCACGGACTCATTTACAAATCTTGCAACTGTACTGTGTTGGTTTTTTTTAATATTTTGCGGGAAAGTAAATGAAGATTGCCAGATTCTTCTGAACATAGTTTACCCACTATGGATTACGCTATGCATCACCCACACGAACTGATTTTTTTCATCTACCGATATCCAGTTCCCTCCTATGTTAGACCGTATTGAATACAGGTCGGAAGCATGTAACGAAAGTAAATTTTTCTTAAGGATTTGATTAACACAAACTTCTTTCAAGAAATGATTGTAAAGGAGGTTTATTCAAGTTATGCAGATGAATGTTACTGGATACAAAAGCAAAACGAATATAAAATTATGTACTATTCCACTATATCCACCGATATCACGGTACATATATGGGGTGGATATGGGAAAAAGGGACTGAAAATCGCAAGTACGTGTGGGGAAAAATAAGGAGGAGGTACTTAGATATAAACCAACAAGATATTTTCGCCGAATGTACGGAAAACGCTCACTGTGTTTACAAAGAGGCCTAAAACACGTTTGGGGAAAATAATCTTATATACTCAACCTAGGATTTAAAGAGAGATCAGGGCTTGCTTGGTTTAGGCTAGGAGCATGGAAATTTCTAAAAATTAGCGACGATCACGATATGCGGATATGTCCAATGTGCGGGAACTTTGAAGACGAGATACATATATTAGGAAAATGTGAGATTTAGAATATTGGAGACGTCAGTTATTACCGGAAAGATTTCTAAATTCAAATCGGGAAAGATTGGCATGCTACGAGTTAATGGTAAATCCAGAAGATTGGATAAACGTGGGTAAATTTCTGGACAAAACGCGGAAAATAAGAACAACACTCATTCATGAATAAATGTATATTATCAAAATGCAATACTATTAATTCTTAATAATTATACATAACTTAATTAATGTATAATGCTATTTTATTATTATGTAATTGTAATGTTATTGTTTTTTTTTTGTTTTTCTTTATACTGTTACCAATTATTACTTTATTGTAACGGACTGTCAACAGCACGTACCGTTTACTGCCCGTGCGACCCATATTTGTAAATAATATTGTAAACATCTTACTTTTTGTCTAATAAATTCCTACTACCACATATATATGAACATGCGAATGTACTAATTTCAGACTGCGACTTCACCTGCGTTAAAAATAACTTGCGTTTTTTACTATTTTCTTCAGACCTGAGGTATAATCGTTTTCGAATGATGTTCAAGTTAACATTTTTGTCGCATCTTACATTTTTCTCGCATATTTTACAATATTCTATATCACCATCATTTGAAGAGTCTATTGTTTAATTAACAACAGCATCTTCAAATGATGGTGATATAGTGTTTAATTAAGTGAATTACATGGTCTTTATAGGAAGCCAGATATAATGAGAACAGTTAAGTCTCGTAGACTGCGATGGGCAGGACATGTTGCACGAATGGGGAATGAAAGACGTGCATGGAAGCTTCTTGTAGGAAAACCATATGGAAAACGCCCAGTTGGTAGACCAAGAATGAGGTGGGAGAATAACATGAACTATGATTTGAGGGAAGTAGATTATACAGGAGATGATTGGAAAACATTGGCTCAGGATAGGGATATATGAAGAGTTTATGTCCGTGCGGCCAAAAACCTACGGGTTCGATAGTGCCAGTGAGTTAGTTAGTTATTGTTTAATTAAAAAATATCTAGTATACTTACATTTAGGTATTAAAACAGTTTAACAAAAAATGGCATAAACTATTAGTAGATTAAAACAGTTAACAGACGAACACACTTGTTCTGTGGACACTAACTTTAAGAGGATACTGGCGTTACTGCATTGAGGAGTTAATGTAAAGAATCTCTTGTGAAAAGTGTCTGTAACGTCCACTTACCTGCATGTAATGTCAGACAAAGTAGTAGTAGTAGGACTTTATTAGACAAAAAGTAAGATATTTACAATATTATTTACAAATATGGGTCGCACGGGCAGTAAGCCGTACGTGCTGTTGACAGTCCGCTACAATAAAGTAATAATTGGTACTAGTGTAAAGAAAAATAAACAACAAAAAAAAAGCAATAACATTACAATTACATAAACGAAACACAATAATAATCATCATCATCATCATCATAGTACATTCACGAATTTAGGCCATTTGTTGACCTGTTTCGGCCTCAAGAGAAACACCATCCAGAAGTCTTTTGAGTGGACGTCCTGGTCTTCTTCTTCCTGCAGGTTGATATCTTAACATTAGTTTGGGTATTCTGTGATCTTCCATTCGATGAACATGTTGTATCCATCTTGACTTATAATCAGAAATTTTGTTTTCTAAAGATTCCATGTGTAATTCTTCTAAGATGTCTTCATTTTTTTTGTGATCTAGTAGTGTGTATCCTGCAGTCCTCCGAAGATATCTCATTTCAGCAGATCTAAGTCTCTGTATATCCTTCTGTTTCAACGTCCATACTTCGCTACCATACAAAAGAGTTGGAAGAGCCAGTGTTTTATACACTTTCAGTCTTGAATGCTTTTGGACTAACTGTGGCTTGAAGATAGAATTTATTAACCCTAAAATTCTTAAAAATTTAGATATTTTTGCATTTACATCCTTTTCTTCTTCATATGAGATATTGCATCCTAGATATGTAAAATTATTCACCTGCTCCAAAATTTTATTGTCCAGTACAATTTTACTTCTGACAGGATCTACACCTTGAAATGCCATAATTTTTGTTTTTTCTGTAGATATCTTTAATCCATATTCTTCTGTAATTTTGTTAAGTTCATACAGACCTTCTGTAGATTATCTCGGAATTTGCTATTATTATTTGGTCATCTGCAAACAGTAGGGTGTTTAATTTCTATTTTCTGATATTCTTATTCCAAATTTATATGTTTTGTTCCAGCAACATATTACTTCATTGATATAAATTGCAAACAGTGTTGGGGATAGGGGGCAGCCTTGTCTCACACCACGATTTATAATTCCTTCTTCAGAAAATCTGTTATTTAATTTAATCTTTATGGTGTTGTCTTTGTAAATATTTGTATGTTCTGCCGAAGTAAATTTGGTATATTTCTGTCTTCCAATATATTTAAGAGTTTTGATCTCTTGACTGTGTCGAATGCTTTTTCAAAATCTATGAAAGCAAAATGTGTTTCTAAGTTGAATTCTCTTCTTTTTTCAAGCAATAGTTTAACAGAAAATGCTGAATCAATACAAGATCGTCCTTTCCTAAATCCATTTTGACATTCCATAAGGAATGTTTCACTGAAACTTTTCAATTTTCCATTTAAAATGTCTGCATAAATTTTGTAGCATGTGTTTAACAAACTGATTCCCCTATAGTTGTCCATTTTTCTCTGTCTCCTTTCTTGAACAGGGGTATAACAATGCTTGTCTTCCATTCTTGTGGTATATCTGCATTTTTGAATACATTATTAAAGAAGGACAACAGTCTTCATGGAACTGTTGCCTGCATATTTGTACAATTCAGAATTCAAGCCATCTGTGCCAGTTGCCTTCCCATTTTTTAATTTCTTTAAACTATTGTTCAATTCTTCCAATGATATTATGGAATCTGTCTCATTATTATTTCGGAAAATTGTATCTTCATAGCTATTGTCAGTCCAAAGACTTTTATAATAATTGAAAAAATCTTCTTTGTTACTCCGCAATTAATTTTGGTAGATTCTTTAATATCTTTATTCAAATGTTTTAATATTTTGAAGGCATTAGGTTGGAGCTTATGCAAATCTGATTCTAAATGTGTAACAAAATTTAACCATGTTTTCCTATGTCTCTTTCTTATTTCCCTCTTAACAATAGCTCTACAGCGTTTGAATTCTATTTCATTTTCTACTTTCTTTGTGTTCAAATATTTTTTATAAGCTGCATTTTTTTCTTCAATCAATTGTTTATTTGATCATCCCAGATTTTTAGAGTTCTATTTCTTCTTTGTTGTATATTTACTTTTCCTAAAGTTTCATTAGCTGCATTTTGAATTATCATTTTAATGTTTTTCCATTCTTCTTCGACATCATTACTTTCTGGAGTTGTAGCCATATATGCTGAATTCTTCTCGAATATAACCATTTAATGCTGTCATCATAAAATAATTTTACCTTGTACTTTTGTTCTATGCTCTGTTGTTGTTTCTTCTTTTTTAACCATCTTGGTGGAAATCTTATTCTTGCTTCTACTAGGTAGTGATCTGAACCAATATCATATCCTCTGTAGGCTCTGACATCGAGAAACAATTTAAAAATCTTATTATTTGCAATGAAATAATCAATGATTGATTTTGAGTCCTGACGATGCCAGGTATACTTATGTATGTTTCTATGATTGCAAAAGGTATTCGTTATTTTCAGTTCATTGTAGATAGCAAAATCTGTTAATCTTGTCCCATTCCTATTGCTGGTTGGTTCGCCAAATGTTCCAATATTATTGTTGACTTGAGCATTGCCCACTCTGGCATTTAAATCTCCTATTATGAGAATGTAATCATTTCTATACCTTCTGGCTTTTTTCGTGTTGAGACTTGAAAGTAGTTTTGAAGTTCCTTAGGACAGGTTACTGGCCCGACGCTAAGTAGTCCAGTGGTAGGGCTGCTACCTTTTAGTCTCTGGACAGACATTAGGATACCGCATTTACTCAGTACCTGATGGAACGGTTATACCGCCGTGACTCGGTCCTCAGAGCCTCGTTTGTGAAAACAGGTTGTACCACGAGAAGGTGAGGATGAGAATTGGGTAGGAGAGGTTATACACACGTCACTACCCCTTACAATTACAATTAAATAACACAACAGCATTATACACTAAAAAACATTAACATTACAATTAGATAAAGAAAACAGAATAATATTACAATTAAATAATGACACAATAGCATTATACACTAAAAGAAACATTGTGTTACCACTTGACTTGAAATAGGAGCTACTGTGGTGTCAAAGAATATCCAACATACAGACATTTTAGATTTTTAAGTCCGATCAAATATATCAATAACCAGCTAATACCCGGCGTGCGCTGCTACGCCTAAATAAATGACGTGTTTTCACGTTTAGTTGAATAAGTAAAAGAAATAACAATTATAAATTTATATCATTATTTTTAGATACGCCGTGCTTATTACCAGGTAATGCTCGGGAATATACGTATCCCGATGCATTTGGCAATAATGAGCTGAAAGACAAAATTCGTTATTTCAAGTTATCCACGGTGCTGCTCTGCTTGTCCGGGGAATCTACTTATCCCGATCTTCTTGGCATCAATGAAAGACAAAAATAGTTATTGTGAGTTATCCGTAAAAGGTAAACATATGCTGACGCGGGCTTTTTTGTAGAGTTTTTTGGTGTATTTGTTATGGTTTAGGCAGCGTAAGCATTTAAGTACAAAAAGCCACTTTTATTTTACTTTTTACTACAAAGGGCGATTTTTAAGGATGAAGGGTTGAGCATTAAAATGCTCTTGTAGTCTATAACCTTCCTGGAAAATCCTGAACATTTTGCAAAAAGCCCCATCACAACCGGATGAACAGTGCACGGTTCTCCGGCAATCTACTTATTCTGATCTTCTTGGCATCGATGAAAGACAAAAATGGCTATTGTGAGTTATCCGTAAAAGATAAACATATGCTGTCACGGAGTTTTTTTTTGTAGAGTTTGAGATATTCAATTCTGTGTAAATTAATTATGTGTATCTGTTATGGTTTATGCAGCGCAAGCCATTTGCGCGTCAACACATTTTCATCGCGTTTTTCACTATAAAGAGTGATTTTTAAGGGTGTAGGAGTTGAGTATTACAACTCTCTTATAACCTATGTTCATCTCTGAATCTCCTGAACATTTTGCAAAAATCCCCATCACAATTAGATCAACGGCATGGCCGCGCATAGAGTACAAACAAACAAACATTCATTTTTATATATTAGATGTAACATAAGATAAATAAATGCCGAAACGTACATATATCTTTTGAATGTCCACTAAAATATGCATTTGCATATGCATTTTAAAAAAATCCGGTCCCTGCTTATCAGTAAATAAATGGCCCTATATATCACAGTAATTATGAAACAAACTCCATGGTGTTTTTACCTTGTCGTGGTTTGCGTGCTCAAATGATCCCGAGAGCTATGCTGGCTGGATCATTGCTGCCGATAGGGTTACTGGTCGAAGATGATAAGCCAGATGAAAAAGTACCTTGGTCGAAAGAGTGACGATCATTCACCGTAAAATACAACTATCAAGAAATGCGTACATGGGTTCCACTGGGATAAAATTTTGCGGAGGTCAAATAGTCCCCCATTCGGTTCTCCAGGCAGGGACTACTTCAGGGAACCCATGCCAAAAGCTGAAACACAGAGACATGTTACTAAGAACATGGGACATTAGGACTTTATACAATAGCGGAGCGCTAGAGGCATTACCGCGGGAATTAGATAAATCACCCTTGGATATAGTCGCTTTACAGGAAGTTAGATGTCCATGGAAGCTTCTTGTAGGTAAACCAGAGGGCAAACGCCCAGTTGGTAGACTAAGAATGAGGTTGGAGAATAACATTATGTATGATTTGAGGGAAGTAGATTATACAGGGGATGATTGGAAAACATTAGCTCAAAATATGAATGTATGGAGAGCTTATGTCTACGCGGCCATGGACCTACTGGTTCGATAGTGTCAATGGGTTAGTTAGTTAATTATAAAAATCTAAAACAATAAATAAAAAATCAAAGCATGTTGTGAAGATTTTACTTCACGTTTAGTTTATAGCGGAACCAAATATTACGTTGCAATTATTACAGATGTTAATATATTTTAGTTTGCAATAGTACCTTGGTGTGATTCAGATTTATAAGCCGTTATCCATGAATCATTCATTCATGAATTAATCTTAATTGATGCATGGAACATTCCGTTAGTCTATGCGTCGCCTTCCTCGATGCGGTGCATCTCATCGCTTGCCAACAGAATGTCACAGACTACCCAGAAATATGTACCTACTTTACATGTTTTGATACGTGCCAAAAGTTTGACTTCTGTATTCTCTGACCTAGAATCTTTCAACAATTATCCTCTCTATTTAAGAATGATACATTAACTACAGTTAGGTTTTTGATCTAATGCCCAATGCTCCTTTAACACTCAATTAACGATTTACAAATGAACAAGACAAAAATATAAATAATCCAGTTATTTCAGTCAGTACGATGTGTTTATTAAAATTTACAGTTTCCTTTTCATGAACCATGAGTACAGAGTAGGAATGTTGTTAGTTCGCCTAACATAAACAATGGCTCACAATCTGCTTACGCCAAAAAAATGTCTGTCAATACTCTCTTTAACGTCATCCTCCTACCATTCTCGCTGTCTAAGACCAGAGCTTCCTACTCTTCGGTTCCGCTGTCGGATTCAATATAAACTACTTTTACTTTTTTCGTGTGTCCATTTTAAAAACAAACTAATATACTTTTCTTAGAATTTGGAATAGATTTATTTAGCCTGGTGGAGTCAAGGCCATGTGGCCTTCTCTTTTACTTTTTATTTGTTTTTTGAAAGAAGTTTGATTCCTCCTTTATTTTTAATTCTTACCAGGACAAACATATGTTACATATAAATACAAAAAAATACAATAATAGTCATAAGTAATGCCACGAGCGATTTCCAAATTATCGATAAATTCACGACTCATGAAGTGAGGAGTGAATTTATCTAGAGAATTTGGAAATCAAGAGTGGCATTTGTTAGGACTATTTGACGAATAAAATTAAGCTGTTTACTCACAAATCATTATTTAACTATAGTTATTTTAAAATATTTATATATTTAATGTAAACGGCGATGTTTGAAAACAAATGAGAAACTATTGATACGCTTCATCTGCTTCTTTTGTTTATCACTGCAACCAGATCATACTATTTATTGCCAAAGGAACGCAATATTGTAACAATGCTCTCTAGTGGAGAAAAAATGAAACACATCAAATTGTATATTAATTCATTTCTGATGTCGTATGATGTAAATATGACAATTATATTTTTATGGATTATTACCTGGGAAAAAATACATTTAAGAAAGTGCAAACAGTGGTTTCTTTTTTTTTTTTTTTTTTTGGTGGTATAATAAATTGCTACAAATATGTTTATATTAACTCCTGCAAGCGCTATGTGTTGACATCTATACACTATATATACAATCTGGTAGCCGTATTTCTTACAGGCTCAATCACTGCAAAATAATGGTCAGACCTGTTCAGAATATTAAAAAGGAGGAGCTTTCTTTAATATGGTAAATTTAACACTGATAAATATTTCGTGAAACACGACTCTGATTGCTTGTAAAACAGAAATCATTGTAACGTGATTGGTCATTGAATCCCATTTGGGGGATGAGTTAAATAGTCATACTAAACAATTAATTATCTGTCAACTTGAATAATAATGAAAATAATGTCTAATAATATAATAAAATTAAATACAATTAAAATTAAATTAGTGATAGAATAAATACAGAAAGGAATAACAGCTCGAATGTACTATACATGTACAGAAAAGAAAGTAAAAATACAAAGAAAGTAGTAAACTACGATGAATTAATCTTATCGCTTTTTATACAAGGCATTAGGTAAATTTATTAACAGATCTTAAAACTATTTTTACTAAATAATGATGAAAAAAGAAATTATTAAATTTAAAAAAATAATATTAGTGAGTTGTTTATGTTAATAATTTTATTTTCAATTTGTTTCTGAAAGATTATAAAGTTTGGCAGTCTCTGACATAGGGTGGAAGGGAATTCCATTTTCTAGCAATAGTATTTAGAGAGACTGTAAAATATTTCGAATAATACGTAAACTCTCAAAAAACTCTTAACAACTAAATTTGACTATAGTATTTATAATTCACTTTACATTATCCCTGTTTTCTTCAAAATAATGTATGCCGTTATTAATATATTGTTTTTTACATTGGTTATGTCATTAAATAGCCATGTCCAGTTTCATTAACCTATATCTTCTAGAGGAACATATCACGGAACATGAAACAAGTACAATTATGTTCATGTTCAGGGAATGAAGTTTACAAATCTGAACTTGATTTACTTTGTATTTAGTGACAAGACGTGGACCTTTTCATGATGAACACAATATTTGCGCACTAATGGATTAATATATGGTCTTACAGCAGTGTATAGCTTTAACTTAAATGCAAAGCTGACATATCCTACAACCAACAACATAAAGAGCCACATAATCTAAATAAATGCTGTTCATTTTAAAATAATTAATATTGATAACACTGAGCAATAAAAAATAAACTTTTTTCTCAGAAAGAAAAATATGTGATTCTGATAGTATTGTTTTAAAGTCGAGAAAGGGTCATGTTTGTGCTGACGGAAACCCCCATGGCGTCGCATATATAGAGAATCCAGTAAGTTGTCCGATATTAATGTGTGGGCATGTAGGAACCATATTTTGATTGTTCTTCATCTTCTCCCGTCCTACCTAACATGTGGTACTTGTCTTCCTGAAAGAAGCATTGGGCGCATTCTTGCAAGATATGTAATTGGAGATTTATTGATGCCTCTGGTTTCAATACGATGGCGCACCGCGCACCACCCCACTTGCACCTTGATCGATGTTTAGGACAGAGACGGATAGCCGAGGCGGTCCGATTGCATGGCCTCCACGATCGCCGGATTTAACTCCACTCACTAGCTTTTTCTCTGTGAGGTCACACGAAGTCAGTGGTATATCAGACCCCTGCGGACAGTAATTAAGATCTACTTGTACGAATTCTGGCCCCTGCATAATATGTTCTACAGACCCAGGTGTGAAGTAATTAGTTTATTAGAATATTATTCGGAGGTACAATATGTGCAGCAATCTTGGTGGCTGTCACATCGAACCGCTATTTTAGTAGAGAAGTTGGTATAGTTTGCCTATAAACAATCTTACAGTGACTATTTAACTCAGGCATGGGGAACTGCCGAATGAGGGGTAGTATGACATCCTTCCTCATTCAACCCTTCATTGAACTCGTAACTGTTGTTATTATCGTCTCGCATACCATGCAGTATCAGTGGCGGTACACCCTTATAACCTGAAACATATATACTGCTCGGGATCCAGCTCCGTGTGTCTGAAAGGAATTTGCTGTCTCAGCTGTTAGTACTATGAGAAGCATAGAAGTGTGCCTCCTCCCATTCCCCACACTTCTCCCCGCAAACACACAGGCCTTGGTCTCGAGCTGTACTAATCCCTTGCATTCTTACGTACATTACGTGTAACGTTTGAAGAGCGCGTAGAGGACCGCTGATGCCTTTTTCTTGACACTAATTTGTCTATGTCAGGCTGGATAGTACTCTTAGAGATGCGTAATACTGAGACTAGGGTGTCATAGTTTATTCTGGAGCGTATTTTAGATTTGTTATGGTTCAACTTCGAAAATAATTGTTTGCATGTATAAGTCGAACCAAACATTGCGACAATGTGGCCTGCAAAATCTCTCATGTTGGGATACGAGTCTATTGACAACAACCTGTATAGTTCCAAGCCTTCCGTGCCATTCTGAATACAAAAATAATAATTTTCCAAGTCAGTATTAAAATGGTATCGGTGTTTAGAATTTGCCATACTCACGTTGAATTATACGCCACTGACTCACTGCGTATTGTCAATCACTGTATACCTGCGTTTGCAGTGCAAGTACAAATGAGTGGAATGGGTATTGGCGGAGAGGATTGTTATGAGCTCCCGGAGCCCCAGTTCCCCATGCCTGATTTAACTCATGTCGCAAATGGTAGTCAATGACTAATCACGTTTCAATGAATTCTGTTCTACACCAATGACAGTCGTGTTTCACCTCGCTCTTTATCGATTTCTCTTTATCAGCTCCTGCTTTTGTGATAAAGAAAGCTCCTCCTTTTTTAATATTCTGAACAGGTTAGACCATTATTTTTCTCCAACAAATACATTGAATATATCAAATAATGAATAGATTCAGTGATTTTACCGAGTTGTTTATTCAAAATATAAATGATTAAACTATAATGTTGATTATAATAGTTTGATGTGTTTCATTATTTCTCCACTAGAGTGCATTCTTACAATATTGCGATCCTATTTGGCAGTAAATAATATGATCGAATTGCAGTGAATATACATAACCTCACATTTCTAATTTATTTTCAAACATCGCCGTTTACATTAACTATATAAATATTTTAAAACACCGGTAACTATATTCAAATATTTATTTTTTTAATAAACAGCTTAATTTTATTCGTTATATAGTCCTAACAAATGCCACTCTTGATTTCCAAATTCTCTAGATAAATTCACTCCTCACTTCGTGAGTGGTGAACTTATCGACAATTTGGATATCACTCGTGGTATTACTTATGACAAAGCAAATAGTATTTATTTTTCCCTTGACATTGAACACTCACGAAATCAGCGAATGTTGAGTTGTGTAAATATAATTAATTGAGTCATAAGTAGGGCTGAAAAAATTATCGGTATCAGGGTAGTAACTAATTTCTATACACATTGTTTACAAAATGCGTGCCTTTGTCGAGCGTCTCCACTGCCTGCTCGGAGCGGAGAGTGTGTATATTCGATTCTCCTCATTAATATACTTGTTTACGTGACGTGTAGTTGTATCAGAATGCCGAAACAAAACTTGTGCAAAGACGAGTCCGTTCTCTCACAAAGCGGACTGTACTAGAAATCTGTCCCGAGTACCTTGTGTCAACGTGTAGTTTGTAAACACAGCAGTCTAAGTACGATGCAGTCTAGCCTGTAACCCATACTTTTTTTCATCCCAAGCCATAAGTCAAATTACTATCGATTTATTCCCGACAGACGCGGACGATTTTAACATTTAATATGAACTTCTGTATCTGCAGAAAAAAAAATTCTGATGAAAATTTCTAATTAAAACGTTATAAACTACAAGTTTGGAGATTTCCTAACACTCTATATATAGTTCTAACATGGTATTTACCTTCACCGTATGCCATTGTTTCTGTGACCCCATAATATTGTAACGCTTTGCTGATCTGTTGTTTAAATTACAGCGTTTAAATTTCGCGGGCGACAGCAGGACTCATTATTAGCCAATACGAGTTAAATTCGGGTCGTGTGCAGGCAGCAAACGACCTTCCCAGAATTTCCTTTTGGAAAAAAAATTACTTTCCAAATATGCTTTGTATAACCATCTGCCTCTCAAGGCTTCCATAAGAAATGTCTGGACTGGCATCCAGATTGGTCCTGTCCTCGCGTATATCAAGAGGTGGTGAGGCTGTGACCGTCCAGTTGATGTGTCCGAATAGCTAACCAGTGAAATTGCCAGAAGAATGAAGACAAGAAGAAACCGTATTGAGTGTCAAAAACCAAGTTGTACAATAACTGTTTTATTAATTAAATAAAAATAAAACTTAGTTTTATTTGATTTTCATATTTATTATATAATTCAGTGACAGCTGTTTCGGTACACTGTACCTTCTTCAGACATGTTAACAAATTATGAATTGTGTTCCAACTGATCTAAGCAACAATACAAGAATACTTATTTAAATTTTTTAATTTAACAAAGGGGATTCATTCAAATGAAGTTGAGAATTTAACAGTTTTTTTACTACTTTTAAATGTATTAATTTCTACAGCCTCCAAAAGATCTAACTTCTTACCCTTATCACAAATATGTAAAATTTCAAAATTTGGATCGAAACAATGATTAAATTGGAATAGGTGGTTAGCATATTTTGAATTTTCTAAATTTCTCTTATATAATAGTATAGATTATTTTAGCAGAAAAGTATTGTGGATGTGCAGGACAGTGTTGTGAAATAAATAGAGGGAAATTTGGAATTATGTGTACATATTTATGAAGTAAAACAGAAGAAATTTAACTGGTATCCAGGCAAAGGCTATCAATGACTTACGAAGGTCACTAACTTTCATTTTCCTGAAATAACACAGTGACATTTTATAGGGTGCATGTTCAACGTTTATACTCTTGTTTCTTTTTACGTGGCAATTATTTTTAGTTTATGACATGAAAAAGCAGGTTTATTTTTCCAAGAAGACGTGGTTTATTTCTAAAATGTTCTTTCACAACATTAATAAGAGGCTATGTAATTCGTCAAGGAAATCCTGTTTGATTCTGATATAAATGGCATTGTTTACTAGATTATCTATATTTTCATTTAGAGGCTTGCGTACCCATCTTCCTTAAAACGTACAATATGCTTTGAAAGGAAAACTAGTATCAGTCTAATCTTAAGATGTGCACTTAGGAGAAAAAATTGAGCGAACTCTTGAACTCAAACATTTCAAATTTTAACGCGCGATTCACACGAATAAACTAATTGCAAGGTAGAGCTACAATACGTTCTCCCTTCCACCAATGAAGAGCATTATTCTGTGCACAGCAAGCCAGAAAACACTTAGCTCAGTGTCTTATGGTTTGCTTTGTATGCAAGAGGTCACTGATTCGATTTCCGATGTGGTTAAAATTTTTAATTGTTACAATGCTTTGTATTTTATTCTGTTGAACCGAAAGTGCAATTTTCGGTTCGTAACACCAGTGCCGTTATCCTCCTTGAACTGAAAGATTCGTGAACTATGCCAATATCCCTTCTCTATGCATCTACCCCCACTCTCCTTTCTACCTCTCCTATTGCGCTGTTTGTACTGCGCATCTCCCCTTCTACCTCGGAACGCTCAAATACGATACGCACATTCAGAATATTATCATTCGATCGGAACATTTGGTTGGAGCTACGTCGTCTGGAGCACGCGAGTGGCGTGTTTTAAGTTTTGGTCCGGAGGACCAGGGAAAGCCACCCTGGCTTGGACTGAAAGTATGTGTGAATTTGTTTGAGTGAGTTATGATATTTTTTTGATGTTAATAATTATAAATTTGTTTTCTTTTAAATTCAAGAATGATCAATATTGTTATTTGATTATATTTTTTTCTAATACTTCAGACGTACAATTTATATTAAACATCATTTTTTATATACACCATGTTTAATGTTCAAATTATTTATGTGTATACTGCTGTTGGGCATATTCCCGTACATAAGCTTATTTATTTAGGAGATCATGCAAACTTCCTTTTTTCCGTCTAGCTTTCATGGTTAATAATAATGATACATCCAGTTTAGCTAAGTATCATAGATCACTCAAGTGTTTTAAGATCTATTGTTGATTGATGTTTAAGTGTTTGGAAAAGAAAGATGAATCAATCTTTGCTTCTTATGGGCCCGGGCAAAGGCTTTTGAATAATAACCCTGATTGTTATGAATTCAAGGCTAATATATACAATGGAAACAAAAGACGATACTCGGCGGCACAATAAATGGTTTACTATCGCGAGTTATATATAATAATGGTAACAAACGGCACTAATGGTAGTAGAACGCGGGGTATAAAAAATTATAAGACGCCACACTGTCTGTCCACTCATAAAGAAAAAACGAACTACTATTTGGAAGTATCACTATTTATTATTATTATTATTATTACTTATTATTATTATTATTATTATTATTTATTATTATTATTTTCCACCATTAATGGGCTATATTAGGTTGGACTTAACCTATATAAACTAAATATTTTAATTGAAGGGTGAAACATTTTCCTCACTAATATGTAATAAATAAGTACATACAAAAATATATGAAGCTATATTATCTTTTAATACATAAATTTATAGCATTATTATTAAAATGTGGTACTGCACACACAATTACATTTATACCGGTACTAAATAGTGTTATAGAGCTTACGAAGAAGGAATATTACTTAAAATACAGTGGATGTATGTTACGTGGCTGGAATTAAATGTTATAAGATTTATTTTGCGGTAATATAAATAAATAAAAAATAAAATCATTGTCGAAGCACTTGAAGCCTAGCTCATATATTTTTTTTTTCATTTTTTCATAATTTGTTTAACGATCTACGCTACTCCGATAGTAGTCATCTAAATTCTGGTTGTCTTGATTACTTTTACACTATACACGAGAGTTGAACTTTATTCGAAATGTCGCAATTTCAGTAATATTATATACGTCGAATACTCGTAAATATCAAGAAACATGTGTCCCCTTCACTGCTCCTTAAATATATATAAGACGATTAAAACCAAATACAGCGTATTTGAAACATTTAACAATGCGTTACCTCGTGAACAACAGCTTCAGCTCTTCGCTCCTGCTCAGTGCGTCAAAATAGGGACTCTGCGTTTTTTTATCAGTGTACATTAATGTGATTTACAACCAATTCCATTTTAATCTAGCTTCTACTATGATGTTATTGGCATTGCACTTCTCAGAGTATGGTATTTGATCCTTCCTCCTCGTGAATGTGAGGAGATGGATTAGTTTATCTTTAACAATAAGTTAAAAT
Organism: Diploptera punctata; assembly: GCA_030220185.1. Lineage (NCBI taxonomy): Eukaryota > Metazoa > Arthropoda > Insecta > Blattodea > Blaberidae > Diploptera > Diploptera punctata. The sequence goes on from JASPKZ010005688.1 coordinate 192,892, forward strand.
TTTACTAAAATTAATAAAATAACTATTTTATATCTTACTTTTTTACCTCCGTGAAAAATAAAAATGCCCACGTAATAAAAAAAAGTAATCGTAAGAGTATACAAACTAATAACACATAGGCTCAATTCTGGAAATGCGTGCTATTATGCATTACAGAGACTCTTGATGTCCCAACTCCTTTAAAAAAAATGTTAAACTGAAAATATATAAAACTATTATTCTACCAGTAATATTATATGGGTGCGAAACATGGACTCGTAGTTTACGGGAGGAAAGGAGATTACAAGTATTTGAGAATAAAGTTCTTAGGACAATTTTTGGTCCAAAGAGAGATGAACAGACAGGTGAATGGAGAAGACTACATAACAATGAGCTACATGGTCTTTATAGAAAGCCAGATATAATAAGAACAGTTAAGTCACGTAGAATGCGATGGGCAGGACATGTTGCACGTATAGGGGAATGAAAGACTTGCATAGAAGCTTCTTGAAGGAAAGCCAGAGGGAAAACGCCCAGTTGGTAGACCAAGAATGAGGTGGGAGAATAACATTAACTATGATTTGAGGGAAGTGAATTATACAGGGAATGATTGGAAAGCATTAGTTCGGGATAGGGATGTATGGGGAGCTTATGTCCGCGCGGCCATGAACCTACGGATTCAATAGTGCCAGTAAGTAAGTAAGAGTATACAAACTAAAGTATTTCCTTTATCAAATAAATATTTTAAATATTCCTAATTACAAAACCATAGGTTTGCGAGTTCGATTTCGGCTGAGATCCATGAATTATTTGGTGAAGGAAACTCGAAGAAGTGGCTTTATTTGAAGGCGAAATTAATATACGTCAGTTCCGTATTACATATGCCCTATATAGATGAAACATTAAAAATCCATGGGTAAAAAATTAATAAACACAAATCCGTGACAAGACAGCTCCGATGAGTTAAGGAAGACAAAGATTTGTTTTCTCTAACATGAGTCGGTATAAAAACAAATTAGATTCAGTTCTCCAAAGAGATTTCCGCTACGCATAAACTCAAATATCTACTCAAATGTTCTCATCGCAATAAGTGTGCCCCTTTCCAGACTTTACGCTCAAATAGTGTTAAGGGTTAGATGGGAAACAAACCCGGAATCCCTGGAATATTATTCGTACACGCTACAACGATTCAATTATCTATGTGGCACAATCAAACGCACTTTATTGAATAAGACTAGAAAAGAAACTATTTTGAAGTTTTACAAAGTATTGGCAGTTCCATCTCTTATCTATGGATGTGAAACCTGGACATTAACAAAGACAGATAGTAAACAAATAGAGGCTGCTGAAATGAAGATGTTGAGAGCAATAGCAGGATACCAAAGGACCGATAAAAAGAAAAACGAAGATATAAGAACAGAACTTAATATATTTAATCTCTGTGAAAGAATAAAATATTGCCAAAATGCTTATCTTCAGCACGTATTACGAATGAATGAACAGCGCATACCAAGAAGAATGTATAATTATACACCAAAAGGGAGAAGAACGTTGGAAAGACCATTGAAGAGATGGAAGGACCAATTCGACCTATAATGAGATCGGAACAGGCCATTGGGCTTAATCCTTGTTGTTGATGATGACATGCTAAACATTATACGAGAGAAATGGTCTAAGAAAATCACATACCTCCAATTCTCTATAACTTAATAAAATTCAATCTTCTTCTTCTATTTCATTGAATTATGCTTTTGGATCTGTTTTACATCAAGTGGGATTTAATAAGAAGAGATACTAGATTGAAGTTTTATAAAACATTGGCAGTTCCTGCATTGCTTTATGGGAGCGAAACTTGGGTAATGACCAAAAAATTGCAAAGTAGAATACAAAGCGCAGAAATGAACTTCCTTAGAAGAACAAAAGGCTGCACAATATTGGATCGGTTAAGGAATGAAGTTATAAGAACAGAGTTAAATATATATCCATTGGATGAGAAAATCAGATAATATAGAGAGAAATGGTTTGCACGTGTGGAAAGAATGGATGTAACAAGATTACCAAGAGCAGCATTCAACTACAAGCCAAGAGATTCAAGGAACGTAGGAAGGCCAGTGAAAAGATGGACAGAACAACTGTGAGGCGGAACAGGCAATTTGCCTAGCCCGTGAAGTGAAGAAGAAGATGAAAAAGCCCATCTAGATCGAAATTGTAGGGCTGTTTGCCCTCCCAGTTTACATAGAATAGAATATGTCCAATATCATAGCTATGCACTTGCTCTTGACGTAACTGGTGAAGAGCGTTGTTTTATTCTACAATATTGACCCTGTTCTACTTTCATTCGGTTTCAAGTCTGACATACAGAAGAACGCTATGGGGTTCGTAACGAAGCAGAGCACTAATTTGAAACTGTGATTAGCATTTGAGACGGACTGTTGGTTGAAGGAACAATCTATTGTATGTTCTCTTGGAATGTAGCCAGGCGCTTAATGCAAAGTGCATTCAGACTTATGAGAGATACATGACATACTTTATGTTGTTGCACGATTCGAATATTGAAATCGTTCATTATACATATCCTTACTGCAGTCTGGATCCTGTAATATTGCATGCGCAATACACAAGTAGAGGATTATTCTGATTCAGAATTTACTTAATTGCATGTATGATTACTTATTGTGTTTTGATAATAAATTCTTATCCCAAGGCCTGCTGTTTACATGCAGCAAAAATGATATGTTCGATTTAATTTCAATCTCACGGTTTATGGTAGGCAAACAAATTGGAATAAAGTGACATAGAATAGAAAGCAATGTATTAAATTTCAACCAGAAGGTATTTGACATCAATTGGCTAAAGACGTCGGCCTCAACAAATTTGTGTCATCCAATCAATATTATATTATCTAATTCCCTCATTCCACGATCGAAAGGTACACTAAGACAAACTTTATCATGCTGCATACAGCCGATCATTTTAACTTCACATATGTCAGCCGCGGTGGACTAGTGGTTATGCTCCTTGCCTCTGGTCCCGAGGGTGGCGGGTTCAAACCCGGCCGGGGTCGATGGATTTTTTAGGATGGAAAAATCCAAGGATCAAGTCCTCCGGGAGGGACTTTAAGCCGTGGGTCCCGAGTCTGAAGATTCTCAGGCTCGTAAAAAATCCTTAAGCCTGAATGAAAAGGCCTCTAAGCAAAATTTACAGAATTGCCCGTTCTAGTACTACCTTGGTTTCCTAGATGTCAGTATGAGGCGGAACGCTGACCACGGACATCTATACGAAAACAAGTGTAACTAAATTAGTATGGTTCAAATTCTTCCCTGTAGGGGGGGAGCGCCTAAATCTCTGTAAAGGGAAAACATGGGCTTACAAAAAATGATCTTCTTCTTCTACTACAAGGTTTAGGCTATGCAGCCTGTTCCGGCGAAGTTAAAAGTGGAGTCCATCTTCTACGTGGTCGGCCAACATCTCTTGTTCCTCTGGGATTATACAGGAAGGTTCGTTTTGGTATTCTTTCGTTGTTCATTCTCATTATGTGTTCTCTCCATTTATTATTATTTTCACTGATTTTATCTTCAATTATATATATATATATATATATATATATTATATATATATATTTAATTCTTATCGTATAGTTTCATTCCTTATTCTATCCGCTCTTGTGCATCCCTTCACATTGCGTAAAAACAGCATTTCCGCAGTCTGTATCCTGCTTTTATCCCTTGATTACATTATCCAATTTTCACTTCCATACAACAACAAAGGAACAGTCATTGTTTTATATAATTTAAGTTTCGACCTAAGGTTCTTTTTATGGTTCCACAAATAGCCTGAAATTTATTTCCTTTATTTTCTATATCTTTATTTTTTCTGTAAGTTATATCACATCCTAAATATTGGAAATGCGATACTTGTTCTATTATTTTGTTATCCGGTACAATTTTTATCTAATTCCATATTTACAAAAAATGATATTTATAAAAATTATAAGGTGTGTGGGTTTCAAAACTTTTTTACAGTTTTAAAATCAAGAGATCGTCTTAAAGATTGTATTCACATATACGTACAACAGGCGTCGCCATGCTATACGTTCCGATTGTATTCACATATACGTCCAACAGGCGTCGCCATGCTATACGTTCCGAGCTTGACAGATATAGTCTAAGTATTGTCGATGTTTCGTCACTTGACATAAGTGAACATCAGAATAATCAATGTGGCATGTTGTTGTGAAATCAGATCGAAGAAGCAACAACACACGTTCCAAACGAATGCATATTATTATATTGTTAATTTTGTTATACCGTAATAATTATCGTGGTTTCGTCTAAGAGATCGTAGGACTGTCCACTCCCTATTCCTTCTCTATAAAATACTTCACTCATCATCGCCTAATAAATAATTTATCACACCGCTCCATTATACTATCCGACACACACAACCTTGACACTCGATTCCATCAGCACATTGTCCTTTATATCCTTCCTCATCACACTGTATATTATTCTCTATCTCTTACAGTCTCACTTGCCAAAACATGGAATTCCCTACCGCACTATGTCAGAGACTGTCAAACTATATAATCGTTTAAAAACAAACTAAATAATTACTTAATAACAAACTAACTTATACACCTCACAGATAATATTCTTTTAACAATTAATACATTAAATTATTTATGAAAATAGTTTTATATATTGAAACTTAGACTACGTAAGATTACGTACAAATTTATATAGCAAATGAGTTGCTATAGACATTGGAATTAAAAACCATAATTATAGCTACTGTTTGATTATTGTTAGGACATTTATGGCTTTCAGCCATTTTACATAAGCCCCATAGCTTTATTATATAGTGTGTTCATTTGAAACAAGGGGGATAATTTCTTTTTAGTATTAAGATAATCTTCATAGGTATAACGTTAATTCTTAAGAGTTGGTATTTGATTCGTTCCAGCTACAATTTAAAGTTAAAACTGTGAAACCAGAGACATCCTGTATACATACTGAGAACATAAATATTTTCCAGAAACACGATATTGAACCACAAACAAAAAGTCAATCTATTATTCAGCGAAGATAAGGCTTTCAAACAATAACCAAGCTGTCAAAGAATATTGGAAATATGTTTTAGAGATCAAAATTGTTTGCTTTGCATAAAACACGGCTCAGTAGATTTTATCCAGTTTCTAAACACACCATTTTCTCTAACAAAATTTCACCCGAAAAGGAGATGTCTTGTACAGTAAACTAGTGAAATTTGTATTTTGAGTGGTTATAAAGTGTTATTTTACTGCTTTGTTTCTGGATGGTCCGCAATTTTGTTTTTTTTTCATGTACTAGAGGAAGTATTCAAGAAGCTTAAATGGGACAATAAATATGGCATTACAATAAATTGAAGAAGGCTAACCAACCTACGATTTGCGGATGATGTCGCACTATTCGGCAGGTCTCCAAACGAATTGCAACAAATGCTAACAGAACTGAACGACCGGAGCAATCAGGTCGGGCTTGAAATAAACTACAACAAAACAAAAGTAATGACGAACAGGAAGCCAACACCAATCTCGATACATGCAAAAGACATAGAATATGTAGATGACTACATTTACCTTGGACAGACTGCCTCACTACACCAAGGAACAGAGAAAGAAGTACAAAGGAGGATCACAATATTGGAAAGCCTTTTGGGCGCTGAAATTCATACTTCTAGACAAGTCCCTAAACCGCAGAATAAGATTAGAAGCCCTCAACTAATGCGTATTACCGGTCTTAACATATAGCTGCCAAACCTGGGCCCTAACAGAGATACAAAGGAGGAGAATTGAAATCTGCCAAAGGAAGATGGAGAGGAAGATAGTGGGTGTCGCACTCCGGGATAAGATTTCCAACATGGCGCTACAGAAAATCACAACTTCAAAGAACATTATTCAAAAAGCCCTCCAAACAAAGTGGACATGGGGTGGTCATGTAACAAGACAACAACAAGGCAGATGGGCGCGGGAAACCACCATGTGGGATCCCTACATTGGAAGACGAACACGAGGCCGGCCAAGAAGAAGATGGGCAGACACGTTCAAACTGATGTTGGGAGGACATTGGTCAACCACAGCCCGCAACAGGAACAAGTGGAAACAACTAGCGAACAATCTAAGAATGGACTAAAATTCTTAATAAACTGCAGTGAAGTGCACAAGTGAAAGACTCTCTAAACATAATGTCACGTGAATTAGCTCACCACGTGAACCACTTAAAACTTTAAAATTGAGCCCCCCTCTTGTAGGAGGCCCTAGCCCTTCATGGGACATAGTGGCTACATTCATTCATTCATGTTTAGTGGTCCTAAGCTTCATTTTAAAACAAAAATTATCTCGAAATTCGGATGTCCACTGTTTGCGCCGTAACCCGGGATTAAAATCATCACACTATAAATCCAGAACAAGTTTCCATATACATTCGTATGCTGATATAGTTTTCGATAACAGTAAACAAAAAGCAATTCAACTTACCTCAATGATGTATATGTACTCGTATGTATAGTATAAGCATTATACTATAAATCCAGAACAAGTTTCCATATGCATTCGTATGCTGATATAGTTTTCGATAACAGTAAACAAAAAGCAATTCAACTTACCTCAATGATGTATATGTACTCGTATGTATAGTATAAGCATTATACTATAAATCCAGAACAAGTTTCCATATGCATTCGTATGCTGATATAGTTTTCGATAACAGTAAACAAAAAGCAATTCAACTTACCTCAATGATGTATATGTACTCGTATGTATACTATAAGCATTATGAAAATGTTTTGGTGAAACATATAGTATTCCATCTGCTAATATATTACGCGCACTACTACACACAACATGCATATTTCATTCACAAAGAAATAACGTTTTCGATATCTACAAACAGAGGCTTTCATCTAAATTTGTTAAAATATTTCAACGGTTTATCTGTTCTAATGCCTTACTTACATTGCGAGAATGAGTGGGCTTCTGTTTCCTTCGGGCTCTGTACAATATTAAACCTAGTTTGGTTCTCTCCATTTTCTGAATATTAAATGTGTCTGATCTCAATAATTATGTCCGTATTATTTTACTGGGTTGTAAAATAATTTCTTCACCCTTTTATTTTACAGTTTGCCCGCAAAATATGTTATTCGATTGTCCCAGCACTTTTATTTTCATGATCATGCCAATCTCTCATATATACTATTTCACTGATTTCTGCATTATTTTGTAAAATTGCAGTACAATCCTTTTCTATGTATCAGCACAAGAGAAACACAATATTCGTTTTACGCTGTTTTCTGTATTTGAAATTGCCCTTAACAATGCGTTCCATGCCGCGATCTGTAACCGTGCTTAGAAATTACATTTTACTTTAAATTTACTTCCCATCATAGCCAGCACTTCCTCCCAATAGTAACACTTCCTTGTAACTGTGGTTATGGAGACATCGAACCCCCGACCCTGTTCAGCGCCATCTACACTGAATATCAAACACACATTCATCAGCGCCATCTACACCAATACAGAACAATGAGTTAGTATATATTTGCTATTACAAAATCGGAAGATGCAGATTTTTTTTTTTTTTTGCGGTATCGAAACAAAAATGTTTGACTATAATTTTCGGTTATTTTGCGCATTAGCTACCCCGCCAAATGACTTTGACACGTCAAAATTATGGTAAATGTAAGACAGCCTCTATGAATGATTGATCTAAAGGTTTAAGACCACGAGGGAGACCGTGCCAATAGTGGATTGACTAAGTGAAAATGACAAAGAATTCGATTGGAAATAATTAGAAGGAGAAAAGTAGTGGAAGAGAGAGATGAATAGAGACATATTTGGGATCGATTTTCCGTAAGAGGGAGATAACGATAATGATGAATTAACAATGTTTAATACTGAAAATACTTCACCCTTAATAATTAATTGGTCCAAACACAGTGAAAGAATGTCGCATTTTATTGAATTTTAAACAAAAAGGGAAAATAAATATTGGTCGTCCCTTAAGGAGATTGAATGATTCAATTCTTTGATGTATAAACAAGTAAATGGTCTAATTCCAGGAAGCAGAATATATAGATAAATAATAATTGTATTGTATTGTAAGCCTATGTTTTCCCTTTAACAAGATACTTTCGCCGAATGTACAGGAAAACGCTCACTGTGTTTACAAAGAGACCTAAAATTACGTCTGGGGAAAAGAATCGTATATACTCAACCTAGGATTTAAGGAGAGATCAGGGCTTGCTTGGTTTAGGCTAGGGGCATGGAAATTTCTAAAAATTAGCGACGATCACGATATCCGAATATGTCCAATGTGCGGGAAGATGAGATACATATATTAGGAAAATGTAATGATTTAGAATATTGGAGACGTCAGTTATTACCGGAAAGATTTCTAAATTCAAATCGGGAAAGATTGGCATGCTACGAGTTATTGGTAAATCCAGAAAATTGGATAAACCTCTGGTAAATTTCTGGACAAAACGCGAAAAATAAGGACAACACTCATTCATGAATAAATATATGTTATCAAAATGCAATACCATTAATTATTAACAATTATATATAAATTAATTAGTGTATAATGCTATTGTGTTATTATTTAATTGTAATATTAATGTGTTTTCTTTATGTAATTGTAATGTTAATGTTTTTTTAGTGTATAATGCTATTGTGCTATTATTTAATTGTAATATTATTATTGTGTACTCTTTATGTAATTGTAATGTTATTGCTGTTTTTGTTGTTTATTTTTCTTTACACTGGTACCAATTATTACTTTATTGTAACGGACTGTCAACAGCACGTACGGCTTACTGCCCGTGCGACCCATATTTGTAAATAATATTGTAAATATCTTACTTTTTGTCTAATAATAAAGTCCCTTTAGAGAGATTTAGGCGCTCTCCCGCTACAGGGAAGAATTTGAACCATACTAATTTTAGTTACACTTGTTTTCGTATAGATGTCATTTTGAGTGTTACGTGGTCAGCGTTCCGCCTCATACTTGACATCTAGGAAACCAAGGTAGTGCTAGGACGGGAAAATTCGGAAAATTTTGCTTAGAGGCATTTTCATTCAGGCTTAAGGATTTTTTACGAGCCTGAAAATCTTCAGACTCGGGACCCACGGCTTAACCCTTTATAGGTTACTGGTAAGTATAGTTACCACTTGGTATATCAGTTTATTTTGTATATAGAATCATTTTTATATTGAACCTTATGTCTAGACTCTGTTTATGTTAATGCTCTCTGGTATGTATAATCAGTAAAGATAATTGATAAAATGTATTATTCACTATGATTACATGGGCCCAAGAAACTGGATTTTTCACATTTCCACTTGATTATAAAATCCCTTTAGTATTGCCCTATAAAGGGGTTAAAGTCCCTCCCGGAGGACTTGCTCCTTGGATTTTTCCGTCCTAAAAAATCCATTGAGCCCGGCCGGGTTTGAACCCGCGACCCTCGGGACCAGAGGCAAGGAGCATAACCACTAGTCCACCGCGGCCGATAATAATAATAATAATAATCATAATAATCATAATCATAATAATAATAATAAATAATAATAATAATAATATATAATATATTAGGATTAAAATGCTTAATTTTATTATCTCATTACTGAAGTGTTAAATTTAATGACAAATTAAATGATCGAACAAATGTTTTTATTTTTTTTCAGCACGAAATCATTGTTGGAAACTAATCTTCGTTCTCGAAAGCGAATTCGTTATTAATAACGTAGTAAAAACTGCGAGAGATGTTGAAAATTATATTTTGACGATATAATATAAACAAATCCACATGAATGAAAAGAGGAAATCTAAGACTGTACTGTAGCGTTTGAGACTCGTATTCGTGAGGTTTCGGATTCAAACCCATGGTGTCGATATTACCTGACAATTTTCCTCGTTTTCCTCAGGATGCCAACGCAAATTGTAGTCTGGAATTTCATTAGCAAGACAATTGCCATTCCAATGTTAGCCTGATTTTGAAATGAAACCAGTGATCCACAAAAAACACACAACGTTAAGAAAAACAATTTCTGAACCATCTGGAAAAAAGCTATAGTTTCTAGAGGTGACTTTATCTTACATGTGTACGGTGTGTTTTATATATATATATATATATATATATATATATATATATATATATATATATATAACCACTCTGACTGCTACCATTTGTGCAGTTTTCTTTTGGATCGTCTTTTGTTTCCGTTGTATATACTAGCGTAGAGTTCATAACATCCGAGGTTATTAATCAAAAAGCTTTGCCCGGGCCCACAGGAGGCAAAGGTTGATTCATCTTTCTTTCCTAAACACTAAACATGAATCAACAATAGATCTCAAGACACTAGAGTACTTTAAATTGAATGTATCATTATTGTTATTAATCATGAAAGCTAGACGGAAAATAAAGGAAGCTAGAATGATCTCCTAAATAACTAAGTTTCAGTACAGGAATATCAAACAGCAGCATGCACATAAATAACTTGAACATTAATCAGGATATATATAAAAATGATGTTTAATAATAACAAGACGTCTGAAGTGGATGAAAAATATAACAAATGTAAATACTTGATCATTCTTTAAACAAAAAGAAAATAAATAATAATCCTTAACATCGCAAAACTATATCATACCTCACACAACATTCATACCACGGTCCAAGCCAGGGTAGTCTTTCCCCGGTCCTCAGGACCAAAACTTAAACCACGCCACTCGCGGCTCCAGACGACGTTGTCTCAACTCAAAGTTCCGATCGAATGATAATGTTCAGCATGTGCATAGCGTATTTGAGCGTTCCGAGGTAAAAGGGGAGATGCGCAGCACAAACAGCGTAACAGGAGAGGCAAAAAGGAGAGTGGGGGTAGATGCATAGAGAAAGGATATTGGCATAGTTCACGAATCTTACTGTTTTGGGAGGATAACGGCACTGCAGTAGCGAACCGAAAATCGCACTTTCGGTTCACATGTTTAAGCAAATAACTTAATTTTATATTATATTTCATTATCCATGACTAGAAACAAAATGTAATTAATAAAACAAATAATTCTATTGTGCAGAAATAAGAATACATGGGGGAAAAATTAAAATATACCATGTTGAAATTTACCTGGATGAAGCTTTCCAGTTAGACATAATTTTTAGTGTATTTTGTTAGAAATTCCAATTGTTACCCATCTGACAATCAGCATTTTCTGGTACTACTGTATTTTTATATAAAATGAGAGTTGTCCCTATAATTGCTTGCCCATGGAATGGCCTATTCTCAGTTTAAGATAGAATAAACTGCCTCCAATCACAGAGGATAGTTGGTAATATCTTCATTAACAAATTGCAGAGATTCGGAAATGGCTGTTAAGGAATGGCTAACAAACACATGTAAAAAGTAATTCTTACACAACTTCCCACAAATCCTGAGAGTTTGAGATAAACCGAGAGAACGTTACTGGATAATGAGGGGACTATATAATTATCCTTGCTGAAGACTGAAATCGATAAATAATTTATTGATGGTCCTTTGATAACAAATTACATGGTGATAAGCAAGACGTAATTGAGATTAAAAAATTGTTAAAATGACCAACTTAATTTTTTTAATTATTATAGTATGTGCAGAAAGAAAATTATATGCAGAAAATTCTGTCTAATTTTACATTGACGCTTCGTCTGTGAGATTTATGTGATTAAAGAAAACTTAGATGATTATTATTTACAAAACGTGGGAGATGTGATTAGGCAGGAACAGGAAATACAATATTTATGGCACAACGGTTAGTACTTGATAAGAATTATAGGGTTTTCTTTTTCGATTCTCGGCTGTACCATAGAAATAATTATTTGAGTTCAGAGTCTACAATGTGCTTCACTCAGACCCTGAGAACAAACGAGTTACTGTATGATCTGAGAAGAAACAAACCCAATTTAAAAAACTTACTTAGGCAAGGTGTTTATGTCACCTAAAGTTTTAATAATTGTATAACAGTTACCTGATATCTCGGTCGTCCTCAATAATTTGTAGTGTTGTTTTATAGGATGCCTTTCGATAACTTATGTATCATCTTCTGCTTTCATTTTGGTACATTTTGTTTTCCTTTATGGGTTTTAATCTTATTCTCGACAAATATCCGATTATATCTGAACTCGCAATCTACTTATAATTCCGTTCTTAAACGTATGTATTGTAGGAAGAACACATCGGCATTGGACGGTTTTTTTAGATAATTTATAACTTTCTTAGATTAAAAGATCAACAAAATAAGTATAGATTTACATATTACAGAAATGAAGGAAAGTAAATCTTTAGAAAATAACAGTTTATTCTTCTCCTTCTTCTTCCTTCCTTCCAAGTATTAGGCCAAGGCCTGTTACGATCCTATAGAAAATTTTCCCTCCAGCGTTTTATAGGACAGCCCAGAGATCTTCGTCCTCTTGGTATATAATTATAAACAGCTTTGGGGATCCGATTTGAACTCATTCTTTCAAGATGGTGTTTCCAATTTAGTTGGTACTGTTTAATATATTCCAAAATTGGCGTAGTCTTCAATTCTTTTAAGATATCGGTGTTCCTTTTCCGATCCCATCTGGTGTAACCCGCTGTTCTGCGCATGAATCTCATTTCACAAGCCATTATTCTGCTTTCATGTTGTCTTTTTAGTGTCCATGCTTCACTACCATAGGTCAACACTGGTCTAGCCAAAGTGTTATATAAACGTAATCTGATGTTTTTTTGTACAAGGGATGGTTTCATAACTTGATTAATAATTCCCAAACTTATATTATAACTAGTATTTTTTCAGGGATATCCTTTTCATCCCACATAGAGAGATAATATCCAAGATATTTAAATTGATTAGATCTCTCTAAAATTTTATTCTGGAGACAGATTTTACTTTGTATGGGGTCCTTCCCATGAAATGCCATAATTTTAGTTTTGTTAATTGATATTTCCATATTAAATTTGGCACCTATTTTTTTGTAAATTATAAATTGATCGTTGCAAATCATTTTCGGAAAGTGCCAGAAGAGCTAAATCGTCTGCAAAAAGAATAGCATCGAGTTTGAGGTTCCTATTGATGGGTATATATCCTCGTTGTGTTTTCCTCCATTCGTTTATTAATTTATTCATGTATATAATGAAAAGCACCGGTGAAAGTCCACATCCCTGTCTTACTCCAGTGTTGATCTTTTCCCAAGAAGATAATTTGCCATCTTGTTTAACAGAGATTTCATTATCTTTATAGATGTTGAAGATATTAGTAATATGTTGTTGTGGAACGTTATCATCAGCTAATATATTTCTGTCTACTTTGTCAAAAGCCTTTATCAAGTCAACTAAGGCGATATGAGTTTCTATATTGAAGAAAATAACAGTTTAAAGAAGTTAAATAGCGAGTATTAAGATATATGAGCATTTGTCATTTAAAATCAACAATATATTAAATTATTGTACTGATAGTTTCCTTTTACTATCACTGTAGAAATGCCTTGTTGATCACGCACAATTTACTCAAACAGAGCTGGTATAATCGCCTCACTCTGATGGTTGTCCGTTTATATAACAAACAAAGCGAGCATTGGACAAGCATCACAGTGAGGCGACTATAAATAGCATATGGCAATCTCAAAACGTATACCCACGTAATTTCAGGTTCAACATAAAATAATGCTATGGAATTAAAATTAAGCAGAGCGTTAATTTAAAATTAGCTCTTAGATGACTTTTTCTTACTGTAAAACACGTCCCTTTTTAATAAATATTGGAACTGTTTTCAGAACACCTTGCATTTTTTAGACGTTTGGTGTTTTTTTAAATAAGTAATCTTTAAATTAGTTACAGGATATTACCTGCGAATTATGAGGTTATCTTTGGTAAACATCAGGGCGTACTACGCTTCCTTTGAGTGTAAGTAAGTATATTTACCTTTCGGATTAAATATAACGCTCAATTCTAAAGCTTCTTCCTCCCTTCTCTGAAAGACTTTTGAAATAAAACTGCATTTATATTTCAAAACAATATTTCTTAACTGTCCATCGCTGTGGTCTCGAGGTAGTGTGTTGCCTTGTCACGCAGCGGGCCCGGGTTCGAATCCCGGTCGGGACAGGCTCGGGTGAGGTTTTTATCGGGGTTTTTCCTCACCTCTAAGATAAATGTCAGGATTCTAAGGGCCCAATGGTCCCCGAAAATCATCCGGCCACCATCATCATCCCTAACATTATCACCATCATCCTTCATCGGTGTGGAAAGCAACGGGAAGCTACCACACCTACAATTCCCTAGTAAAGCTGCCAAGCATAGCATCAAAATAATGCTATGCTTGCAGTGAAAGACCTGCCCTCGGGTAGAATTACTATGGATGGATAGATTCCTTAAGCTCTTGTTTTTTTTTTAATGTCTCATGTTTATGCTTTTCTGTTCTGGCCCAAAACTTGGGATATTCTTCTCTCAATGCCTGAGTTTAATTTCTCCTTTGTAGGTTCTTTTATGTGTCTGGCGCCTATCAGGCAATTTGTCGCAAGAGAATTTTAAACTCTGAATCGTGTACATATGTTTTGACTACACAATGGCATGGAGTACCTCCCTCATGAGTAATTAACTTGATACCTGGGCCACCTCCGAGACAGCACGAGCATTTAAGATAGGCCTAAACATAAATATTAATATTATAAGGGTAATTATGATTACTGTAAATTGTTCCTAGAGTATTGGAGCCTTACAATTTCCTAATATTTATCTAACAATTGAAGAAGTGCCTGGAAAAAATATCGAGGAAACATGTCTCGACTAATATAGAACCCGAACCACTACGTCCACTCGTTGTTCTCGATAATAGCTTATCTTAGTAATATATAACTTGAAGTGATCATTTCTTATCAACAGAGAGTGGAATTTGTTCCACAATGACGAAGGCTTACTTGTAGTGGTATAGAATAGAATATAATAGAACATGGAGGCTTCTTGTAGGAAAACCAGAGGGAAAGCGCCCAGCTGGTAGACCAAGAATGAGGTGGGAGAATAACATTAAATATGATTTGAGGGAAGTAAATTATACAGGACATGACTGAAAAACATTAGCTCAGGATAGGGATGTATGGAGAGCTTAAGTCCGCGCGGTCATGGATCTCCGGGTTCGATAGTGCCAGTGAGTTAGTTAGTTATTTGTTAGTGAGTCAGTCACTGCAAAATAATGCTCTGACCTGTTCAGAATATTAAAAAAGGAGTAGCTTTCTTTATTTTGGTAATCAAAATTGGATAATTATCGAGGTGAAACACGACTGTGATTGGTTTTAAAACAAAATTCATTGCAACATGATTGGTCATTGACTCCCATTTGGGACATGAGTTAAATAGTCAGCAATTGATATTATCTTGAAAATACACAGATTGGTCTATTCCGCTACATGGATTACGACTACCTTCATGGTGATAACAAAAAAGGTAAAGCTGCAACATGCTAACACTCTTATTACGAAGGCCATAAAAATAAAGCAAACAAACATTTTTCCAAGGAATTTTAAAGCAGAACGTTATTGGCAATGAACTAGTGAGAAATGTTAGTATGTTTGGCAAAACATCAATGTCAATAAGTAAACACGGAATTACAATTGGCATGTGTTTATGTTACATATATTTATTTATTTATTTTACACAAGCATAAAGTACAAGTTAAGACTAATATTTGGATAAAATAAAGCCAAGTCGGCATTGAACTGACAGCATTAAGGTCTAGATCATGAATGTCAGCTGTATCTTACTTCATCAGTGAAATATGGAGATGAAAGAAATACTAAATATTTTTTCTGACTTTTAAAAGTGTTTTTAGTTCATGTGATTTTTTCACTAGCTCCATTCCTCAAGAAAAGCTTACGTTATAGTAATTCTGCCCGAATGCAGGTCCTTCACTGCAATCATAGCATTTTCATGCTATGCTTGCAGCTTTACTAGGGAATTGTAGGTGTGGTACACCTTCCCGTTGCTTTCCACACCGGTGAAGGATGATGATGATAATGATGAAGACCATATGATTTCGGGGACCGTTTGGGCCTTAAAGTTTTCCAGACATTTGTCTAACAGGTGAGAAAAAACCCCGATAAAAACCTCACCCAGAAAAACTGCCCCGACCGGGGATCGAACCCGGGCCCGCTACGTGACAAGGCAGCCCGCTACCTCGAGACCACAGCGGTGGATATATATATATATATATATATATATATCTAATTTTATTAAATGCAATTTTAATTGTTTTGGTGGTAAATTTAAAACTATATATTAACATTATAATTTCTCTCGAATGGGGTGAATACCTAGACATATATGTACAACCTTAGACAAAAAAATGAGTCATCCGCAGATTCTATCAATCGATCGGGGAACTTCGTGAGCGCTCGCAGAAGCCGTATTCACATCAACACGTTTTCAGTAATTGTACTGGGTTGTTTACTAGTTAACGCAGTGCACACTCAAGTAACATGAAAGAGAGAGAGGAGTGTTTCCGTGGTTGGGAGGTTTAACAGACATCATCTGCGTTCGTAACCTCACGGGTTCGATTCCCGTTCTACTTTTTTTTAAACTAAATGTTAGAATAGCATTTCGCCTGTAATATAATTTTATATTTGAGTTTTATGGCTTTAACGCACACACAAAACACCCAAAAACATAAACTAAAACCTTCTTCTGATAAATAAATTAGGATAGAAAATAATATATTCTGACATAAAAACTTTAACAAAAACAAAATCAATATCGGGTGTATGAACCCTCAGCATCTATTACCGCCTTCTATCTGCGGGACATTGATGTAATCAAATTTCTATAGGCACGTGGACGATCGGCTAGAGCATCCCAGACGTTTTGAATTTGTTCCCATAAGCCATCTTTCGTCTTTTGTACATCTGCAGGCCAATTAGAGTTCATCTCTATTTTCATCTTAACCCACACATTTTCGATTGGATTGAAATCTGGTGAATAGAGAGGCCAGTCTGTTACTCTGATATTCTGCCTCTCCGAGAACCAGTTTGAAACCGCTCGACATCTCATGAGAGCAGTGCAAATCGAGCTCGATCCATAGTGCAACGAGATTATTACGTCTGCCCTAAGGATAATGGGCTCCTGGCTAATACAGGGACACACTGTATCTGGATGCTGATTCGTTAGATTAGGTATTCCTAAGGAGTAAGCTTCGCAATACATACTCGTAATTCACTGCTGCATACTAGTAATGATTCTCTCTACACATAACTTTAAAAATCACTGTTGAAATATATATTAAGGGTCGTATCTATGAACGTAATAGACCGTAAAAGTCGTTCTCTGCTGAGAAAGTTGCATCCAAAGACTTTTTGCGTACTCAAACATTTGTTCATACGATAATAATTGTCGAAATTCCTAAGCTACCTAGCGAGGTGACTTTGCAGAGAACGAATAGTGAGCAACCCGATGGGAACCAATGGTAACCGATGTAGTTTGAAATCTTGCCGCATACCTTGCTGCTTTATCCAATATGTCGGACCTTGAAGACTTCAATCATGTTTTCGGTATACGCGGAGAAGAGGAATTTGATAGAGTCTACCAAAGAATTCAACTAGAAGAACAGGAGATTCGGCGTAATATCGCGCGACGCAGACATCGTCGTATACGGTATTATTTGCGGGACGCAAGCGTAAGTGCGTTCCTCTAGCAGACGAAAATAACGGAAGTGGTTTCATCGCTGAGAATTCTGGGTAATTTCTTGCCAATATTACGAAAACGACGACTTTCATGCATGACCAGTTAGTGGGTCGCTAATTCGATCTTTGCACTTGCTCACGGAAAGTCAGTTCACCGGTGATTGGAAGTAATTTGAGTAGAGACTAATGTATTTGCATGCGGCTCTAAGAATGTTTTCTATGTTTTTCAATACTTGTCTGTCTTTTTATTTCGTTCACGGTAATTTGTAATACGATACTCATTTTAGACGAATATCCCACGCCTCTCTTGCCGATTCTGTATCCATTGCCTAGTGGTTTATCCTCGCCATGTGACCTCCCCATTTCAATTGTAGTCTTTCGCTTGTCGTGAGAACATAACAAATGCTAAATTTGTTGAGGTAACTTGTTTTATACGTAGCCAACCCCTACAAAGTCCGCAACCAGCAGAACATGTGTTGCATGTAAATTGTTGCACGAAAGTAAACACGAACGAGTCGTTATTGATCCGCTTTTCAAGGTCAATGCTCCTTCCGCCCACAATCATAAAAATTTTCCTTCACTTCTAAGGGAAATCCTAAGTCCTCCCCAAAACTTATGCTAAGTTTTAATACTGAATAAAAAACAAACGATAATTATTTATTATTGCTCTTATTGCTCTCATGATTGTTAACTTTTGAAGTAGAGTTGCTTAGATATTAATACATTTAATATATCATCATTAAGGGGCGGATTCCTATGACATGTCATATTTTTACCAAAGCCTATCATCATCATCATCTGCCTTTCAAGTATTAGGCCCAGTGGCCCGTTACGGTCTCCCGACATGTCCGAAAAGGTCGACCCACAGATCTTCTGCCTCGAGGAATGTAGTGAAGAATTTGTTTTGGTATTCTGTGACGATCCATGCGCTGAATATTGTTTCTATATTCTTGGAGGTATTCAGATATAGGCACGATGTTTAACTCTCTGGCTATTGTTGAATTTCTTTGGTGGTCTAGAAGGCTATAACCTGCAGTTCGTCGCAGAAATTTCATCTCCGTGGCTGTAATATGACGATCATCCTGAGTTCTGATGGTCCAAGCTTCACTGCCATAACAGATTATGGGTCTAGCGAGAATTTTATAGATTTTCATTCTTGTGTGTCTCTGCACTTTTGATGGTTTAAAAACTTGGTTGATAATTCTTAAAGCTTTATTATAGTTTTGTATTTTAAAGGATATATCACATTCCTCATTATAAGTTAGATTATATCCTAAGTATTTAAATGAATTAACTTGCTCTAATATTGAATTCTGAATACAAATTTTACTTCTTACTGGGAATTTCCCTTGAAAGGCCTTTATATTCTAAGCTTCAAGTAAAGTAAAAGCATTTATATATGCCTTATTAAGTGGTTTTTATTGGGTCTTAAAAGTCATATTTCTCACTTTTTCAGATATTTGGTCATACTTCTGCTTATTTTTATGATAAAGTCATATTTTGGATTTATTTAATAGCCTAGTCATCAGGTGATTGTAAATAACCAACATTGTATCTGTATAAAAATCGTCAGTTTCACAGTTCACTTGTTTGGAAGGTTTCTGTTAACAGGTAGCAAACGTTTGCACTGGACAATAGAAGAAGATTTCCTTTTTCTTACGATACACTTGCAAATGTATATGAATTAACAATTAATATAGTATGGGTAAAAAAATGCATTCAATTATAAGGTCATATTTTTATCTTTTTAGGTCATATTTAAACCTTTTTTAGGTCATAAAAGCATGCATATTTTTCATTTTTAGGTCATTGAAATCTGTCCTTTCATCATAGTACATTCACGAATTTAGACCATTTCTTGACCTGTTTCGGCCTTAAGAGAAACACCATCCAAAAGTCTTTTGAGTGGACGTCCTGGTCTCTTTCTTCCTGCATGTTCATATCCTAACATTTGTTTGGGTATTCTGTGATCTTCCATTCAATGAACTAGTTGCATCCATCTTGACTTGTTATTAGAAAAACCTAAGGAATTTCAACTTTACTTGCAAGTCTCAACACGGAGAAATCCAGAAGATATTAATACAAGTAATGAAATGTATTGACATTTCGAAACAAAGGAAATACATTTGCATTTACATTGCACACAGGCCTGCTTGGCCGTAAGTACATTTCTTTTCATAAATAAAAATCATAAAACACCTAAGAATATGTAAACAAATACGTGACTGCACACCTACACTATACATAAAGAATATGTTGTTTTTTTTTTCAAATGCCCCAGGTTTGTCCTCCGACATTCCTGGTTTCTCTTCTAGCATGGCGTACTTGTAACCCACTTCTGAGGTTGTGGCGCCTGGGTTACGTTGCCCCGATGATATGATGGGTGATGATGATGATAATGGTGCGCCAGGAGAGTCCCTAATCCTAAGCTTATCCTAAGATGAATATGAATGATGATGATGATGATGATGATGATTGCGATGGCCATATGATTTCGGGGACCGTTTGGGCCTTAAAGTTTTCCTGACATTTGTCTTACAGGTGAGGAAAAATCCCGGTAAAAACCTCACCCAGAAAAACTGTCCCGACTGGGGATCGAACCCGGGCCCGCTGTGTGACAAGGCAGCACGCTAACCCGAGACTACAGCGGTCGACACACAAAGAATTATAAAAACAAGAAGAAATATATACAGTACATACACAATAATATATAAAAACAGTAAATTTTGTATATTAATAATTTTTAAAAAATGCTGATGGACACAGCAGCTGTAATACTTGGAGCCGGAACGAACCAAGAAGAAGAAGAAGAGGAGAAAAAATTACTACGGAAGAAATTAAAAAAAGGGAGGAAAACACAAACACACCCACACCTATCCATTAATACACGCGCGCGCGCGCACACTCATAGCACCCCCACCCTTCAGGCATCAAATGCACTATCAGGCTATTCAACGTATTAAGATTACTTATTACACAGTGTGATTATAAAGTCCCAGTACATTTTGTGGATAACGTAGCGCAAATAAAACAAAAATTATAAGGTAGTTTCTACTATCAAGTTAGTGTTCAACATAACCTCCATCAATCTCAAAACATGTTTTCCAACGACGCACCGTCGCCCGGAAAACATGCACCAACATATCCTCTGTTATCATTTCATTCGCTTGGCATATGCGTTCTTTCAGCACTTGCAGATTAAAAACCTTGATTCTGTACACCTGTTGCTTGATGAACCCCCAAGCAAAAACGTCCAGGGGTGCGAGGTCTGGCGAACGAGATGTCCAGATACGAGGAGATGCTCTTCCAATCCACCTTTTGGGAAACCTGTCATTGAGATACCCGCGTACAGCCAGAGCAAAGTGTGGTGGTGCTCCATCTTGTTGCAACACCACTGTATCAGCGATACCATCTTGCTGTAACTGTGGCTGTAAGAAAAGTTGCAACATATCAAGATACACGTCTCCCGTGAGGGTTTCCTTTGGAATCTGTCTCTAACTTCCTCGTACGACTGGCCTCTTAAATGCGCAGCAACAATCTCTATCCGCTCTTGAATGGTGAACATATTTGTATCTTTCGAATGGCTGTAACAGAAATACGATATGTAAGCGATTACTTTAAAATGTACTGGGACTTTATAATCACACTGTATAATATAATTGAAGATCGGAAAAAAATATCATATTGAAATTCTTATTATTGATAATACATATTTCCTTATTGATCTCCAATTTTGCTATCCCTCAATTTCCTTACTGTACCCAAAAATGTGCATGTTTTCACTTCACTCTCGATCCGTCCTAATAGATCCCAACATGCCACTCTCCCACAATCCGACCTGAGAAATATCTCCAGCAGCAACTGCAATTTAAGTTGCTCTGACTCTTTCCAGAATGTTATAATATGTTCCCGGTCATTGCACAGAGGGTACATTTTAATGCCTTCTTCGCTTGTTGAATTATGGGTCATCAATCCCCCCAAACGAAACCATGCAATATCACTTTTATGATGCCCATCCAAAAAGTCAATATACTTTTCCCTGCAGGATTAATACAATGTAACATCTCTATTTAGGGGATGTGGAAGATGAAATGCAAATATACAATAATAAGCTATTATACTTTACTCACTCACTGGCACTACTGAACCCATAGGTTAATGGCCGCGCGGACATAAGCTCTCCAAAGATCCCTATCCTCAGCTAATGCTTTCCAATCATTCCCTGTATAATCTACTTCCCTCAAATCATAGTTAATGTTGTTCTCCCACCTCATTCTTGGTCTACCAACTCGGCGTTTTTCTTCTGGCTTTCCTACAAGAAGTTTACATGCACGTCTTTCATTCCCCATACGTGCAACATGACCTGCCCATCGCAGTCTACGAGACTTAACTGTTCTTATTATATCTGGCTCCCTATAAAGACCATGTAGTTCATTGTTATGTAGTCTTCTCCATTCACCTGTCTGTTCATCTCTCTTTGGTCCAAAAATTTTCCTAAGAACTTTATTCTCAAATAATCGTAATCTCCTTTCCTCCCTTAAAGTAAGAGTCCATCTTTCGCACCCATATAATACAACTGGTAGAATAATAGTTTCATATATTTTCAGCTTAACATTGCTATAATTATTATTATTATTATTATTATTATTATTATTATTATTATTATTATTATTATTATTATTATTATTATTATTATTATTATTAATCAGTCTATTATGGTAATACCATATTTTAAATCAAAACTATGTTTATGAGAGACGATGATCAAATTTTAAAACGTAAATAAAGGTCTAAAATTACAGACTAAATGGCGGAGTTTATTACTATTGGAGGCCTACTCACAATAGAAGTAATGTAGAGAATATCACTAAAAATTATACAGTTTAATTAAAACCTGTTTTATAGTTGACTTATGCAATAAAAAAAATACTGGTTAATTCTCTCAACTATCTGGTTCGGAATATTCTCTTTGCAATTTGAAAGAATTTAATATTAATAGTTAATGAGCTTTATTTTATCGATAATACTGCTATACATTAGGATATATTCCATATATATATATGTATGTATATCGTCTATCTGTCCATTATTCAATTTATTCACATATCTGGCTATCTATCTATTATTCCTTCCCCTAAATTAAATTTGACCATCATCGCGCTATTACTACAAATAGAGTACTGTGGTAATGCGTCAAATTAGGGAATTATCATTACGAAATCCGGTTCATGTTAGATAACTCATACGGATTAGTTTCCATTAGTCAGGATTATGGACGATATTAGTATTCTATGATGTGAGGATTTGTTACACCCTAGTGATGGAATAAGACAATATCAGTTAGAACAATAATTATCCATATCAACGGCCAATGTAGCTAACTTGGATGCGATATGTTTATGTCATATGAATTGGTTCGTTATTGCTTTCATTTCATAAAATATTTCATTTTACGAATAAAGAGGATTTTGTTAAAAATATCACATTTCAATAAAATTATACCAATTTCTTTTACGTTGCTTACTTAAGAGCAATGTAGCCTATAATATTCTACAGTGTGATTATAAAGTCCCAGTACATTTTAAAGAAATCGCTTACATATCGCATTTCTGTTACAGCCATTCGAAAGATACAAATATGTTCACCATTGAAGAGCGGATAGAGATTGTTGCTTCCCGTTTAAGAGGCCAGTCGTATGAAGAAGTTAGAGACAGATTGCAAAGGAAACCCTCACGGGAGACGTGTATCTTGATATGTTGCAACTTTTCTTACAGCCACAGTTACAGCAAGATGGTACCATTGACACAGTGGTGTTACAACAAGATGGAGCACCACCTCACTTTGCTCTCGCTATACGCGGGTATCTCAATGACAGGTTTCCCAAAAGGTGGATTGGAAGGGCATCTCCTCGTATCTGGGCACCTCGTTCGCCAGACCTCGCACCCCTGGACTCTTTTGCTTGGGGGTACATCAAGCAACAGATGTACAGAACCAAGTTTCCTAATCTGCAAGTGCTGAAGAACGCATACGCCAAGCGAGTGAAATGATTACAGAGGATATGTTGGTGCATGTATTCCGGGCGACGGTGCGTCGTTGAGAAACATGTTTTGAGATTGATGGATGTTATGTTGAACACTAACTTGATACTAGAAACTACCTTATAATTTTTGTTTTATTTGCGCTACGTTGTCCACAAAATGTACTGGGACTTTATAATCACAGTGTAGTTTCCTTACGTGGAATTAACCATATAAGCTAGAAACTAGAAGTTTCATAATGTGGTTAGAAAATAATACTGAATTAAAATAACCGATAAGCAATATGGGGCATAAGGATATGTCTCCATCTTTTTTTTTCATAAGTTGTGAAAAGTATCACAAATATTAACATCTCATACTAATTAACTAACTAACATAATGTGTCATGGCGGCTAGCTACTAACACGCACAAGTTACGCTCCAGGTTTTAAGTTATTTTTCAGCAGGTGCCTTCGTTATTTCATAGCTAAAGTTGTATATTCGTAGTGAGTTTAAGTTTAAATTTATATTAGTTAGTGTCAAAAGTGTGTACATTTAACAACATGGGAAAAAACACACGTAATTCTAACAATGATTCGACAAGTTCTACGGAGGAAGCATGTGGAAACGTGTGGTGAAAGAGGCGCTACAGGATCCCGGCACTCTGCAGGTGTTTGTGTCCATGTTGCGGGACCAGGTAGTGGCGGAACTGCAGAAGACCATCCAGGACAACACTAAAGTAATTGAGGATCTGAAAAAGACCCTCGATGAAAAGACAGAAAGATTGAGGTGTTAGAAAATAAAATAGACGACTTAGAACAATACCAGAGACGTCAATGCCTCAGGATTTTTGGTGTAAAAGAAGAGGCCGGAGAGGACACTGACCAGAAAGCCATCGAGGTGGCCAAAAAAATCGGTGTCGATTTATCAGTGACTGACATTGACAGAAGTCACCGTGTTGGTGTTAGTAATGCTGAAAGACCGCGCTGCAGCATTTATAGGATATGTACTTCCATGAGGACAAATATCTTTCTGAGGGGCGACAGTTATTACTAACCTATTGTCCGCTGTCTATAATAGTGAAATTTGTTAGTTATCGCAAGCGCAGTGAAGTTTTTCTAAGCAAGAAAAAGTTGAAAGGAAGTGGGGTCACTGTTCGCGAGGACCTAACGAAGTGTCGCTATCGCCTGCTACAAGAGAGTATACAGAAATACGGTATTCAAAATGTATGGACAATGGACGGTGCCGTCATAGCTAAAGTGAATGGCGAAAAACGCAAAATTAGATCTTCTACGGATATCAATTAGATAGGACCTGAGTGTAAATATGTTTACTTTGTCTTTTCTTTGCTAACAATTATATTGTTAATTTATTTCTAATTTAGGTAAGTTTTAAGTTTATTATTTTTTATTTAGGACAACTTACTTGTTTTATTTTAATTTAAGTTCTTTGTTTAGCTAAATTATTTTAATTTTATTAGAGTTATTACAGTACATAGTTTATTTTTACTTTCTGCTATTGGCAACATTGAGCTGACAAATGAAGACATGTTTGCAACCTCTGACTCACTCACCTTCTCCAATCACCCCTCTTATTGTGCAGACAACTTTTAACGCGGTAGCAACATTCCTCAATCCCAACCATCCCCTCCAACAACAAATACTACTAGTCTACTTAAGAATGCATTTTCTATTGATAAATCATCACTTAAAATCGCTTCACGTAAATTCACAAAGCATTCTGTCCCACTTTGATGAGTTTGAAACCATATTTTCATCTCTTGGACTGAGCGCCATTTTAATTTCGGAAACCTGGCTGACCCCTTCCATACCTTCGTCCCTTGTTCACCTAGACGGATATACATTGCTCAGAAATGACAGAATAGATAAAAGAGGTGGAGGAGTTTGTGCCTTTATATCAAATGAGCTTAATCCAAGAATTGTCCACAAGTCCCCTTCTGTATATTCCGCTCGCCCCGAGTTCTTATTCGTAGAAATTCAAGCCAGTCTAAAAAAATGTCTCTTATGCATTGTATACAAACCTCCAAAAATAAGGCACCTTTCGGATCTAGAAAACGCTCTGAACGATTCATTACCTCATTATGAACACGTTATTGTCGCAGGCGATTTTAATACAAATCTTCTTCAGACTGACTCACCAGCCATACAACTTAAAAATATGTTCCAAAGCTTAAATATGACAATTGTTCCTTTCTCTGCGCCACAACATACTGCTAATACCGACACTCTACTGGACTTAATAGTGACTACACATCCACAGAAAGTACTGTCATATGGACAAATTCCTGCTCCCGGCATATCTGCTCATGACATTGTATTCGTAGAATACTCACTCCAATGTCCTAAAAGACGCTCTAAATTGATTACGTACAGAAATTTACAAAACATAGACGATACTAAACTAAAATCAGACGCTTTAGAACTACCATGGCACACAATATGGAATCTTAGATCAGTTGATGAAAAAGTAGACACATTTAATACACTGATATTACAACTATATGATAGACATGCACCAGTAAAAACCCGACGATTTTCCCGCCCCCCTGCACCCTGGATGAATGACTCAATACGTGAACTTATGTCAAAACGAGACAAAGCATACCGAACATACAGACGACATAAAAATGACGAGAACTGGCAACTGTACAAACAACTTAGAAACACAACTACACAAACTATACGCAATGCCAAACTACGACACGCCCACAGTATAATCGGACCTGAAATAAGTGCACGGGACACTTGGCGAAATCTCCGTGCAATGGGACTTAGACAGTTGAATCCCTCAACTGACTCTATAGACATTTCTGTACATGACTTAAATGAACATTTTACCTCAATACCCATGACACCTCCAGACAACAAGACTAAAGCAGACATTCTTAAAGACTTATCCCCATCCCCCCATATAGGAAGAGATAAATTTCACTTTAACGACATTTCGCCTATAGACGTTAAAAAAGCACTCAAGCGGATTAAATCCAATGCACAAGGAACAGATAACATCAGCATTTTAATGCTAAATAAAATCATTGACATTATACTACCCACAGTGACTCATATTTTTAATGCTTCCCTTATAACTTCTATCTTCCCTACTGTATGGAAACAGTCTAGAGTTCGGCCTATACCAAAAATAAGTACACCTGCTAACTGTAATGACTACCGACCGATTAGCATCCTTCCGACATTATCTAAAAGCCCTGGAACATATTGTACATAAGCAAATGACTGAATATCTCCAAGAAAATCACCTCCTTGATCCTTATCAATCCGGCTTTAGATATGGTCATAGTACAACCACAGCTTTGCTAAAAATTACTGAAGATATTCGTGAAGCCGTGGACAGACGTCAATTGACTCCTTTAACCTTACTTGACTTCAGCAAAGCTTTTGACACAGTAGACCACGACTTACTTATGATAAAGCTCAAGCACCTACACTTGTCTGACAGCGCTGTATCCTGGTTCGACTCATACCTGCACGGTCGTCAACAATACGTTTCATTAAACTCTAGATCTTCGTCTTGGCGCAACGTGCCGGCTGGAGTCCCCCAGGGCAGTGTTCTCGGACCTCTTCTTTTCTCAATCTACATAAATGACTTGCCAACTGTACTAAAGCACTGCCGTTATCACCTATACGCTGATGATCTCCAAATTTACCTACATTCACCTCCTCATTCTCTCTATAACAGCTTGACAAAAATGAATGCGATCTCATATCCATCTTTAACTGGTCTTCAAGTATCGGTCTAAATCTAAATCCTAACAAGTCACAAGTAATTCTAATGGGACAACAAAGACTGCTTACAACCTTTGACATATCTACACTACCAAACATTACTATAAATAATATAATCATCCCTTATTCTTCTTCAGTAATAGATCTTGGACTACATCTAGACGCAAATTTAACCTGGCAAACACAAGTGAAACACATATGTAAAAAGACTTTCTCCATCTTACATTATCTTAGACGTTTAAAGAATTTTCTCCCAGTTTCGTTAAAACAAATCCTTGTGCAGAATCTTGTGTTACCACACTTCGATTATTGTGACATTATATATAATGATCTAAACTATGACTTGTCGCAGAGACTGCAGCGTGTTCATAATGCTTGCGTTCGATTCATTTTCAATATCCGCCGTTATGACCATATTTCCGAACACTTTAATAACCTCTCTTGGCTCCGTCTTACTGACAGACGTAAATTGCACTCTCTTTCACTACTTTTCAAGCTTCTGAATTCCTACATCCCTACTTACCTGGCGTCTAGATTTGAGAAGTTATCCTCTTACCACAATATTGACACTAGATCACAAGATAGCAGTCTGCTAACAATTCCTCTTCATAGCACTTCCTCCTATTCTACTTCCTTCACAGTAGCCTCTGCCCGCTCCTGGAATCTCCTTCCTCAAGATATCAGGGGTTGCCGCACACTTGGTACCTTTAAGTCACGCTTATACAGTTACCTGTTGTCTAATAATTAATTTTTCTCCATTTATTTAATTTTATACTATGTCATTAATCTTTTCCTGTTTTTTATATATATTGTACATATTATATATTTAATTCGTTAAATTTAGAGTAAATCAAAATACATTATAAATATTAATTGTATTGTATTCATAACTTGTAATCGTTTATATATATATATATATATATATATATTGTAATTTAGATTTAAGACTATTTTTTGTTTGTATTTTTTTCAACCTGGTTGAGTGGTAGACAAGGCCTTAAGGCCTTAACTCTGCCAGGTAAAATAAAGCTATTATTATTATTATTATTATTATTATTATTATCAAAACCTAAGATTCATGACCGCGCGAACACAAGCTTTCCATTTATCTCTAGCTTCAGGTGATATTTTCCAGTCGCCCTCCGTATATTTGACCTCCCTAACATATGGGATAAATCTTATTTAATTATATATCACTTGTCTATCAAAGGATTCGACAAATTATGTTTATCCGATTTATTAATTTTATTATAAATGACTATTACCAAATTTACCACAAAGCGTTAGTTTCTGATCAATATCAGCATACATCAGCATGGACGTTTCAGAATTAGAACCTGTTCATCTCTCAAGGTGAAGTTCATCCATCCCTTATACAGGGAATCCATTTTAAGAGGAAACCTCGCATCATTCTGCCGCCGCTGTGAGTAGTACGATCGCAACGTGGGAGACAAGTTGTACACAACATCCCAGCGGTTCATTGTGTTATAGTGGGACGCATGTCGCTTGTTGTCGTATGTTACACAAGAAAGTAATCAAAAATGAAGTAGTACGGTTGAACAGCGAATTTATTTTATGTAATGTTACTTATTGACAAATAACCATAGAAAGCGTTTTCGGAGATTTTCTCAAAAATATCCTGACTGTACGATTCCTACAAAATCGTGCCTTTCGAAGTTGATGAAAAAGTGGCAAACAACAGGTTCAGTTTGTGATATACCGAAGAAGCGTGAAATGCACGTTTTAACAGTAGAGAAACTTGAGGATATTCGGGTGCGATTAGAAGTAAGTCCTAGAAAATCACTAAAACGTTTGGCGCAGGAAACTAACATATCCAAGGGGTCAGCCCACAAAGAGATCACACTGCGGAAATTTCAGGAACTTAAACAGGCAGATTTCGCCGCAAAATTAAGGTTCTGTAATTGGTTTCTTGAAAATGTGTATAATGGAATTTTGGTTCCATAGCTAATGTTTATGTCTGGCGAGGTATGGTTCCATCTTTCGAGACATGTAAATTCCCAAAATGTGCGAATGTGGAGTACTGAGAACCCGCATATTATACAGCAGGTGCCTTAGCATCCCATTAAAATAGGGGTTTCGTGTGCGGTAAGCGCACGGCGGATAATTGAGACCATATTTTTTGAAAACTGTGTAAACTCAGCTGTTTATGTGACAACAATGTTGCGTCCATTTCTTAATGAATTGACACAGGAAGAAAAGGATTATGGATATTTTCAACAGGATGGTGCCACTGCTCATAATTCTATAGAAATTTTACGTGAAATTTTCGATGACAGGATAATTAGCACAGGATTATGACCCCTTAGATCAGCGGACCTAATTACTGTGACTATTTAACTCATGCCCCAAATGGGAGTCAATGACCAATCACATTTCAATAATGTCTTATTTACAACCAATTACAGTCGTGTTTCGCCTAGAATTTACCAACTAAAGTTTATCATAATAAAGAAAGCACCTCCTTTTTAACATTCTGAATAGGTCATAACATTATTTTGCAGTGACTGACTCAGTAAGAAATATTGCTAACAGATTGTATATATAGTGCATGAATGTCAACAGAAAGCGCATACGAGAGATAATATCAAAACATTTGTAACAATTTGATTATACCACAAAAAACACTGTTTTCACTTTCTTAAACGAATTATTTTCCAGGAAATGACGTTCCAGAAAAATGTAATTCACATATTTACAATAGGACATCAGAAATGAATACCTATAACGTTGGTCATAAATTTCTCCACTAAGGTGCATTCTTACAACATTGCGATCCTTTGGCAATAAATAATATGATCTGGTTGCAGTGATAAACAAAAGAAGCAAATGAAGCGTACCAATCGTTTCTCATTTGTTTTCAAACATCGCCGTTTACATTAAATATATAAATATTTTAAAATAACTATGGTTAAATAATGATTTGTGAGTAAACAGCTTAATTTTATTCGTTAAATAGTAGTAACAAATGCCACTACTGATTTCCAAATTATCATAAGTAATGCCACGAGTGATTTCCAAATTATCGATAAATTCACGACTCACGAAGTGAGGAGTGAATTTTCTAGAGAATTTGGAAATCAAGAGTGGCATTTGTTAGGACTATTTAACGAATAAAATTAAGCTGTTTACTCACAAACCATTATTTAACTATAGTTATTTTAAAATATTTATATATTTAATGTAAACAGCGATGTTTGAAAACAAACGAGAAACGATTGGTATGCTTCATGTGCTTCTCTTGTTTATCATTGCAACCAGATCATACTATTTATTGCCAAAGGAACGCAATATTGAAAGAATGCTCTCTAGTGGAGAAAAAACACATCAAACTGTATATTAATTAATTTGTGATGTATGATGTAAATATGACAATTATATTTTTCTGGATTATTACCTGGGAAAAAATACATTTAAGAAAGTGCAAACAGTGGTTTCTTTTTTTGGTGGTATAATCAATTGCTACAAATGTTGACATGTATGCACTATATATACAATCTGGTAGCCGTATTTCTTATAGGCTCAGTCACTGCAAAATAACGGTCAGACCTATTCAGAATATTAAAAAGGAGGAACTTTGTTTAATATGGTAATTATAACACAAATATTTCGTGAAACACGACTCTGATTGGTTGTAAAACAGAAATCATTGAAACGTGATTGGTCATTGACTCCCATTTGGGGCATGATTTAAATAGTCTAGATAAATTCACTCCTCACTTCGTGAGTCGTGAATTTATCGATAATTTGGAAATCATTCGTGGCATTACTTATGATTATTATTTTTGGCGATACCTAAAGGGAAAAGTTTACCGAAATAATCCTCATACCTTAGAAGAACTTAAGGTCGAAATAACGCGTGCAATGCAGTCTATTACCGAAGCGGAATTACAGAAAGTGGCAGATAATTTCTTTAAACGGTGTGAGGCATGTCTTACTGCGGACGGGGGTTATTTTCAACAGTATCTCAAATAAATGGTGAGTAATAATCATCTATGTGTAGACCTATTTTTCATAATAATCTAAATTAGTTGAGTTATTTGTATTTTGTAGCTTCTCTCTTCATTTGCCGATTGTAATGGAACACACTCCCCGCAGGTGCAACCACAATACCGGGAAAAGTGAGAGCCGCTGAAACGCTGTAAAAATGTTTCCGCTTAAAATGGATTCCCTGTATCTAGGAAAATGGGTTATATTCTTGACCCGACGCGATGCGATTAGAGATTCGTTACAACCAACCTAAATAACTGAATGCCGAAAAATGACGTATTACTCGGCTCAACTACAATCCTGGATTAAAAAGTTTGATGACGTGC
The DNA here is from genome assembly GCA_030220185.1 of Diploptera punctata. Classification (NCBI taxonomy): domain Eukaryota; kingdom Metazoa; phylum Arthropoda; class Insecta; order Blattodea; family Blaberidae; genus Diploptera; species Diploptera punctata. The sequence goes on from JASPKZ010005688.1 coordinate 224,701, forward strand.
AAATAACAGGACGACAGGCGAGGAAGAAATCTTGCAAGGAAAACATCTAGAGGTTCAAAACACATAATAAATAAATGAGGTACCACTTATATTCGTAATTAAATTAGTATAGCCACTAATGAAACATACTTTCTAATAAACTTTAGATTTTTCGGCGGATTTCATTCTTACATAAGTTAAATAACAATAAAATTGAATCTTGATTCTGTAATAAGAGAAAATTCAGCAATGGAAGTGTTCAAATTTTGTAACAAGACTTTATTTATATAAATTTTAACATAGTAATAAAAAAATACTTTTGAAAATAATCTACGAAATATAAATAAATTGTGTTCCAAATTATGTAACAGCATGCCAAAGTCTCTGTTAAACTAGTCGCTACGGTAGGCATGAAGTGTAAAAAAAAAAAAATAGCATGATGCATGACACATTCATACAAGCGCTAGACTAGCATCTATCGGCGAACACGGAATCAGGGCAGTATCAAGTTTGAGTTTCATCAATTGCCACGTACGGCCAAGCAAAGTAAATGCAAATGCTAATGTATTACCTTTCTTTTGAAAAAAGGCAATACATTCCATATACTGTATATATATATATAAACTTAACCGCTGTGGTCTCGGGGTAGCGTGCTGCTTTGTCACGCAGCGGGCCCGGGTTCGATCCCCGGTCGGGGCAGCTTCTCTGGGTGAGGTTTTTATCGGGGTTTTTACTCACCTGTAAGACAAATGTCAGGAAAACTGTAAGGCCCAAACGGTACCCGAAATCATATGGCCATCATCCTTATCATTATCATCCTTACCATTATCATTATCATCATCATCCTTCACCGGTGTGGAAAGCAACGGGAAGCTACCACACCTACACAATTCCCTAGTAAAGCTGCAAGCATAGCATGAAAATGCTATGATTGCAGTGAAGGACCTGCCTTCGGGCAGAATTACTATGCATGGATATATATATATATATATATATATACACACTTAACCGATGTGGTCTCGGGGTAGCGTGCTGCTTTGTCACGCAGCGGGCCCGGGTTCGATCCCCGGTCGGGGCAGTTTTTCTGGGTGATGTTTTTATCGGGGTTTTTTACTCATCTGTAAGACAAATGTCAGGAAAACTTTAAGGCCCAAACGGTCCCCGAAAACATATGGTCATCATCATCATCATCATCCTTATCTTTATCATCTACAATTCCCTAGTAAAGCTGCAAGCATAGCATGAAAATGCTATGATTGCAGTGAAGGACCTGCCTTCGGGTAGAATTACTATGGATGGATATATACTTATATCAATTGTAGATTTTTCTACGTACGTAAAATTATTTTTATTGTCGAAGGTCCTTTTACGAGTCACAGATCTTCGATTCATGGTACCGATATTTTAATAGCATTGCGACATCGAGTTCTGCTCAGCTATAAATGGACTTTGGCCGGAATCGATTCAACGAACTTGATTCCGAGACGAACACTAGACGCAGATCATTAATAATGAAGAGATGTACAAGTTCTGGATTTTTTCCTACAAATGTCAGCGAGAGATGATTAGTATTCAAATAACTAGTTATTGGATGAGAGAAGCCTATTAAATTTTTCTCAGAAGCTCTAATTTAGGTTTTCCGATTGAGGGTCTTTCCACTTTTCAGCGGTTGCCCTTTTACCAGCCGGCTGCTGGCCCTTCACATCCACATGTGTCAATCACAGAGGTAGATGATAAACAACCAGTGTAGGGGTGACATGTGGTTAGCTTGTCGAGTCCCCCAGCCGTTAGAGCTGGTTCCTCAACCTGGAGCCGCTACTTATTGTAGCTACCCAATTGCCTCACGATGCTGGGTGGGCACCGGTCCCATACTGGCCGAAATACCATGAGAAAATTTCTTCCCCCATGGAGACTCGAACCAGCGCAAGTCCCGTAGCTCTGCACCAAGGCTTCCTACCTTAACCGCTCGGCTACGGCGCGGGACTCTAATTTAGGTTTAAGATTCTTTAATGAGTCTGAAACTCTTCAGACTCGTGAGTCATGGCTTAAAGTCTCTCCCGGATGAATTGCACCTTACATTTTTCCAACCTGGAACTCCATCGAAAAAATAAATAAAACGACGGCATGTGTGTTAGAGCAAGATGTGAAATTAACTGTAAATTGAAAAGCTTATTGAGAGCTGTAGCGTAAGATACAAAAACAGCTACTGCTGATGAACCGAAAATAATCCAGCAAGTTGATGAGAGTTGGATGGCAAAACCTTCTCCCCGCTACATAAACATAACAGTGTGCGAATTGGTGCAAACAACACAGCTACCGTGAATGCCAATGGACAATTTAAATCTTTACAGTAGTTACACATATTCGGCGGGATGTTAAAATTAGAATAGAATAGAATAGAATTGATTTATTTAGCCTGGTGGAGTTAAGGCCATGTGGCCTTCTCTTCCACTCACCAGGACAAACATATGTTACATATAGATACAAAAAATTACAATAATAGTACATACTAAACAAATAATTTTCATAAGTAATGCCACGAGCTATTTCCAAATTATCGATAAATTCACGACTCACGAAGTGAGGAGTGAATTTATCTAGAGAATTTGGAAATCAAGAGTGGCATTTGTTAGGACTATTTAACGAATAAAATTAAGCTGTTTACTCACAAATCATTATTTAACCATAGTTATTTTAAAATATTTATATATTTAATGTAAACGGCGATGTTTGAAAACAAATGAGAAACGATAGGTACGCTTCTACTGCTTCTTTTGTTTATCACTGCAACCAGATCATACTATTTATTGCCAAAGGAACGCAATATTGTAAGGACGAGTTTTCTTTAATATGGTAATTATAACACTGATAAATATTTCGTGAAACACGACTCTGATTGGTTGTAAAACAGAAATCATTGAAATGTGATTAGTCATTGACTCCCATTTAGGGCATGAGTTAAATAGTCTGAACAAATTCGCAATATATCCTGTAAGGTACATCTTCTCGCAACTGGAATTCCCTACCACGAGAAATAAGGGGCTGCCGGACATTGGCATATTTTAAAATAAATCTAAATTTATATTTGCTCTAACCTCGACTTCATTATTACCCAGTGTAAGGTATATATATTAATTGGTGTTTCTCGTATAATTTAACATATTTATATTATTATTATTATTATTATTATTATTATTATCTTCTTCTTCTTCATTCCAAGTATTAAGCCAAGGCCTGTTACGATCCTATAGAAAATTTTCCTTCCAGCGTAAATAGAAGGATCAAACTATTATTATTATTATTATTATTATTATTATTATTATTATTATTATTATTATCGTAAGTATTATTATTGTTATTATCCTATAAAATGTTGTATGTACATGAAATTTACATTGCTACATTTATTGTATCTTTAACTGTTCATAATTAGTATAGTGTATATCTATATTTGTCAAATATTTATTTGTATTTGTGCTGGTTGAGTGGAAGAGAGGGCCTTATGGCCTTAACTCTGCCAGAATAAATAAAGCATTATTATTATTAAATATTATTAGGTTTAATTTGTTTAATATTTTAATATTTATAACGTATACCTATCATTTTAACTTATTTCTTTGTATCTTATTTTTAATGTTCTATACTTTTAACTTATTTCTTATGAAATTGAAAAAATAATTAGTAAAAATTATTTAAATTTGGGTCAAATTAAACAATAACATGCAATACATGACAACTTGCGGTTATGCATTATTTATTTTCACAGCAGTCCGACAAGTTTAAAATAAGTTGGTTTGATAAATTTAAAGTTTTAACAATATGTAGATATGTTCTGTAAACTCACAAATAATTCATAATAGTTTTTATATGTATAATTTAACCTGGTGAAGTGGAAGAGAAGACCTTACGGTTTTAACTCCATCAGGTAAAATAAATAACTAAATGAAAATAAATAAATAAAAATAAATAAATGGATCGTAACTTCGATTTACTGAAGAATTCGTTTAGTTTGCGCAGATCCTGTGTTATAGGCTTTTATTAAATAAATAGTAGGTCTGAACTACTTGTCTATTTGTAATATGTTTTTATAATATTGTCAGGTGACGATTTTATAGATGATTTGGTAAAGTGGATTCCTATCAGTAAACCGTGTCGAGATGGACTTCAGGTAGTTACTTTCTCATTGCATTACGTAAAATGGGATCGGCTGAGCGTCACAGCTGGAACACAGCCTTAAATAGATATCGATCTGTTCTCGGTAGTATTACAAAATTCACGGGCTACTTCTAACGTGATCAAACAGTCGCCATTTTCATCCCCAAGGCTAGATACATCATAACTTATCATTTGAAGTATTCTTGTTAGAACAAAAATCTACAGTATTTTATATATCACTGTTAATAAAACCCTGATATCGTTTGTTCATATTTTTATAGCATTAACACTAGACCAGAAAGAAGAAAAGAGGGAGACCAAAGTTAACATGGAAGGAAAACATGAAGACATTAACGCAAGCAAGAGGGCTAAGCATTGAAGATGCCCAAGATCGTAGGCTTTGGAGGTTTGGCACGGGAAGACGACAGCAGCTGTAAAAACCCGAAGATAGATATAATACTAACTAACTCACTGGCACTATCGAACACGTAGGTTCGTGGCCGCACGGACATAATCTCTCCATACATCTCTATCCTGAGCAAATGTTTTCTAATCATTCCCTGTATAATCTACTTCCGTCAAATCATGGTTAATGTTATTCTCCCACCTCATTTTTGGTCTACCAACTGGGCGTTTTCTCTCTGGATTTCCTACAAAAAGCTTCCAAGCACATCTTTCACTCCCCATTCGTGCCATATGTCCCGCCATCGCAGTCTACGGGACTTAACTGTTCTTATTATATCTGGCTTCCTATAAAGACCATGAAGTTCACTGTTAAGTCATAACAAGATAATTAATCTTCTCTCTCAAGTATTCCCTACTTTTACTCTGTAGTAACCTGGTGGTTTCCCGTCTAATACTACCCAATTACTCTAAATTTACCTCTTTGGCACGAGTAACCATTTCATTCTTGCTAGCTTTCTTTTCTTTACAATGTTGGCACAGTCCTCATTAAGTCATTTCTTGGTTTGCCTCTTTTTTTTAAATAGCCAATGATTTCCGATGCTGACAATTTAATAGTACCTCTTATGGCCTCCCATTCTTTATTTGTTTGCCACATTGTCATCTGAAGATGCCAGTACTTCAAATCTATTAGTAATTTTGATTTTGTATTCTTGCCGCATTTCATCATTATAAATGTCTCACTGAGACGATGTACTGACCACATGTCTCTCACTAAAATCTGCAGGAAAATATTGAGACACACTCACTTGCTCGTTATCTTTATCGTGTTAAGTGTACTTGACATTACATATCTGCCGCTTGACCTTCATCCCTTCCACACCGTTTCTGTGTTCCGCCGTTTGGTTGGCAGAATCGTCGCTCTACTGTAATACATTAAACTAGATATAATTTAATCAACTCTGAAGGAAGAATTTGAACTAGAAAGTTGAGGAAATGAAAAATGGGAAAGAAACAGAAATAGACGGAATCTCTATTGAATTGGTTAAATGCTTGGGTGAAGGAAAGAAGGAAATTCTGATTTTGTGCAACAAGATATAAAAAGAAGGTGAATAGCTCGATGAATTGACTAAGACAGTGTTAATACCAATACCGAAGAAAAATAATGCGAAGAAATGTAAGGAGTTCAGGACTATCAGCTTGATATCACACTCTGCAAATATTCTCCTGCGAATACTGAATCGACATTTACGTTCTGCGATGGAAAGAGAATTAAAAGAATAACATTTTGGCTTCAAGAAGGTAAAGGGTACGACAGATGCAACTGGATTTTGATACGAACAATAGGAGAAAGATATATAGAAAAAAGATAAAGAAGTTTATACAGTATTTGTTGACCTGGAAAAGGCCTGTGACAGAGTGGATTGGAATGAACTCATGAGAATCTTGAAGAAAATTAGTGTAAATTGGAAGGAGAGGAGGCTCATAAGTAATATTTATATAAAACAGCGAATAAAAGTGAAGGTAGAGAATAAATGTTAGAGGGAAGAACAATTGGAAGGCGAGTATAGCAAGGATGTCCTCTATCACCAATTATTTTCAACATCTACCCCTGGAAGACCTAATGAAGAACTGCTTCAGGAATACGGGAGACGTAAACATGGGAGGAAGAAGAATTAAGTGCATAAGATTTACTGATGATGTGGTTTTGCTAGCAGAAGATGCAATGGCACTGAAGAACATGCTGATGGGGCTAAATGATAGATGCGAGGATTATAGGATGAAGATAAATATAAATAAGACGAAGGTCATGATTATGATTATAGGAAGGAAAGCAAGGAAGATAGACATCAGGATTAAAGATGATGCCATTGAGCAAGAGGAGAGTTTCAAATAATTAGGTTGTACTATCAGTAGTAACATGAACTGCTGTCAAGAAGTAAAGCAGAGCATAGCAATGGCAAAATAAGCTTTTAACGAGAAGAGAAAGATTTTTCTGCGGACCTTTGGCAAAAGAATTACGGAAGAGGCTAGTGAAGTGCTTTGTGCAGAGACTTGGGCATTAAGATGTATTGAGGAAAAGCGAGTGGAAGCTTTTCAGATGTTGATATGAAGAAAAACGGAGCGTATAAAATGGATACATACAATAAAAAATAAAATTACTTACTTACTTACTCACTGGCACTATCGAACCCGTAGGTTCATGGCAGCGCGGACATAAGCTCTCCATACATCCCTATCCTGAGCCAATGCTATCCAATCATTCCCTGTATAATCTGATTCCGATTGAGGGTCTTTCCACTTTTTCAGCGGTTGCCCTTTTACCAGCCGGCTGCTGGCCCTTCACATCCACATGTGTCACTCACAGAGGTAGATGATCAACAGCCAGTGTAGGGGTGACATGTGGTTAGCATGTCGAGTCCCCCAGCCGTTATAGCTGGTTCCTCAACCTGGAGCCGCTACTTATTGTAGCTACCCAATTGCCTCACGATGCTGGGTGGGCACCGGTCCCATACTGGCCGAAATACCATGAGAAAATTTCTTCCCCCATGGAGACTCGAACCAGCGCAAGTCCCGTAGCTCTGCGCCAAGGCTTCCTACCTTAACCGCTCGGCTACGGCGCGGGACCCTGTATAATCTACTTCCCTCAAATCATAGTTAATATTGTTCTCCCACCTCATTCTTGGTCTACCAACTGGGCGTTTTCCCTCTGGCTTTCCTACAAGAAGCTTCCATGCACGTCTTTCATTCCCCATACGTGCAACATGTCCTGCCCATCGCAGTCTACGAGACTTAACTGTTCTTATTATATCTGGCTTCCTATAAAGACTATGTAGTTCATTGTTATGCAGTCTTCTCCATTCGCCTGTCTGTTCATCTCTCTTTGGTCCAATAAAATAAAAAGACAATTCCAACATTCCTGGAAAGAGTAAAGTTTGACGTTGTGATCACGGCCGCATTGGCGCTGTTGCTTGTCATGTTGATTGTTTGAATTAAAATAGTGACTCAACAGGACGTGGGATTGGAAGACGAGGAGCAAAAGATCAACTTCATTACCAGTGGTCTCTCAGGTCAACCGACCTAACCCCGTGTGATTTTTACCTGTGGGGGTTACGTAAAAGATTGTGTTTTTATCCCCCCCCCTATGCCTAAAATTCTTGAAAATCTGCGACATCGAATTGTTGTAGCTGTGAATTCGATAACTAGAGACCAGTTTATTGGTGTGTGGCAAGAAATGAGCTCATATTGAATGCATAAAATAGTACAATTTTAACTTTTATGTTTCCAGGAACGTTAGAATTGTATATATATATATATATATTTGGAAGAAATAAATGTTTGAAGTCTGTTCTTTATTTTTGAATATCCCTATGTATATATATATATGGTATGATAAGAAAAATAAATGCCTGGACGGGATTCGAACCCGGATCTCTGAGTCTGTACCTCAGCTTGATATCCATTACACTACCAGGCGAATCCAATTCAAACACTTATTTTTCTTATATATGTATTATATTCTCCATTATTACCAGATGTCGCGAGAGCTCGGTCTTCACTGCCATCTAGTAGCTGACTATAACAAGCAAATTAAAGAGAATATTTTTACCTTATAGCAGTGATGCTTTATAGATGTTATAATTAAATGTTTAACATTGTCAGCTACTAGATGGCAGTGAAGACCGAGCTCTCGCGATATCTAGTAATAATGGAGAATATAATACATATATAAGAAAAATAAGTGTTTGAATTGGATTCGCCTGGTAGTGTAATGGATATCACGCTGAGGTACAGACTCAGAGATCCGGGTTCGAATCCCGTCCAGGCATTTATTTTTCTTATCATACCATATTAAGCTTGCATTGCTCAATGTTAAACATTTAATTATAACATATATATATATATATATATATATATATATATAATTAGTCCACTGCTGTGGTCTCGAGGTAGCGTGGTGCCTTGTAACGCAGCGGGCCCGTTTTCGATCCCCGGTCGGGGCAGTTTTTCTGGGTGAGGTTTTTATCGGGGTTTTTCCTCACCTATAAGACAAATGTCAGGAAAACTTTAAGGCCCAAACGGTCCCCGAAATCATATGGCCATCATCATCATCATCCTTCGCCGGTGTGGAAACAACGGGAAGCTACCACACCTACAATTCCCTAGTAAAGCTGCAAGCATAGAATGAAAATGCTATGATTGCTGTGAAGGACCTGCCTTCGTGGTGAATTGCTATGGATGGATATATATAATAAAATGTAATAAATAAATTTAAAATGACGAAATAAAAGTTATTTAAACACTAATAAAAGAGTATTCGAAGACTCATTAAATACCAAAACTAATTTCGTAATGTCAATAATCACAAATAGGAATGAGATGCACAAAGAAATTAAACATAGGCTCAATTCTGGAAATGCGTGCTATTATGCATTGCAAAGACGCTTGATGTCCCAACTCCTTTCAAAAAACGTTAAACTGAAAATATATAAAACTATTATTTTACCAGTTATATTATATGGGTGCGAAACATGGACTCTTACTTTCAGGGAGGAAAGGAGATTACAAGTATTTGAGAATAAAGTACTTAGGAAAATTTTTGGACCAAAGAGAGATGAACAAACAGGTGAATGGAGAAGACTACTAACAATATTTACGTGGTCTTTATAGGAAGCCAGATATAATGAGAACAGTTAAGTCTCGTAGACTGCGATGGGCAGGACATGTTGCGCTTATGGGGAATGAAAGACTTGCATGGAAGCTTCTTGTAGGAAAGCCAGAGGGAAAACGCCCAGTTGGTAGGACAATAATGAGATGGGAGAATAACATTAACTATGATTTGAGGGAAGTAGAATATAGAGGGGATGATTGGAAAGCATTAGCTCTGGAACCTATGGGTTCGGAGTGCCAGTGAGTAAATAAATAAGTATTTTTCACACTATTTTGTACTGATATTTATAATAAAGCTCAGATATTCACACAAATAAATAATCAAATGTATAAAAATACAAATATTTTCACAAATATAGAGAATTAGGACGATTCTAGTAAATGGTAATGAATTATTTTTTTAAATAATTTATTATTGTTACGATTTCATGTATCTTATCGCTAAAGTTGTCCTAATAACCGTGAGCCTTGGTACCAGATTTGAGTACCGGTAACTTATTTCCAGTATTAGAGCTCACTTCAGAATAATTTTAATTATACAAATTAGTTATGAGATAGCGTGTTAAAATTGTGATACATAGGTGTGGCGTATAAACCATTAAATGATTTCCATCTAGGATTATAATTAATTGCTTCCTGAAAAATCAAAGTTGATTCCAATTAAACATCTCGAAAATGTAGTCTAATATTACGCAAATTATTATATAATAAAATAAATATTCGTGCTTTAGGGCTTGTAAAAATATATGCTAAAACTGATGGTATATATTTCTAGGAACAAATACAAAACGCTTTTGCTTATCTGTACAATGTTCAAGTCTGATAATTTATTTAAAAATAAACTATGTATTCTTTATCATAAGTAACGCCACGAGTGATTTCCAAATTATCGATAAATTTATCTGGATAATTTGGAAATCAAAAGTGGCAATTGTTAGGACTACTTAACGAATAAAATTAAGCTGTTTACTCATAAATCATTATTTAAATATAATTATTTTAAAATATTTATATTTTTAATGTAAACTGCGATTTTTGAAAACAAATGAGAAACGAATGGTACGCTTCATTTGCTTTTTTTGTTCATCACTGCAACCAGATAATATTATTTATTGACAAAGGAACGCAATATTGTAAGAATGTACTCTAGTAGAGAAAAAATGAAACACATCAAACTGTATATTAATTCATTTCTGATGTCCTATGATGTAAATGTGACAATATTTTTCTGGAATGTTATTATCTGGGAAAAAAATACATTTAATAAAGTGCAAATAGTGGTTTCTTTTTTTGGTGGTATAATCAATTGCTACAAATGTTTTTATATTAACTTCCGCATGCGGCATGTGTTGACATTCATGCACTATATATACATTCTGGTAGTCGTATTTCTTGGAGAGTCAGTCACTGCAAAATAATGCTATGATCTATTCAGGATGTTAAAAAGGAGATCCTTTCTTTATTATGATAAATTTTAATTGGTAAATTCTAGGCGAAACACGACTGCGATTGGTTGTAATTGGAAGATCATTGAAATGTGATTGGTCATTGAATCCCATTTGGGGCATGAGTTAAATAGTCACCAGATGATGCTTGGTTTAAATCATTGAGCGCTAACATAGCCATAATTATATTACTTACTATTTTTAAGCAACAACGACTCATATACCAACATTTTTTTAATGTATTGTAAAATTATATTTATTATTATTTCTTAGTGTTTTTTTTGTTACCTGTGAAACAAATAGTCTCGAAAACAATGTGGTAATCGAAATCATCCACAACATATGCATATTCGTCTTCTTTAATATGAATATTTGAAGGTATTGGTTCCGTATACCTTCATTTAAATATTCGTGATATTTCAGAAATGGCCCAGGTACTGAGTTAATAAGTCTGCGGGAGCCCCTTAAAGTTGGGAGGCCTAGGTTACGATGGATGGACGATGTACCGAAGATTGGCATAACAAATTGGAGAAATAAGGTCATTGACCGAAGACAATGGATGGTTGTTATGAGGGGGGCTAAAGTCAAACTAAAAGGACCGTCACACCAATGATGATGATGATGGTGATGATACAGTAAGTAATGAAACGAAGTTCTTGGAAGGGGAAGAGGGGTTAAACGCGAAGAGAAACCTGCCCTGGCTCCTATTTGTTCACTATGAACCCCACATAGAATGACTGAGATGCGAACTCGGGACCTAGAGGTCGAGAGCGAGTGACATGGTGCCGCCTGGCCATACGCTGTTTTAACTGTAGTTTCAAATTAAATTAATATATTATACTTTTTATTATCAGACAGCGGGAAATTGACCGTCATTTGTGGATGATTTGCAAACTAATGCCGTGTCATCCCGCGTACACTCACTTCACATCAGTCTGTGGCGTCGAGGACTGCAATGCAATACCCTAAGTAAGCTGAGTAAGTGCTTAATTTGCTATGTGTTTCTGACTGTATAAGGTTAGTATCTTCATCAGTCCTCTCATATTCCAGGTTGCAATATTGATCATATCCATTATTCCAAATCGTCTAGCCTTTCCATTGCGTAAGTTGTATCCATTGAATCTGTCCGGGTTTCGTATTCGCACTTGAGACTTCTGAGTGATATTTTTTTTTTACTTGGGTGGGTTACCAGCCCAACCGCAAAACCCCCAACCTGGAGGACCAGAGGTTAATTTCGGAGTTGTCTTTCTCCTAGACAGACTGCCTTACAAGACTACAGAGCTCTGTCTGCCCCGAGCATCTGGTTTTATGGCGCCAGAAACTCGTCATTCACCCTCCATCTTTAGTAAAAACAGTCCCACCACGTGAAGGTAGGTGGAAGGGTTTGGTACAGAGAGGCTATATTTTGAGCTGACTATTTGGAGTGTTTTGTAGAGCCTGAGAGCTCATCCTCAGATCCGCCCCAGTCATTCTCTACCTTTAGGAACCGATATCAAATGATGTGTGGCGCCATAAGAAGAAACCTCCGAAAGACTCGAAGAGAAACTCAGTTCAGGTTTTATAACATTATGGCTGTTCTTGTTCTTTTATATGGATCTGAATCTTGGGTACTTACAAAAAAATATATCTCGCACATTCAAGCCACTGAAATGAAATTTTTAAGATCCGTAAAAGGATGTACACGCATGGATAGATTACACAATGAATCAATAAGAAATGAACTGGAGATATTTTCAGTAGTCGATAAACTAGAAGAGCACAAATACCAATGGAAAGAGCATTTAGACAGAATGGACAATACAAGATTACCCAAATAGATCCACATGGGGAAAAGATCTTTGGGACGGCCAAGGAAACGATGGACTTGAGACCGGAACAGGTCACATTGACCTAATCCTGGAAAGGAAGAAGAAGAAGAATATCTAAGTCAGTGCGACGCAGCAACAGTGCTTCTATGACTGGAGGTACATGTTTCGCTGTGTCGTTTATTAATTCAGGAATACTAAGTGTTTATAATTACAAGTTTTTAATCTAAACTCTATTTAAGTAACATGTAAATGGGTCTGTATTGGTAAGTACGCTTACCCTGAGGCATTTTCCTGCAGCTTTATATTTTTTATGAAGTTTATGAACTCATAAGTTTGAAGTAAAAATATTACCGCTGCCTTTGGAAGGAATCTTGGCACACAATAACTTTCTTATTGCTTACCTTAGAGATTAACTTTCTTAAAATTATGAGTATAATACCCGGTGCTTACATCCACTACATATTCTTAATATAAAACGAGATGTAATAAAGATACTAACTTTAACGTTTTTAATTAAATTTCTCATTGAATAACGCTGTTCCATATAAAACTGTATTTCTTTCATTCTTTGATTGCTATTTCTATATTGCAGTTATTATTGTTTATTCCTACCTTGTGTCACATATCTTCATCTATAAATCAAGAGTCAAATTGTTGATTCCAAATGACTTGAGATAACATAATTCATTAAAGTTTTTAGGAAAATTTTTGGAGCAAAGAGAGATGAACAGAGAGGTGAATGGAGAAGACTGCTTAACAGTGAATTACATGGTCTTTATAGGAAGCCAGATATAATGAGAACAGTTAAGTCTCGTAGACTGCGATGAGCTGGACATGTGACACGAATGGGGAATGAACGACGTGCATGGAAACTTCTTGTAGAAAACCAGAGGGAAAACGCCCAGTTGGCAGACTAAAAATGAGGTGGGAGAATAACATTAACTATGATTTGATGGACGTAGATTATACAGGGAATGATTGGAACGCATTAGCTCAGGTTAGGGATGTATGGAGAGCTTATGTCCGCGCGACCATGGACATACAGGTTCGATAGTGCCAGTGAGTTAGTTAGTTAACATAATTCATAACAGTTAACTCCATTGGAACTGTCTTTTAGTGGGTTCAACGTAAGATATTCTCATAATCAAAATCTACCCCCTCTTTAGCTACTCAGTATTTTTTTTCTTCTTCCTCTTCTTCTTCGTGTTTCCCCCACTTTTTGGTTTGCCTTCTTCAGTTTTCATTTATTTATATCATTCGAATCTCCTTTTTCCAAATTCCTATCATCCATTGTAGTTCTGACATAAGTTTTCCATTTCCATCTTAGTCTGCCACGTTTATTTCTTCCAGGGGGCGACCATTATATATGTTTGGGCCATGTTTCATCTTCCATTCTCTGTACGTGACCATACCATTTAAGAGTTTGATTTTTAATCCATAATTGCAAACCAAAAGGCAGAAGAATGTTGGAAAGACCATTGAAGAGATGGAAGGACCACTTCGATCTATAATGAGATCGGAACAGGCCATTGGGCTTAATCCTTGTTGTTGTTGATGATGATGATTTTGAATCCTCTTAACAACAGGTGTGGTGACATTCATTTCTCTCCAAAGGAATTCATTTCTAATTGGCAATAGCAAAGGTCCGTTTTCGTAGCTTAAGTCTGTCATATTTAAATGCATCCGGATGACATTTTACTGAAGCACGTAGCGGTATACTTTTTCCAGGGCCAGGTTTGCCAGCCGACGCCTAATCCCCAGACTTGGAGGACCTGGGATTTTTTTAGGATTTGCCTCCTTAGACGACAGGTCTCATTTTTAAGGCGCTGAGAACTCGGCTTTCGTCCCATACTGTTAGCTACAGTCTATTACGACTGCAGTTCAGGGAGCACGACGAGAACATAGGTTTAGGACTTGTTGGCAGAGCTGCTAAAAAAAGTCACAGTGGCATTACTCGAAATTTATTAAGGTATACATAGTCAGCATCTATATCCTTCTCGAGACAGTACCAACCATTTGCTCCCCAATATTGTTTTCTGTTAACGAAAATAGAACAAGGAATTAATAAAATAAAAGTAGATCTAGATTTGCTTTATTTCAAAACAGCCTTTAGCTTAGTCGATTTTAATATCTCCCAGCTGCTTCATCTGTATAGTTTCTCAAATCATCTTATTTCCAAAGGGTGATCATGACGCCAGAAATTTAATTTCTGTTGTTGTTGTCTAATGTGCTACACCTAACACTGAAGGCATTAGCAGTCTTGCTCTCCAATACTTTGAGGTCTTAGAATCTTCATGTTTGACAGCGATACAGTTGTTCAGATGACCTTCGTCCATTTCTTCATCAGGGTGATTGCATAAAATGCATTTCGGTGAAGGCAGAACATAGATTTTGTGAAGGTGTTTTGCCAGACAGTCGTGTGCTACTTCTGGTTTTTTTGGTATGTTTGGTATATCAGTATGTTTTATTAAGTATTCCCATTTTTTTGTTTCTGGCCACTGTATGAAGTCTATTGTCATTCATAATTTTGAATTTTAACTTTATGTGGAGTTTCACTGAGGAGTAAGGTGTTGGTTTAGATCCAGACATTTGTTCAATGCGAGATCCTTTTTTTGGCGAGGTGAAGAGGTGATCGGATGTTTCATTACCAGTAATCCCACAGTGGGAGGGTAGCCATTGGAGGACAACTTCTTTACCACAATTTTGCAATTTAATATCTACTCCTGGCAAATTTACCAGGATCGATTTTAAAAACCAGCGGATTCTTTAACAGGACACACATCTCATGACACGACACCGAGGAATTTTACTTCTCCGAAGGAAGCGACTTCTTCAAATTTTCTTGAGTAGAAAAATGCTGCTGATCTTGACTGGGATCGAAAGAGCAACTTTTATTCCCGCGAAGTTTGCGCTACCTGAGACTACAAGGCCGATATTTATCATCATTATCATTACTATTATCATTAAAATGTCCACCGCTGTGATCTGGGGTAGCGTTCTGCCTTCTCAAGCAGCGGGCCGGGGTTCGATTTCCGGTCGGGACAAGCTCCTGGGTGAGGTATTTTTTCGGAGTTTTCCTCACCTATAAGACAAATGTCAGGAAGCTTGGGGCCCAACGGTCCCCGAAAATCATCCGGCCACCATCATCATCCTTATCATTATCATCATCATCCTTCACCGGTGTGGAAAGCAATGGGAAGCTACCACACCTATAATTCCCTAGTGAAGTTGCAAAGCATAGCATGAAAATGCTATGATTGCAGTGAAATATCTACCCTCGGGCTTATTACTACCATAATCATAATATCCTCATCCTTTCCATTATTAAGTCAACCTATCAATGCTTGATGCTAAATTTATAAGTGATATAAGTCAATTAGTTCTTTATAACATGACTTTATATAACGGTATTTGATACCTGTATAATACCCTCATTTCATTAAACCAATTGTCTTCTTCTTCTTCTTCTTCCTTTCCAGGATTAGGTCAATGCGACCTGTTCCGGTCTCAAGCCCATCGTTTCCTTGGCCGTCCCAAAGATCTTTTCCCATGTGGTTTGTAGGCGTTGATGTTTTTGGGCAATCTTGTATTGTCCATTCTGTCTAAATGCTCTTTCCATTGGTATTTGTGCTCGTCTAGTTTATCGAGTATTGAAAATATCTCCGGTTCATTTCTTATTGATTCATTGTGTAACCTATACATGCGTGTATATCCTTTTGCGGATTTTAAAACTTTAATTTCAGTGGCTTGAATGTGTGAGATATCTCTTTTTGTAAGTACCCAAGATTCAGATTCATATAAAAGAACAGGAACAGCCATAATTTTATAAAACCTGAGCTGAGTTTCTCTTCGAGTCTTTCGGAGGGTTCTTCTTATGGTGCCACACATCATTTGATATCGGTTTAATTTATTGTGTATATCCCAATCGTAGCTGTATGTTATATCTGAACCAAGATAGTTATAGTGTGCTATCTGTTCTATTATTTCATTATTGATTGATATTCTTGCTCTGACTGCACTTTGTCCTAAAAAGCCATAATTTTAGTTTTTGAAGTTGAGACTTTGAAATTATAATAGAGTCCTAATTGATTCAACATGTAAATGGCTCTTTGTAAATCATCCTCTGACTTCTGTATAATTGCCAGATCGTCTGCATACATTAAAATATTCATATACATTTCCTTATTAATTTGTAATCTTATTATCTTTGAGTACTTTTGTGCAACGGATTGCAAGTTAAAATTAATCATCAGCTGGACATTTTCAAATTGGCGTGTCACATGTACGTTATTTCAATCTGTTATATGCTGCGTCTTAAATAGAGTCTGACAAGGCATTTTAATAATAACCGCATTTTGTAACTGAATTTATGTGAGATAATGTAAGTGCAAAGTGTCTAAATCAGAGTGTAGTGTTGTAAGTGTAATTTCTGTGTATTACATTATCTGATAATTATATACACTAATTACAACAGTCTGCAAAATACATCAATTCTAAGACGATATATGTATATTTTAACACATTTCTTTGCTTGACGTTTGTGTAAATTGTATGCGATGGGGAAAATTACGACTTATTAAATTTATTATTAATTATTATTATTATTATTATCATTATCATTATTATTATTACTATTATTAGTATTATTACCACTAATAGAACAAACGTTTGAAATGGTATGGACACCTCATAAGAATGGAAGAAGAGAGAATACCAAAGAAGATCCTTAATTGGAAAGCTAATGGAAGAAGTGTAAGAGGCAGACCTAGAGAATGTTGGATAGATGGAGTGAGGAGAAGTATGCAAGTTAGAGATTTGAGGAAAGAAGATGCTTTAGACAGGAACCTCTGGTGACAAATCACTATGGGTTGAAGGAGAAATACTGTATTGTGGAATATTGCTACTAAAAATATAATAATAAAATTATTATTATTATTATTATTATTATTATTATTATTATTATTATTATTATTATTATTATTATTATTATTATAAATCGGCCTATTAATGGCCACGTCATTGATTTGCTATTTTTTAGTATTCTCTCATTCAGTCATATCTACTTCCTTTTTGCGGTTCATTTACTGTCAGTTCTATTTTAAGATTCTCCTGGAATTTACGAGATGTGATTCTTTTCTCCTTAGAGGTTCGCGCATTTAATGTACTTCTCGGTTATTCATGCTTCTTGGATGTTTCTTCCATCTCTGTAAGGCAAGTTCCTTAGGTTTTTAAAATCTTGTAATAAAATTAAATCAATAATTTAAACTGTAGAATGTTTTTCACCTCTGTTATGTCTATCTAAAATTCTATATGCCTACACATATAGAAGAGAGTTTTTCATAAGAGCATACTGGTATATAAATATTTAAACACTCAGACTACAAAATACTGGCTCTTTAATATAAAAAATCTACAAAAATATCCGCAACTCTGGTTAAACATTGTTATAAAACAAATAATGTTTAATAACACTGGTAAACATGATTTTTGTCGAATGAGTACCAATAGTTGTACTTATTGCAGATTTTTATCGTGTTTTCAAATATGTATTCGGAATTTCTCCATCGCCCATAGTTTTTTTATTTCAATTTCAATTAATGGATTTAAATAATTATATTTTAATAAACTTTTTTGTCCATTGTAAAATAAAACCAAATGAGCAAACTCAGGAGATTTCAGCTACGGAAAAGAGATATCAAGGCAAATGGAATCCTAATATGCTGGCCGATTATTGTTGGACCATCAAGAGGGATGCTCCACAGGCGAAATATAGCAGAAAATCGTCATTTCTCACTTTCTTGGCGAGTCAGAATGTTCGAATGTTGTGTAGTTACGAATGTAGAAAATATTAAAGTGTTTGAAATTATAAATTCCTATCTCTCGGAAACGTTGCGTGATGAAGAAAAACCTATATCATATTTGATTTCAGGAGAAAAAATACTATCAGAATCGCATATTTTTCTTTCTGAGACAAAAAATAGTTTATTTTTTGTTGCTCAGCGTAATGTATTAATCAAATTATTCTTGTAATAGAATTTATCATTGTTTCCTAAAATGTTTTGACCATATACAATCTTGGCATGTAACTGGTTGTTTTGGGCTGATTCCAAGCATTTATTTGTACATTTTGACTAAGTGTGCATAAAGTAGAATATACGTAGTGTTTCTTGCTACAAGGTTGAAGCCCTATAATTAGTTGTACAGTGGTATCACGTGCCAAATTCTTCTGATTTAACATGTCAGTAGCCAAATGCTGGAATGCACGTGTCTTAATATCCATCAAACTCAACTCCTAATCTTTTATACTTATCTCTACCAAGCTCGTTTTTATGTTAAAGCACGTGGATCAATGACCAGAAAATATACAAACACGTGTTCTTTATGCTACTGTTGACTAAATCCCTTCGGCGTTCACATTTAAACTTTCAACCAAACTGTTCACTTATAAAACATGTTTTAACTTCCTCAGCTGTTGAACCGTTTTGCTCCTTCTTCTTCTTCATCATGGATTAGGCTTATTTACAGTACTAGCCTGTTCCGGCTCCAAATTGCTGCTGTTTCCATCTTTTCTTTGGTCTTCCCAAACTTCTTCTTCCTCGTGGTGAATAGTTATATGCTGATTTTGGTATTTTATTCTCAGTCATCCTTGCCAAGTGTTTTTTTCCCAGTTTCTTCTGTATTTCACTATTGTTGTGTTTAATTCCTTTACTTTTAGTTGTCTTATTTCTGTGTTATGTTTTTTGTCTCTTCTATGATATCCTGCTATTGGTCTGAGGAATTTCATTTCAGCAGATTGTTGTATTTTCACTGTCCATGTTTCGGACCCATAAGTAATAATAGGCACTGCCATTGTCTTGTTTAATTTCATTATAGAGTCTTTCCTGATTTTATTTTTCAAAGTTATTTTTAGTGTTCCTGTTGTATAATTAAACTTATTTAATAAGCATATAACAGAAATTTAGAAAATTCAAAATATGCTAACCACTTATTCCAATTTAATCATTGTTTCGATCCAAATTTTGAAATTTTACATATTTGTGATAAGGATAAGAATTTAGATCTTTTGCAGGCTGTAGAAATTAATAAATTTAAAAGTAGTAAAAAACTGTTAAATTCTCAACTTGATTTGAATGAATCCCCTTTGTTAAATTTAAAAATTTAAATAAATATTGTTGTATTGTTGCTTAGATCAGTTGGAACACAATTCATAATTTGTTAACATGTCTGAAGAAGGTACAGTGTACCGAAACAGCTGTCACTGAATTATATAATAAATATGAAAATCAAATAAAACTACGTTTTATTTTTATTTAATTAATAAACTTATTTAGTTTTTTATTTATATATGTTTCCGCTGTGTATGATATCCCTGTGGATTATCACCTTGGCATGGTAGGAAGGCTTAGTCCAATGACATAACCGGGAAACCTTGGCTTGCGGTTAGATAAGAGAAGGGGGAACTAAGAATAATCCGAAACGTGGGAGCAACAACCACACTGGAAGCTGCTAACACGGAAGACCACAACGGCAGACACGGCGGAGATAGAAATATCGGAACGGCGAAAATGGCGGAAGTGGCTACTCAATCTCTGGGGATGAAATAAAAGACCCAGCTCGGGGAAACAAGAGTGAAGTCCTCAACGGCAGAAGGCGGAAGAGGCAACCCACCTTATGGGGATAAAACACAAGTAAGCAAGTCCAAAGGCTTTAAGGAGGCAGCCCCTCCAAAGGACTAACCCTGCAGTACGTTAGTAGCGTACTCAGGGGACACTTCAAAATACTTACAAGCTCCAAAGACATAGCGGGACCTTTTTGCAATAGTCATATTACACCTATAGCCTGTCCGTAGAATATGTAGATAAGCTGTTCGAAATGAGCCAACTAAACAGGTGGCGGGCAAAATATATAAGCAACGAGGCCGTGTAAGGAAGTGTAGGAGGGACATTACTCATTTCACCCTTGAGCTTCAAGTGAAAAAGATGTCTAATCGGAAAGCTGGCAAATTTCTCTACACATTCCACGGACAGACTATAGTGAGAATGTTCATTAATTGATATCGAACGCAATATTCAGCAAAGCTGATATGTTGTTATAGTACCATTATTCTGGCAACGATCACAAACAGGTAAATAATTTTAAAATTAATTAATTGATTAGGTAATACGTCTGCTGGTACCGAACTTTAGAACTATGTTCATTAACATTTATGACCATTTTCAGTCATGCATATTAGGAATATAAAACTTAGTACCCAACATAAAAACAAAATACTATCATTCAGATCGGCCAACGCAATATGGAGCGGAAGATCCTTCAGATATACGAGGGTGAATCAAATATAAACCGGAATTATTGTTTACAATTTTATTGAATTAACAAAAAAATACAAAACCACCACCTCATTTTTCTACATAGTCTCCTGCATTTCCAAAACACTTTTGCCATCGAGTTGGCAACTTTTTGATGCCGTCCTTGAAGAATGAGGGATGACGTGTAGTCTGCCAGTTGCGCACGAACTCCTCTACCGCTGCATTGTCACCAAACCGCCTTCCTCCCAGGTCTTCTTTCAGTGGCCCAAACAAATGGTAGTCACAGGGTGACAAATCTGGACTGTAAGGAGGATGTTCCAGAGGTGTCCAATGCATTTTCGTCAGTTTTCGTCAAATTTTTTTGTTCCTGGCTGAGGAGCCG
Organism: Diploptera punctata; assembly: GCA_030220185.1. Taxonomy (NCBI): domain Eukaryota; kingdom Metazoa; phylum Arthropoda; class Insecta; order Blattodea; family Blaberidae; genus Diploptera; species Diploptera punctata. The sequence continues at coordinate 245,852 of JASPKZ010005688.1, forward strand.
AGGAACCCACCTGGCAGGCAATTTTCGGAATTTGAGTTCATCACTGATGATGGCTTGAACACTTCCGAAGCTTATTCCAACGTGTGAAGCAATTTCAGAAATTGTTAGGCGCCGATCCTCCTCAATAAGGTCCCATACAGCACGAATGTTGTCTGCAGTGATGCTTGTTCGTTGCCGTCTTTGGTGGGGCTCATTTTCCACTGAATCCCGGCCCGCTAATTTTTTTTTGCGCCAATCATACACCTGCGTCTTCGAAAGGGTTCCTTCCCCGAACTGCGCATGGAGCCTTCTCAAAATTTCAGAAGGTTTAGTGCCTTCTTTCGCCAAAAATGTAATAATAATGTGTTGCGCAACAGACGTGTGTACTTCTTGCTCGCTCATGGCGTACTGAAGCAAGCGGCCGCTCTTCGGAGTGCGACACATCAAGATCCCTACTCCAGACACCCCCACCAACTTCCCCTCCAAACCGCAACCTTTGCAGTTCGCTATCAGAGCCTCCAGATACAAATTCTGGTTTATATTTGGATCCACCTTCGTATCTGATTGACAGAATTATAAATTCAGAAATTAGAGGACCGGTATGAATTATGTAATGGATTGAAAAAATATAAAATGGGAATGGGGAAGAAATATTCCCAGGATTGATTCCAAGGACAAGTAAAAGGAACGTGGGAAGACCGAAAAGTTCACTAGACCAATTTTTTCAAGAAAAGCGCTGGAGACCATAGGCCCCAGCAAGCCAGAAAGAGGTATTTTAAGAAGTCATTGCACACCAACTTCAAAATAATTATCACTGTACAACTGCTCTTTTGATCCAGTTCTCCTAATAAGTCCGATATCCGTATGGGAAATAGGGATTGTCCATTTATTCAAGCATTAAAAAGCAAGAATTTATTATTTTGAAGTGTAATATATGTTTTCCATCCATGTGTTTTACTTTATAATATGAGGCTAATGATTTATCATCAGTAATCTAATAAGAGGTTGTATTTTTCTCAAAAAAATACGAGCGAGTGATTTTGTCTAATGAAAAAACTCTACCTCGCGTTGGATATGGAGTGACTATTTAGCGAATGATTCAACATCAAAAGCTAAAAATGATTATAATGTTTAATGTTTATATGTGAGGTTATGTATTCCGTTCTTACTTCCGGGCGATTTTTAAGCCGGCTGTATAGTTATAAATAGCATATATTTACTGTTAAATCTCTTTGGGCTTGGGAAAAATCAATAACAGATGATTATATGAGAAATAACTATTAACAATAATGCAGATTCATTACACAACAGTTTAAAAATATTAGAGCAACAGAACTTTTTTTTAAGTTGTTTTCTTTTGGAATATCTTGCTGTACCATGTCGATCGTACTTTGTTGAATCGATATTCTTGTCAAAGAATTTAATTTGCGGAGATATCTCTCATTACGAACAGGAAGAGGGAAAATTATGATCAGGAAGAGGCAATTTTATCAACAGGAAGAGACAATTTTATCAACAGGAAGAGACAATTTTATCAACAGGAAGAGACAATTTTATCAACAGGAAGAGACAATTTTATCAACAGGAAGAGGTAAATTTATGGGTCAATGAGATAAATAGTCATAAGTAATGCCACGAGTGATTTTCAAATTATCGATAAATTCACGACTCACGAAGTGAGGAGTGAATTTATTTAGAGAAGTTGGAAATCAAGAGTGGCATTTGTTACGACTATTTAACGAATAAAATTAAGCTGTTTACTCACAAATCATTATTTAAACATAGTTATTTTAAAATATTTATATATTTAATGTAAACGGCGATGTTTGAAAACAAATGAGAAACGATTGGTACGCTTCATTTGCTTCTTTTGTTCGTCACCGCAACCAGATCATATTATTTACTGCCAAAGAAACGCAATATTGTAAGAATGCACTCTAGTGGAGAAAAAATGAAACACATCGAACTATATATTGATTCATTTCTGATTTCCTACGATGTAAATAAGACAATTATATTTTTCTGGCAAAAAATACATTTAAAAAGTGCAAACAGTGGTTTCTTTTTTTCGTGGTATAATCAATTGCTACAAATGTTTTTATATTAACTCTCGCATCCGGTATGTGTTGACATTCATGCACTATATATACAATCTGGTAGCCGTATTTCTTAGTGAGTCAGTCACTGCAAAATAATGCTATGACCTATTCTGAATGTTAAAAAGGAGGTGCTTTCTTTATTATGATAAACTTTAGTTGGTAAATTCTAGGCGAAACACGACTGTGATTGGTTGTAAATCAAAAATCGTTTAACGTGATTGGTCATTGACTCCCATTTGGGGCATGAGTTAAATATTCAAATGAATTGGGTTCTTACGAATGTAATATTATTTGATAATTACAAATATCTCGACTCTCCATTTAAATGCTGCAATTCTATCACAGAGCGCATGCCGCTAGCACAGCAATTATTATAGGTGATTTTACAGGAACGCAGTCTCTACAAATCCCCTCGACCTGTTTTAATAAGCCCTTCTCTTGTTTCACCCAAGCTTTTATATACTGGTCATGACCTTTGCAATGAACTGGCCATAATTGCTGTCAGATAAAGGTCAGGCAACAATATAACTGGTACTGTATGTAGTACTGCAACCATACCTGGCTTTATATTTCATTTAAAGTTACTTATTTACTCACTGGCACTATCGAACCCGTAGATTCATGGCCGCGCGGACATACGCTCTCCATACATCCCTATCCTGAGCTAATACTTTCCAATCATTCCCCGTATAATCCACCTCCCTCAAATCATAGTTAATGTTATTCTCCCACCTCATTCTTGGTCTACCAACTGGGCGTTTTCCCTCTGGTTTTCCTACAAGAAGCTTCCATGCAAGTCTTTCATTCCTCATACGTGCAACATGTCCTGCCCATCGCAGTCTACGAGACTTAACTGTTCTTATTATATCTGGCTTCCTATAAAGACCATGTAGTTCGTTGTTATGTAGTCTTCTCAATTTACCTGACTGTTCATCTCTCTTTGGTCCCAAAATTTTCCTAAGTACTTTATTCTCAAATACTTGTAATCTCCTTTCCTCCCTTAAAGTAAGAGTCCATGTTTCTTGCCCATATAATATAACTGGTAGAATAATAGTTTTATATATTTTCAGTTTAAGGTTTTTTGAAAGGAGTTGGGATATCAAGAGTCTCTGCAATTCATTTAAAGTTAGTTACGTCATTATAAAGCATTAAAATCTTTCCGTCATACTTACATTCAACGATATATGCACTGATTTAATTTCCTAATAATTAAAAGTTTCTAAAATTTAATAGTATATTACGATGCCAGGTTGGAAAGTGTTTTTTTTTTTACAGTATCGAGAAAAATGTTTAAAACGCGAGTGATAGCGAGGTTTTAACCCATTCGCTTCAGGTTTAAATGCGGAATTCATTTCCTTAGAAACCGGATTTAAATCACCGTAAATTATATTATCTATTTTCAGACATTCAAACGAACAAAAGATAACGGTACTCGAGATCACAATAAGGGTAAACGCCAAAACAAATTCCTCTATTATTCATAAATGTTAACGAAATATTACCCTGCCAAGGGATGTGCAAAATATTACAAACTATATAACGGCAGATTTAAGCGAGTGTACCTCGTCTTCTGAGTTGAAGGTCATTTAACTGACGGCGAATCTACCTCGTTTTTTGAGGCGAATGAGTTAATTTCCGAGATTCAGTAAAACACTTCACAAACGTGCGTTGTACATTATTGTTTGCGCGATGGTGTTTTCAAAATAATAAATAATAGTAAAATATGAGTAATAGCATCTTTGATGGAAATATTTGCGTTCATTATAAACAATTGACTAACGTTAACAGTGTGGGCAATGTTTATTAGTTGAAACAACAAGGGGCCGTGAGACCAATAAGTGATAAAATAACAGGAGACCGTGAGATCAATTAGTGATAAAATGATTGGAAAGCATTAGCTCAGGATAGGAATGTATGGAGAGCTTATGTCCTCGCGGCCATGAACCTACGGGTTCGATAGTGCCAGTGAGTAAGTAAGTAAGTATGTCGGCAACTATGAATTTATTGTTTTATATTGCTTCAAATAATGTTCTGTTCATTTAAAATGCAGTGATTTGTTTCATATAATATATATTAACACTACCGTTAAGATATTTTTTGTATATACCATTGTATGTAGTATACATAGAGGGACAGTGGTTTTACTTCCACCACGCGTTGTGTTAAGATGTAAGATAAAGTACAGTGATTTTATTCCGTTATAGTCTATTTAGGGGGGCAACCCCCGAAATGTAGGAAGTTGCAACATTCAATCATGGTTCGCTATTGCTGTACGTACGACAAAACGCACGTATCGCGCAAAAAAATACTTTGTCGCTCTTCAAATAAAATTAGCATATTATATATGATGGGCATCAGAAACAAGTCGGCGTAAGTATAAAGTTTATGATGCTTACGTTTCCTATAAATTAGTGGCTACGGACATTGAAGTTCTGTGTGAATGTATCAGGAAATTGAAATCATTAACAAAGGCAGATAGTAAACAAATAGAGGCTGCTGAAATGAAGATGTTGAGAGCAATAGCAGGACATGAAAGGACCGATAAAAAGAAAAACGAAGATATAAGAACAGAACTTAATATATTTAATCTCTGTGAAAGAATAAAATATTATCAAAATGCTTATCTTCAGCACATATTACGAATGAATGAACAGCGCATACCAAGAAGAATGTATAATTATAAACCAAAAGGGAGAAGAATGTTGGAAAGACCATTGAAAAGATGGAAGGACCAATTCGACCTATAATGAGATCTGAACAGGCCATTGGGCTAAAATCCTCGTTGTTGATGATGATGATGATGAACATTAAATTGTACAACTTTGTTCTCTATGTCTATCGTTTTTCTAAATATTCTTAGAAACTGAACTGAAAATTTTAATTTGCTCAAAATAATAATAATAATAATAATAATAATAATAATAATAATAATAATAATAATAATCCGATTGAGGGTCTTTCCACTTTTCAGCGGTTGCCCTTTTACCAGCCGGCTGCTGGCCCTTCACATCCACATGTGTCAATCACAGAGGTAGATGATCAACAGCCAGTGTAGGGGTGACATGTGGTTAGCATGTCGAGTCCCCCAACCGTTATAGCTGGTTCCTCAACCTGGAGCCGCTACTTATTGTAGCTACCCAATTGCCTCACGATGCTGGGTGGGCACCGGTCCCATACTGGCCGAAATACCATGAGAAAATTTCTTCCCCCATGGAGACTCGAACCAGCGCAAGTCCCGTAGCTCTGCGCCAAGGCTCCCTACCTTAACCGCTCGGCTACGGCGCGGGACATAATAATAATAATAATAATAATAGCTTTATTTTACCTGGCAGAGTTAAGGCCTTAAGGCCTTGTCTACCACTCAACCAGGTTTAAAAAAATGCAAACAAAAAATAGTCTTAAATCTAAATTACAATATATATATGTATATATATATATATATATATATATATATATATATATATATATACGATTACAAGTTATGAATACAATACAATTAATATTTATAATGTATTTTGATGTACTCTAAATTTAACAATTTAAATATATAATATGTACTAGATATATAAAAAAAACGAGGAAAAGATTAATGACATAGTATGAAATTAAATAAATAGAGAAAAATTAAAAAAAAAAGTTAGAACTGTTCCATGTTGGCAACATCTTGAGTTTTGGTTCTGAGATGTTGGTAACGATCTGTGGTCTTCTGTTGACTATTTAACTCATGCCCCAAATGGGAGTCAATGACCAATCACGTTTCAATGATTTCTGTTTTACAACCAATCAGAGTCGTGTTTCACGAAATATTTATCAGTGTTATAATTACCATATTAAAGAAAGCTCCTCCTTACAATATTGCGTTCCTTTGGCAATAAATAGTATGATCTCGTTGCAGTGATAAACAAAAGAAGCAGTAGAAGCGTACCTATCGTTTCTCATTTGTTTTCAAACATCGCCGTTTACATTAAATATATAAATATTTTAAAATAACTATAGTTAAATAATGATTTGTGAGTAAACAGCTTAATTTTATTCGTTAAATAGTCCTAACAAATGCCACTCTTGATTTCCAAATTCTCTAGATAAATTCACTCCTCACTTCGTGAGTCGTGAATTTATCGATAATTTGGAAATCACTCGTGGCATTACTTATGAAAACACACTTTGACTTTCATGAAAATGTATCTCCCGAGACAAACTTTACAAAACGCTTAATCTTGTCCTTTTGCTATCCACATTCAGTCCAAAAATACTTGCGACGTGAAGTGGAATGACTTCTTGCTAAGAACTGGTATGCAAGGAAACGAATTATTAATGCACTATCCCCCAGACAAACAGGATGCTCAAATAAACCCATGACACAGGATATACCTCAAATTTAAGGCAAACATACAGTTTATATACTTTAATTACTTTCTTTAACGTCAACTTTTATAAGATTCATGATGTGTTCCGTTGAGGTATTATTCAAAATTAAAATATAAAATTTATGGAATATTCACCTGAAAGGTCTGTCTCCTCAACTTAATTAATTATTTAACTGTAGCGCTTTCGGGACTTGTCCCATCATCGGCAGGATTCAAAACTGGTGTTTCACTGAAAATCTGGTAGAGGGGGTTACATGTATTGGGTTCGTTTTCGTTTATCAGATTGTCGTTGTTGTGAGCTACTTTCATGATTTCCATCTCTTCGAGTACGTTTATCTTCGCTGGATTATTTTGTCTGTACATTACTTTTAGGGTGTTTCCAATATTTAACATGCGATGTCCTTCATGGATAACGTGTTCTTCCTAGGAAGAACAAACAAAAGTTTTAACATCAGATTTAAAGAACATTTTCCAGATTTTATTCACGCAGAAGGAAAATCAAGCTATGCAAAATACGTTATCCATGAAGGACATCGCATATTAAATATTGGAAACACCCTAACAGTAATGCACAGAGAAAATAATCCAGCGAAGATAAACGTACTCGAAGAGATGGGAATCATGAAAGCAGCTAACAATCTGATAAACAAAAACGAACCCAATACATGTAACCCCCTCTACCAGATCTTCAGTGAAACACCAGTTTTGAATCCTGCCGATGATGGGACAAGTCCCGAAAGCGCTACAGTTAAATAATTAATTAAGTTGAGGAGACGGACCTTTCAGGTGAATATTCCATAATTTTATATTTTAATTTCTTTAACGTATCAGATAATTAGGTTCGCAATTAAAATCTTAGCGTGAAATGGAATCTTATTTCGGACCTAAGGTTATTTAATGTGCCATAAATCACCGTAGTGCAGTGGTTAAGGCAGTGCTCTACAATTCAGAAGGTCTAGGGTCCCGGTGGAGTCAGGATTCTTAAAACTGACTGACACCATGGCCCTGAGATCGACTCAGCCTCTAACGGAAATGAGTGCCAGACACTTGTTCTGGGGGTAAAGACAGCCGTCACGCAGGGCCGATAACCCGACTGACATCAAGAGCCGATTGTCTAGAAAAATTGAGAGCCTTCACCTCTCTGATGAAAATAATCACCGTACTCATCAGAGACAGCCCCAAGATTTTCCGGAAGAAGAGAATGCTAAAATCAACTTTAAAAAAAGTAGCTGTCACAAAAAATGGAATGCAAAAATTCTGACTACATATCTGAATTCAGTATGAAAAACTACACTGGATTCACTGATCAGATTTCTTGTGAAGAAAATCTTGTCGACCAGTGGTTATCTAGCAAAGAGTTAGTTCTCATTATCACAGTTTTATACAGATCTTTGCTAACATACAAATATATAAATTCCCTCTTGCAGTGTTTCGGTAAGCATGATAATGCATCAGATTTAACTGAGTAAATCCAAATTTACCCTCCATGGTATCTTTACCTTGTCGTGGTGGAGTGGCTTGTGTGCTTAAATGATCCTGAGAGCTATGCCGGTGGTAGCATTGCTGCCGATAGGGTTACCCATGCCGGACTGGTCGAAGGTGATAAGCCAGACGAAATAAGTACCTTGGTCGAAAGAGTGACGATCTTTCACCGTAAAAATACAACCGTCAAGAAATGCGGACATGGGTTCTACTGGGGTAAAATTTTCCGGAGGTCAAATAGTCCCCCATTCGGTTCTCCGGGCGGGGACTACTTCAGGGAACCCATGCCAAAGGCTCAAACACAGGGACATGTTCCTAGGAACATGGAATGTTAGGACTTTATACAATAGCGGGGCACTAGAGATATTAACGCGGGAATTGGATAAATCGCCCTTGGATATAGTCGCTTTACAGGAAGTTAGGTGGCCAGGAGAAGGTAGCCAGGAATCAGGAAGCTTTGCATTATACTATGGGGGTGCAGAAAGACCTGCATTTGGAACAGGTTTTTTAGTCAGAAGGAGGATCCTATCCGCTATCCGAGATATTAAGTTTGTTAGTGATAGGATATCATACATAATTCTAAAGGGTAAACAACATGATTTTATAATTGTAAATGTACATGCCCCCACAGAAAATAAAGATGACAAGATCAAGGATGAGTTCTATGAAGAATTAGAATGCTTATTTGATAGCCTTTCACGATATCATATGAAAATTGTCTTAGGAGATTTTAATGCAAAAGTGGGGCGGGAAGATATATTCAAACCAACAATAGGCAAATTCAGTCTTCATGAAGATAGTAACGACAACGGGGTTAGATTAGTCACATTTGCCACATCAAAGAATCTCATTGTTAAGAGCACAACATTTCAGCATAAGGATATTCATAAATACACCTGGACGTCCCCAGATGGAGAAACTCGGAACCAGATAGATCATGTATTAGTGGATAAACGCTGGCACAGTAGCATCATTGATATTAGATCAGTTAGAGGGACAGACTGCAATTCAGATCATCATCTGGTCAAGGTGAAAATCAGACAACGGCTATCGCTTATGAGAGGAACAAACGCTAAAGATGATTCTGTAAAATATGAATTAAAAAACTTGAAAAATGATGAAATGCGGCAAGAATACCAAATCAAAATTGCTAATAGATTTGAAGTACTGGAATCTTCAGATGACAATGTGGCAAACGAAGAAGAAACTGATATAAATAAAGAATGGGAGTCTATAAGAGATACTATTAAATTGTCAGCATCAGAAAGCATTGGTTGTTTAAAAAAGAGGCAAAACAAGAAATGGTTTGATGAGGAATGTGCCGACATTGTAAAGAAAAGAAAGCTAGCAAAAATGAAATGGTTACACGAGCCAAATGAGGTAAATTTAGAGCAATTGGGTAGTGTTAGACGGGAAACCACCAAGTTACTAAAGAGTAAAAAGAGGGAATATTTGAGAGAGAAGATTAATGATCTTGAAATGAATGCAAAAAATAGGAACATTAGAGAATTATATCAGGGAATTAGTATAGAGAAGAAAGGGTTTCAGGCTAGAACAAACATAATTCGGAATGAAAATGGGGATATGATTGCAGATTCCAAGAGTATATTAAATAGATGGAAAAGTTATTTTAATCAGCTATTAAATGTACATACAGAACAGGACATTGAGGAGGATAATTTACAGACAGCAGAAATGCTAGTCGCAGAGCCAAGTGCATTAGAGGTTGAAATGGCAATTGAAAAATTGAAGATGTATAAAGCATCAGGTTCAGATGAGATCCCAGCAGAACTGATAAAATCAGGGGGAGAAAAATTGATGGACAAGATACGCTGGTTGCTTAGTATGATTTGGGAAAAAGAAGCTCTTCCAGATGAATGGAAGGAATCAATTATTGTACCAATTTATAAGAAAGGAGATAAAACTGATTGCAACAACTATAGGGGCATCTCATTACTTTCAACTTCGTACAAAATTCTAACAAATATATTAGTAAGCAGACTTACTCCCTATATTGATGACATTCTAGGAGATCATCAATGTGCATTTAGAAGAAACAGGTCTACAACAGATCAGATTTTTAGTATAAGACAGATTTTAGAAAAGAAATGGGAATATAATGGTACTGTACATCAACTATATGTAGACTTCAAAAAAGCATATGATTCAATTAAGAGGGAGAAGTTATATAGTATCCTGCTGGAGTTCGGAATTCCTAAAAAGTTAGTTAGACTTATACGAATGTGTCTAAATGGCTCAACGAGTAGGGTGCGTGTAGGCAAACAGTTTTCAGACACTTTTGAAATCCAGAATGGGTTGAAGCAAGGAGATGCACTATCTCCTCTACTATTTAATTTTGTACTAGAGCATGCCATTAAATCTTTAGAGAATGAGGAAGGCTTACAACTCAATGGTATTAATAAGCTGTTAGTTTATGCTGATGATGTAGTACTACTGGCCGATAGCGAGGAGATACTAAAGGCCAACACGCACACACTATTGAGTAACACTAAGAAATTAGGACTGGAAGTAAATATCAGTAAAACTAAATATATGGTCACACGTAGAAAAACATTATATAATGGAAATGGACAGCTAATGACAAATGAGGGAAATTTTGAGGAATTGGCTGAATTCAAATACCTAGGAACAATAATCACAAATAGGAATGAGATGCACAAAGAAATTAAACATAGGCTCAATTCTGGAAATGCATGCTATTATGCATTGCAGAGACTTTTGATGTCCCAACTCCTTTCAAAAAACGTTAAGCTGAAAATATATAAAACTATTATTCTACCAGTTATATTATATGGGTGCGAAACATGGACTCTTACTTTAAGGGAGGAAAGGAGATTACGAGTATTTGAGAATAAAGTTCTTAGGAAAATTTTTGGACCAAAGAGAGATGAACAGACAGGTGAATGGAGAAGACTACATAACAATGAACTACATGGTCTTTATAGGAAGCCAGATATAATAAGAACAGTTAAGTCTCGTAGACTGCGATGGGCAGGACATGTTGCGCGTATGGGGAATGAAAGACGTGCATGGAAACTTCTTGTAGGAAAGCCAGAAGGAAAACGCTCAGTTGGTAGACCAAGAATGAGGTGGGAGAACAACATTAACTATGATTTGAGGGAAGTAGATTATACAGGGAATGATTGGAAAGCATTAGCTCAGGATAGGGATGTATGGAGAGCTTATGTCCGTGCGGCCATGAACCTACGGGTTCGATAGTGCCAGTGAGTAAGTAAGTAAGTAAGTAAGTAAATCCAAATTTATATCATGTAAAGAAAATAATAGAAGGACAATTAAGTAAAGAAATTAAAGATGGACAGTGAATGCACATCCAATACGTCTCTCCGACGAGTGATTTTGAAAAAAAAAAACAGGATGAAAATCCTACAAATTATGATTAATGAGAAGAAGAATCACTGGTTTTCCCAACTCTTTTGTATGGTAGTGAAGTTTGGACGTTGAAACAGAAGGATATACAGAGACTTAGATCTGCTGAAATGAGATACCTTCGGAGGACTGCAGGATACACACTACTAGATCACAAAAAAAAAATGAAGACATCTTAGAAGAATTACACATGGAACCTTTAGAAAATAAAATTTCTGATTATAAGTCAAGATGAATGCAACATGTTCATCGAATGGAAGATCACAGGATACCCAAACAAATGTTAAGATATCAACCTGCAGGAAGAAGAAGACAGGACGTCCACTCAAAAGACTTCTAGATGGTGTTTCTCTTGAGGCCGAAACAGATCAACAAATCGCTAAATTCGTGAATGTACTATGATGATGATGATGATGATGAGAAGAAGAATTAAAGAAGAAAAGGGCATAGAAGAAATATTCATAAACTTGGCATTTCCCGGTTGCTCCAGCAAATGTTTGATCCGGTAGCGCGCGTGATTGAAGGGTCCGAGATGTTGCCGCAACACAAAGGCGAAATTGCGCAGCTCTAAAACTGTATTTCATTGTGCCAAGTGAGAAATGTTTCAAGAACTGCAGTATTTTATTTATAATTTTCATCATACACACACACACACACACATATACTAAAAACAGCATGACGTTACATTCTACAACTGATTCATGTCTCTATTTATAGCATTATCCTTCGAGTGTCCACCGCTGTGGTCTCGAGGTAGCGTGCTGCCTTGTCACGCAGCGGGCCCGGGTTCGATGCCCGGTCGGGGCAGTTTTTCTGGGTGGGGTTTTCATCGGGGTTTTTCCTCACCTGTAAGACAAATGTCAGGAAAACTTTAAGGCCCAAACGGTCCCCGAAATCATATGGTATTATCATTATCATCATCACTCTTTACCGGTGTGGAAAGCAACGGGAAGCTACCACACCTACAATTCCCTAGTAAAGTTGCAAGCATTAGCATGAAGGACCTCGGGCAGAATTACTATGGATGGATCCTTCGAGTGTGTGCATTCCTTCGGTTCTTAATTTGTTTACACACATTGAAATGGTCGAACGAAGTGGTTTCATGGTATTACGCGGAACTCGAATTAACGAAACTCTTGGAGTATACAATTAATTTAAATACATTTTCTGGTACTGAGGTCAGGAAAAGAAGAAACAACAGACGGTTTGTTGCTTTTTTCGTCATTTATTTAAAATGTTTGGTTAATAAAATATATTTGTAGATAGAGGAAGAAGCACCATGTTGGATTTGATTTGCACTAACTATTTTTAAAGGAATTTATTCGCATTCCATTAGGGTTCTGAAATTGTTTGAATTATCTCCGCGAATGTAAAAGGAAGAGTCGAAATTTATTATTATTTACGAAATGAGAATAATATGTTTACGTTTTACAATATATACAAATATTTCTAGAAGCCAACAAATAAATCATGTGTTTGCGACAGATGAAGCTTTACCACGTGGTGTGAATATTTGAAATAGCTTGGCGCTGAATCAGAAAGCCCACACTGTTTAATCTCTAGGTTAATCGACTCGCATTTGCTGATTGGATTAAAGACAGAATATTAATCATGGCGATGCAGCTGTTACACAAACTCAGTTACTAATAGCTAGAATACAAGGTGCCAGGTTAATGAACTTGCCACTTCGGAGACAGAGAGAGAGAGAGATCCTCCAGAATCCATGGATTACCTACACTTCAACTCATATTGCCATGAAAATGCAATAAATCGTTCCAACTTCTCCAAATATTATCGAATTGCTAACTGTATATAGATAACATGTCCACAAATATCAAACTTAAAATATAAAATTATGGAATATTCATCTAAAAGATCCGTCTCCTCAACTTAATTAATTATTTAAGGAGCACGCCGTAGCGTAGTGGTTAAGGCACTGAGCTACAAGCCGGAGGGTCGAGGGTTCAAGTCCCGTTGGGGTCAGGATTTTTAAACTGACCCAAACCCTCTGGCGGCACTATGGCCCTGGGGTCGGCTCAGCCTCTAATGGAAATGAGTACCAGACGCTTGTTCTGGGGGTAAAGGCGGCCGTCACGCAGGGCTGACAACCCGGCTGACATCAAGTGCCGATTGTCTAGAAAAAGTGGGAGCCTTAACCTCCTACTACCCCAAGGGCCTCCGGGTCTGTTGTGGGATCACTTTACTTTACTGTAGCGCTTGCGGGACTTGTCCCATCATCGGCAGGATTCAAAACTGTTGTTTCACTGAAGATCTGGTAGAGGGGGTTACATGTATTGGGTTCGTTTTTGTTTATCAGAATCCTGCCGATGATGGGACAAGTCCCGAAAGCGCTACAGTTAAATAATTAATTAAGTTGAGGAGACGGAGCTTTCAAGTGAATATTCCATAATTTTATATTTTAATTTTGAATAATACCTCAACGGAACACATCATAAATCTTATAACAGTTAAATATCAAACTGCAAATTAAAAAGCACAGCATCTGTATGTCCCCTTATCTAATATATAAAAATGAATGTTTGTTTGTTCGTTCGTACTCCATGCGCGGCCGTACCGCTCATCCGATTGTGATTGGATTTTCTTGCAAAATGTTCAAGAGATTCCCGGGATGAACATAGGCTATAAGAGAGTTGTCATACTCAATTCCTACACCCTTAAAAATCTCCCTTTCTAGTGAAAAACATGAAAAAATCCTTTTTTGACGCTTAAATGGCTTATGTTGCCTAAATCATATCAAATACACAAAGTTAATTTACACAGAATTGAATCTCAAAAAACTCTACAAAAAAGTCTGCGACAGCATATGTTTATCTTTTACTGATAACTCACAATAACCATTTTTTGTCTTTCATTGATGCCAAGAAGAACGGGATAAGTAGATTCCCGGCCACGCGATGCATCATAAAATACGTTTGATAGGACTTTTTGCAAATGTACAGAGATTTCTCCGGGATGCAGGTTAGAGGCCATAAGAGAGTTTTAATACTCAAGCCCTTCACCCTTAAAAATCACCCTTTGTAGCGAAAAATTAAAATAAAAGTGGCTTTTGTACGCCTAAATGGCTTACGCTGCCTAAACCATAACAAATACGCTAAATTAAAATGTACTCAAAATGAATATATCTCAAAAGTCTACAAAAAAACCCTCGACAAGACATATGTTTAAAAATTCCTTTTCGGATACTCTCTCAATAACCATTTCTGTCTTTCTTTCATTGTCCTATAAGATCGGGAAAAGATAGATTCCCGGGCAAGCAGAGCAGCAGAACGGATAACACGTAATAACGAATTTTGTCTTTCAGCTCATTTATGCCAAATACGAGATACGTAGTTTCCCGGGCAATGCCGGGTAATCAGCACGGGGTATCTAAAAATAATTATATCAATTTATTACCATTTTTTCCTTTTGCTTATTCAACTAAACGTAAAAACACGTTATCATTTATTAGGCGTAGCAGCGTACGCCGGGTATTAGCTAGTTTACTCTAAAAAGAAACAATATTCAGTATATCATAGAGTTCATCATATTTAAGACTAATTTCATCGCTGAAGAGAGGCAGATCATAAAGCTTTTCGGTTTACATTTAACTCATTAGCCACCAGATAGCAATACCGTGTATTTGTACAAGGCTCTATACTAGGAATAAGGAGTGATGTGCAAAGTTCGGAACTAAGTAAGAGTAATACCAAATTATAGAATAAGATACAGATTATTTCATGTAACTAATATTTGTTTCAATTTAAAGTTGTATCTTATAAAACAGCTGTCCTCAACTAAAAATGTTAACAAGAATAATTTTGTCATAAGTATTTACAGAAAAACCAGCCACAAATACCTATCAATACACAACAAATCAAGACATACATATCAACAAAAAATGAGTACCATAATAAGCTTAATAAATAGAATGATAAAACTTCCCTTAAATAAAATAAATTATGTCCACCGCTGTGGTCTCGGGGTAGCGTGTTGCCTTGTCACGCAGCGGGCCCGGGTTCGTTCCCCGGTCGGGACAGTTTTTTTGGGTGAGGTTTTTATCGGGTTTTTTCCTCACCTGTAAGACAAATGTCAGGAAAACTGTAAGGCCCAAACGGTCCCCGAAATCATATGGCCATCGCAATCATCATCATTCATATTCATCTTAGGTTAAGTTTAGGATTAGGGACTCTCCTGGCGCACCGTTATCATCATCACCCATCATATCATCGGGGTAACGTAACCCCGCCTTCCAGGCGCCCCAACCTCAGAAGTGGATTACAAGTACGCCATGCCAGGATAGAAACCAGGAATGTCGAAAGACAAACCTGGGGCATTTGAAAATAAATAAATAAATTACCACAGAGACATGAATTACATAAAACATTTAGCTATAAAAACGGATACAATTCACAAATAATCAAGAAATTGGTTAGAAAACAAAGACGAAAAGCAATTTAGGAAGATAATATAAAAACAAAAAATTGGATCACATTTACTTATACAGGTAAAGGAACAATAAAATGGCAAAATATATCAATAAATATGATAAAAACATAAAAATAGCTTACAAAACTGGAAATAAATTAAATAACCCAATACGTAATAAAATAGAAGAAAATAATAAATGTGAAATTAAAGGTGTATATAAACTCAAATATAACGACTGTGAACATTTTATATAGGTAGAACTTCGAGAAGTTTTAAAATAAGATTTAACGAACATTTCTCAGACTTTATTAAAAAGAGAAGAAAAATCAAGTTTTGCTGAACACATTTCAGAAACCGGTCATCGATTTAACAACAGAGATAAAACAATGTCAATAATTCACAAAGAGAACAATAGACAAAAAACCAATATACTGTAAGAGATTGAAATTATCAAGGAAGCAGAAAATAAAAATCCAATATATAAAAAATGAATGTTTCTTTATTTGTTCGTATTTTATGCGCTGCCATACCGTTCATCCCATTGTGATAGGTTTTTTGCAAATGTTCAGGAGATTTCTGGGATCAACATAGGCTATAATAGAGTTGTGACACTTAACTCCTACACCCTTAAAAATCACCTTTATAGTGAAAAAGTGAAAAAAGTCGCTTTTTGGACGTTTAAATTGCTTATGCTTCCTAAACCATAACAAATAGGCCTACATAAAATTTAATGTACACAGATTTGAATACCTCAAAAACTTCTATAAAAAAGTCCACGACAGCATATGTTTATCTTTTACGTATAACTCATAATAACGAAGTTTGCCTTTCAGCTAATTCATGCCAAGAAGATCGGGAAAAGTAGATTCCCGGGCAACATCAGGTAATCAGCACGGGGTATCTTAAAATAATTACTATATACATTTATAATTATTATTCCTTTCACTTATTCAACTAAACATAAAAACACATTAATTTAATTTCTTTAGATGAAGCAACGCATGTCGGGTATTAGCTAGTATGCTATAATAATAGTTGAGGAAGACTGTTTTATAAGGTACACATGAATGAATCATTTCGAAAAGGGACATCTATAGCTGATCAAATTTTATAGGAGACGGAAAAAAACGGATTCTAATTGTTCAGGATAAAGCAGTGGATCTGAAATTGCAACTGAATAAAGTCAGAAATTTGTAAAGTTGTAGTTGGAACCGTTCTCACGCGAAAAAGATGGAAGTAGGTACGTAAACACGGAGTAGCTAAAAAAGTGAATTTCAGAAAAATTGGAGATGATCCCTTTTCGAAATGACTCATTCAAATTTAAAATTGAAATAATTTTAACCTCAATGGTGTTCAAACATGGTTATTAAAACTGTAGATATTTGTGTGTTTAGTGAATTTAACGATACATATTTCTGTCTCGAGGCTAATGATAACATCGGGGTGAGATCTTTCAACTTAATTTTTCGTCAGTGGTATCCAAGTGTTCTTAAAGGCTGTAGAGTATATTTAAGTCGCATATTTCTGCTGTGACTCTAAATCGCGATCAAAAAAGTAAACTCCTAGATTTGGGAATTTGTCTGGGTTAGGATTCAGGATAGTTTTTCCGTCGAACCGGGAACTGTTGACTTAACTTCCTTTTTGAAAGACGCAACGACCCCTCTAATTCTCTTCATTCGTAAAATCTCTTAGTTATTGGGCGATATCAATGAGTGAAATAGAATTCCATGACAGATGTGCTATTTCTAAATCTCCATGATACAAAAATAACTGATTTTTACACGCTTTATATTAGCTTGACCTGTATCTATCCATCTATCTATCTATCTATCTATCTATCTACGTAACTGAATCTTTCAACGCGTTTTTCGCCCACTTAAAATAATTGGATTGACTTGAAATTTTGTATACTTTTAAAGGACCCGTGACATTACAATCATTTCATATTTAATTTCTAAAATCCTGGCCAGAATCATCACAAAAACAAAAAAGTGTCTTTGTATTTATGTAACGGAATCTTTGAACACGATTTTCACCCACTTAAAAACATAGGATAGACTTGAAAATTTGTATACTTGTAAAGAACCCGTGACAATACAATAATGTCATATTTATTTTAATCAAATTAGCAACCCCTGTAAGTACACTTATTATTTATGTCAGAATGAAATGTATTATCTACATTGTATTTTTGTGACATTAACGATACTTACTTACTCACTGGCACTATCGAACCCGTAGGTTCATGGCCGCGCGGACATAAGCTCTCCA
The DNA here is from genome assembly GCA_030220185.1 of Diploptera punctata. Classification (NCBI taxonomy): domain Eukaryota; kingdom Metazoa; phylum Arthropoda; class Insecta; order Blattodea; family Blaberidae; genus Diploptera; species Diploptera punctata. The sequence goes on from JASPKZ010005688.1 coordinate 263,886, forward strand.
TACATCCCTATCCTGAGCTAATGTTTTCCAATAATTTCCTGTATAATCTACTTCCCTCAAATCATAGTTAATGTTATTCTCCCACCTCATTCTTGGTCTACCAACTGGGCGTTTTCCCTCTGGCTTTCTTACAAGAAGATTCCCCATACGTGCAAATTTTTCACCATAAAAATACAACCGTGAAGAAATGCGGACATGGGTTCAACTTGGGTAAAATTTTCCGGAGGTCAAATAGTCCCCCATTCGGTTCTCCGGGCGGGGACTACTTCAGGGAACCCATGCCAAAGGCTCAAACACAGGGACATGTTCCTAGGAACATGGAATGTTAGGACTTTATACAATAGCGGGGCACTAGAGATATTAACACGGGAATTAGATAAATCGCCCTTGGATATAGTCGCTTTACAGGAAGTTAGGTGGCCAGGAGAAGGTAGTCAGGAATCAGAAAGCTTTGCAGTATACTACGGGGGTGCAGAAAGACCTGAATTTGGAATGGGTTTTTTTAGTCAGAAGGAGGATCCTTTCCGCTATCCGAGATATTAAGTTTGTTAGTGATAGGATATCATACATAATTCTAAAGGGTAAATGACATTAACGATTAATTGTGGAAATTCAAAAGAGGTTCTTTCATACATAATTAATTGTTCGGCATATAGATGAAGCTTGATTTTCTAAATGCAGTACTTTAACCCTTTAATTCGTAATGTATCCTTTTGGATACATCAGTTGGTTCAATTATTTACTATTTTAAATAAATCAGAAGAAAACGAACAAAAATAAACCACTTAAATGTGTGTATAAGTATGCAATATATCTAATAATAACAGTTACACAAGATTCCGTTTTCACTGCGGTCCGCCACATTCAAATAACTAACAGAAGAAATTTGTGTTTTGCTAATTTAAGGGTTAATAACTAAGCAACGATAGACTGTGTGTTAGATATTTTGAAGATGTCATGCATCAAGCAGCTAAGTGTCATTTTTAAAAAAATAAGATTTTGATGCCATCTGTTGCATTGGCTCATGAAGTAAGTGTATGCACACTTTTAGCACCAAATCTTTAAATATAGTCTTATTATTAAAGAAAAATGTAAACGCCACCAGTCCTATCAGAGATTCTGTGTTTTACAACAAACGTCTATGGAGCTAGATCTTCATAAATACTAATCTAAATTTTGCATCATGCAGCTTAGCGCCAAATTTTCCTCTCTTATATTTTGAATGCATAACTGAGTATTGTTGGTTTGGCACTACAATAGGTATTGAAGATTGTCAACTCAATGTGATGTTTTAATGTTATAATGACATCCAGAGCTCAGGAAATTGTATTTATATGGTTTATAAGAACTGTAAGACATGAAAACAAGTCTTTCTACATGGCCATTGGCTGCAATAATACCTATTATTATAAGAGCTGCCCTGAAAATGGATAGGCACCTCCTGCCTCAATGCAGATATGTCATCATCATCTGGATTCATGGATTAAGTCTGTTGACCCGTTCTGACTTCAGCCCATCTCTTTCTAGGTCTGCCTACATTTCGGGTGCCTTTAGGTTTGTATTTTGTTATTTGTTTTGGATATCTATCTTCATTCATTCTGTCTATGTGTTGCTTCCATTTTTGTCTATATGTATCTATTTTATCAGTTATTGCAAATATTTCAAGTTCCTGTCTTATTTCTGTGTTCTTGATTCTGTCTTCCTTAGTGCACCCTTTAACAGATCTCAAAAATTTCATTTCTGCCGCCGTTTTCCTACTTAGATTTTGTTTTTTATGTATCCAGGCTTCTGAACCATAGAGCAGCATTGGTACTGCCAACGTTTTGTAAAATTTCAATTGGGTCTCTCTTGTTGTTTTGTTATTTAGTGATCGTTTTATCGTACCACATATTCCCTGGAAATTTTCCTATTTTATTAGTTATTTCTTTATCATAAATAAATGAAATGTCACATCCTAGATAATTGAGATGGTTCACCTGTTCTATGATTTTGTTTCCTATTACTATTTTGGATCTGATTTGATTTTTCCCTTGGAATTCCATTACCTTAATTTTTTCTATGGACATTTTGAGATTATATTGTTCACATATATTATGTAGTTTAAAAATATTCCTTTAAAGTTCGTCTTCCGTATTTTATATTATACTGCAGGTATGTAAGAGTTGTATTTATTATGTGAATCGTATATTAAATCTATATACTCCCATTTTATAAACATAAAATTTAAAAAAATCAGGCGCTTGTCAATTTAGAGGTGATTCTGAGAAATGAAAAGTGTATATTTTTCTCTACATTTGTTGTATGATAATATCAATATATACATTTCCAATGTGAATAATTCAAATTTAAGATGTGAGATAAATTATTTGTATTAATTTCTGTTGTTCCACTTATTTTAAAAATTGTCTACAGTTACATAAGCATTGTGTTAGTTAAGTATGTGCATTTTAAAACCTACAGCTCAAAATAAAAATTTAGTGTGCAAGTTGATGAATGTCTATCGATTTTATTGAAAGGTATAAAACAAATTTATTTTACAAAATTGTAACAGCATGCCTGTTTTTTTATTTTTATGTGTTTCTTTCGTATGTAATGTAATTTTATGAACAAATTAGATTTATTTAGAAAACATTATTCATTTAACACGTACATTTCATAATGTAATATGTATTTATGCTCAGACGGATGTCCCAATCTTATAAACATTACATTATGGACAACTGCAAAGAAATTAACCAATATTTCATTTTCACAGATGGTTCAGCAATAATAAGCAACGAAAGAGAAGATATTAAAGTTGGATGTACGTTTGTAGTTTATGAGGATTCATCAGAAATTTCAACTTTGTTCAGACTTTCTCCACAATTTTCCATTTTTCAGGCAGAATTATTAGCCGTAAAATAAGCTGTGTAATCAATGACATAAGTTCTCTTATATAATGACGCATAACCGGTAAATGCATAACGCCGTCCATTTAATCTTCATTTTCTGTGAATTTTATTAAAATTAAGAGTTCAAATAAATAAACAGACATTTTAATTTCATTTATATTAGTCATTAGGAATTTTAATTAACCTTTACACTGCTACGAACGGGTATATGCGTTGGCAAAGAAAATGCTTGCCGTGCTATGGGTGTGTATATCCATTCTCAACTTCAAACGCCTGCTAGTTATATAATACGTATTGCATTGCTTTCAAACTAAGCAGGCATATACTGCCATCTCTTAGGAACCTAAATAAACTTTTTCCATATTTCTCCCTGCATTGAGCAAGGAGGGTTTTAAAGGCTGGAAATATCTCAGCAGTGAAAAGGTTAAATATCATCATGGAAGTCCACATAGGTATACAGTATATTATGCGTACTTAAATGATCCGGAATGGTAACATTGCTGCAAGAAGGATCATCCATGCCGGTCAGATCAAAGACGGTAAGTCAGACGAAAAAAGTACTTTGGTCGAAAGACTGACGATCTTTGACAGTAAAAATGCAACCATCAAGAAACGCAGACGTGAGTTCCACTGGGGTATAATTTTTCGGAGGTAAAATAGTTTCGAATCTCCGGGCGGTAATTCTTCACGGAGTCCACGACAAAGACCCAAACGTAAGGACATGAAGTATTGTAATTTAAATTACAGCATCAAATTAATGTTTAACATTCATTCGCGTATAATACAGTAAAACTTGCTCAAAGCGGAATCGCATGGAACATTTTTTCCACATTAGACAAAATTCGGCATTATAAAAAAAATATAACTTATTAAAAATCTTACCCTCTTACTAATAATCCATATATAACTTTTATACAAGGTTTATACACATCTCAGTTGAAAATTCTTACTAATAAACACTGTATTAGCTGTTCAGTGTAGAAGAGGTGTACAACTTTACATGGGAATCGTTATACATGCCTCCAGCCTTGTTTAATGATTGTATAACTAGACAAAATGTCGGACTTCAGGATCAACTGATTGTTTTCTTATGATATTTATGAAAGTTTCCTTAAATTTAACGCAAAATGCAACACCTTAACGACTGTTTGATGGATGCACAGGGCAGAAATAATATTAATAAAGCTCTGGGTAGGAAAATGAAGGCATCATAAAATGCCTTTTGTCACACTCATTCTCGAGTAGGCCTAATACTATTCTAAAATTGAACATTGATACACAAAATAATATGTTCTACAATAATTGCTGTAGACAAGATTTAACTTGAATGTAGTTTAAATGCTTCATAATATTATTTTAACAAAACTTGCTTGCATCGTTAAAACATAATACACATACCGATATAAAAATGTATTTCATTATAGAGGTACTATTATCGCAATGAAGAACATGTTAGCTTGATAGTCATGTGGTTAGAGCTTCTGACTGCAGTCCGTGAGGTCCTAGGTTCGATTCCCGATCAAACTGCAATTTTTTTTCGCCTAAAGCATTATTCTGTTGTCGGTAACATTTTCTACTATTTTGAACGTTTTCTAAACGCATTTTAAAACACTGCATGTAATTCATAAGTAATGGGAAAAACCCTTATAAGTTTCCAAGAATTGTTCGAAATTCTTGACGTTAGATTGCAGCACATTATCTGTGAAACTAATTCTTCGATATATTTGACATTGCGTAAAGAGAAATGTAAATAAATTAAAACACATTTATTTTTTCCGTACCTCCCCAATTAGGGAATCTCTATTAATTCTTATCCATACTCATTTCTTATACAATTAATCACTAGTTGATGTTGTTTTATTTCTGTTACAAACTGCGCGTAATATTGTTCTGACGTCATAGTGATGACGAATATGTGACGTATTGTGTATAACGGTTATATTGTTATATAGCTCCGGCACAACGTTTATTAGTAAGAAAATTATACATGATCTACATAAGGCTTATACATTGTGTAACTAAACAACTGATAAAAGCCTGTATCAGAGATTTTTATTAGTAAGACTGTTATATTATAGAGTACCGTACATGTCTTTTAATGTACCTTGGATTAATTGTAGTTCCGCTGCCTTTGAAAAGTGAAGTATAGTTTGTATAAGCGACTTCGGTGGTAACGCGCAAAAAAAAAACATTCCCGTTTCGTCGGCGTTAAAATAGTCCCTTAGGCGCGTTTCCTGAGATTAAAGTATGTTGTTTCGTTTTTCACTCACTAACTACATTTTCGTCCACATCCTTTGATTCTCCGTAAATGTCATTCCACACTTCATTGTGTCGTCTTTTAAAACTGTCCAGCGAACATGAAGATGCCTTTAAATCGTTATTCCCTAGAGATTTAGCAACAGCTAGAGCTTCATTTTGGAGATTCGGTTCGGAAATTTGGAGATTTATCTTCACCTTCAATTTTGGTTTAATGACAATAATACATACGTTTTAGCCATCTTTGTTTCGTAAATTCAGAATGCTATCTGTGAAAGATCGATCTCAGAACTTAAACTAATTTAAGATTTTACTGTAGAATGATTATTTGTAAGACATATATCTGTATTCGCATAACGGGTGTGCAGTGAGGCCGAAGTAAAATTTCAGGTACACCTAGAATCTATACTTCAACCGGAGGCATAACGTTTTTTTGGCATAACGGAAATTCAATGAAATGGAAACTAATTTTTCTTCGTCTTTCCGCTTTATAAACTTTTTTTTCGTGAATTGTGTAGAAATATCCTCCCGCTTCCGTGTTGGACAGATTCCGTTTTATACAAAAATACACGTAAAATTAGTATTATTTCGCCGGGACCTATAAATTTGTTCACATTGAACAGATTTTCGTATTAGTCACGTTCCGAATTAAACACGTTTTACCGTAATTTCAAATAATTATACGAGAAAAAATCGTTTAATTTTGGAAGGACGATGATCCTGATTATTCTCTGAAACGAGACTGGAAATCTAAGCAGAACAATTGTTAATATATTGTTCCTGCCAGTATTTACATCAACTTATAACAATTTATTTAAATATATAGATCAGCACAGCTATCAATAATTGTAGAAATGAAATTGATTTTGAGTAGCAAAATAATATCATCGTTAAATTCCATATAGTGAGATAAACATATTTGGAAAGACACAAAAAAAATATATTGGTAAAACATTGGTGGAATCTGTTGCAATGTATGGAAGTGAGGTATGGACAATCAATAAGTACTACAAGAATAGATTAATAGCTCTAGAAATTGATTATTTACGCAGAAGTGCCAGAAAGTCTAAACTAGAACATGTCACAAATAAGGAAATTAGAAACATAATGGAAGCAGAAGAAAGCGTAATTGAAAGAATTGAGGAGAAGGAATTAAAGTGGTTAGGACATGTTTTAAGAATGGAAGATGAGCGATGGCGGAAGCAACTATATGAATGGCATTCGAACAGAAAGAAGAAAAGAGGGAGACCAAATTTAACATGGAAGGAAAACATGAAGACAGTAATGCAAGCTAGAGGGCTAAGCATCGAAGATGTCCAAGACCGTAGGCTTTGGAGGTTTGGCACGGGAAGACGGCAGCAGCTGTAAAAACCCGAAGATAGATAGAGAAATTGATTTTGATTCTTTTTCCCATTTTTTGCATTAAATTTGCAACATATATTCGGAAGGCACGCGTATTTAACGCAGTACAAGAAACCAAAGTTTGCCTGCCACGTGTTCATGTTAACTTTACCATTTAAACAAACAGGAAACTAAATGGCTCCCCTCATCATTTCCCTTCCCTGATGTGCCCTGGGGAAACATCGTTATCGGATTGTTGCGTTCAATGGAGATCGCAATGTAGATTGTATTTATGTATCCTGCTCCCAACTCTTCTTCACTGACTATGCATTTTACTATTTATACAAATATTACATAGTCCTATAGTTTATAGTAAATTACTCTATTTCATATTATATATATATATGTGTGTGTGTGTGTGTGTGTGTGTGTGTGTGTGTGTGTGTGTGTGTGTGTGTGTGTGTGTGTGTGTGTGTGTGTGTGTGTGTGTGTGTGTGTGTGTGTGTGTGTGTGTGTGTGTGTGTGTGTGTGTGTGTGTGTGTGTGTGTGTGTGTGTGTGTGTGTGTGTGTGTGTGTGTGTGTGTGTGCGTGTGCTGAAGTTGTTTTTTTAATTCAATAAATTACTGTACATAAATATCATATTTTTTGCTTCTTATGGCCTTCAAGGACGCTCACCCAGTTCGGACAAAGATAATATTAGAAAATAAACCAATAGAAGAAATGGTAAGATATAACTTCCTAGGTTGCGAAATATCATACACAGCGGAAACAAATATAAATAACAAACGAAATAAGTTTAATTATATAACAGAAATACTAAAAATAACTTTGAAAAATAAAGCCAGGAAAGACTCTAGAATGAAATTATACAAGACAATGGCAGTGCCTATTATTACTTATGGATCCGAAACATGGACAGTGACAACACAACAATCTGCCAGAATACAAGCTGCTGAAATGAGATTCCTCAAACCAATAGCAGGATATCAAAGAATAGACAAAAAAAACATAACACATAAATAAGACAACAACTAAATGTAGAGGAATTAAACACAACAATAGTGAAATACAGAACAAACTGGAAAGAACACTTGACAAGAATGACTGAGAATAGAATACCAAAAGCAGCATACAGCTATTCACCACGAGGAAGAAGAAGTTTGGGAAGACCAAAGAAAAGATGGAAACAGCAGCAATTTGGAGACGGAACAGGCTAGTAAATAAGCCTAAACAGTGATGAACAAAAAGAAGAAGATTGTTTGCTTGTTCCATATGCCCTTCTACCTGTAAGATATCATTATATTCCTGATATTTCTAAATTAGTTCTGGTCTACTCAGTGGTCTTCTACATGATGGGGTAGTTATTTCTGTTAATCTTACTTTCTGCAAAATAATATATAATTTATTCATTTTGAGAATTTTCCTCATCATTAAGGGTTTTCTCCAACCAATCTTAGTAATTAATATGATTTTTTTTAAAAAATACGGAATTATAGTCTATCAGTTTGCAAACATTCATATATTTCCCTTAATTAAAATTCTCCATCGTTTTCTGTCCTCTGTGTCCTCATAATATGAAAAGAAAAATAAATGCCTGAGTAGGGATTTGAAGCCGAGTGTCTAAACTCTGTACATTTAGCGCTCTAACCATCTGAGCTACTTAGGTATCCTAACACAAACATTTATTTTTCTTGTATATGTAGTATTCTCAATTTACACAAGAGATAGCGGGAAATCTTTCCAACTGTCATCTAGTGGCCACCATAACAGGTAAGAAAATTTTAAAGAAAATATTTTACTTTATAGCAGTAACGCTTGTATATTTAGATGTTATAAGTTATAACTATATTTTGACATTTGGCAATAAAGGCAAATATGATATGAAAAGTAAAATAAATGCATGCGTCGGGATTTGAACTCGCGTCTCTAAAACTCGTGGTAAGTTAAGTTGTAGAGCGCTTAATCCTCTTGAGCCACTCAGGTATTCCAAACACAAAAAACATTTTGTTACTTTTATATTTATATATATATATATATATATCTATATGCATAATCCAACACTAATATATAGTATTCAGTTATAGCTATAATGGAGCATGTGAAAAATAGAGATTCATTAAGGAATACGTAAACATCGCACCCACTTATACATAGTACTTCCAGCCACAATTCTGTAGATTAAATACCATAATGCAACAAGGCTGTCAACAAGATTTCAACGATTACACTGGTCAACATGATTTTTGTCTCATGGGTACCAATAGTTGTACTTATGCAGATTTTGATCGTGTCTTCAAATATGTATTCGGAATTTGTTCCATCACCCACAGTTCTTTTAATTTCAATTTCAATTAATGGATTTAAACAATTATTGTTTTAATAAAAGTTTTTTCGTCCAATTATTATCTTGTCACATTGAGGGATGAGCAGGGGAACACTTTCATCAGGAGATTTCAGCTATGGAAAAGAGATATCAAGGCAAATGGAGTCCTATTATGCTGGCCGATTATTGTTGGACCATCAAGAAGGATGCTCCACAGGCGAAATATAGCATAAAATCGTCATTTCTTACTTTCTAGGTGAAGGTCGAATAGTTACGGATATTGTATAGTTACGAAGTGTTAGAAAATATTAAAGCCTGTCTCTAAAATTATAAATTCCTGTCTCTCGGAAACCTTGCGAGATGGAGAAAAACCGATATCATATTTGAATTCAGGAGAAAAAAATACTATCAGAATCATCTATGTTTCTTTCTGATACAAAAAAAAAGTTTCTTTTTTGTTGCTCCGTGTTATCCGATCCCCTTCTGTGGACCTGAATTTACGAGTTGCAACGTAAAATCGTGGATCTCGCGTTCTAGATTTACGGAACGTAAAATTCCTCAAGCTTAGAAGTAAGAGACGTCAGAATACAATTTTATGTATTTCCGCGCCCAGATTTTCAGATTTTAATAGAGACGCTAATGATCTGTGCTATTAAAAAGCATCATTAATACTGTGTGATATTACTTGCTTGTTTGATTGATTGCGTGATTTTTATTGTTGCAGTGCACTCTCTGCCGAACCTCACAGTGCTGTCGCTGTCGGGTTGCAGCAAGATCACGGACGATGGTGTGGAACTTATAGCCGAGAACTTGCAGAAATTGCGAAGTCTCGATTTGTCTTGGTGTCCGCGCATCACGGATGCAGCCCTGGAGTACATCGCGTGCGACCTCAACCAGCTCGAGGAGCTTACACTAGACAGGTTAGTTCATCATCAGTACATACTGCTCTTCAATAGTGGCACGAACGACCAAACAGGCCCGTCCGCACTGATTATGTAAATGTATATATTGTATTTTTTTTTTCGAAAAATCGTTACCATCGTATATCAACAGATTGCATGTTATTAATCAGTAAATGTATTTTATTTTTATGATAATACGATATTAAAAATATTCGAATAATAATAATAATAATATTATTATTATTATTAGTATTATTATTAATAGTAATAATAATAATAAATATAATTCGCGTTTAAAAAATAGGACATTACATTCTTCTCCAGCGATTTTACGTCATTTTATTCGACCTATTTATGTTTAAGCGCTACAATAGTTTTGCTAGAAACAAAGTTATTATAGCGAAGAAAAACAGTCTGAATTTCTCATTTTTAATTGTTTTTCATAACACATTCAAAATTATTTGTCTATGCTATGAGATTCGGGAAATTCTCGTATAAGAGAGGACCAGTGTTGACCTATGGTAGTGAAGCATGGACACTAAAAAGACAACATGAAAGCAGAATAACGGCTTGTGAAATGAGATTCATGCGCAGAACAGCGGGTTACACCAGATGGGATCGGAAAAGGAACACCGATATCTTAAAAGAATTGAAGACTACGCCAATTTTGGAGTATATTAAACAGTACTAACTAAATTGGAAACATCATCTAGAAAGAATGAGTTCAAATCGGATCCCCAAAGCTGTTTATAATTATATACCAAGAGGACAAAGATCACTGGGCCGTTCTATGAAACGCTGGAGGGAAAATTTTCTATAGGATCGTAACAGGCCTTGGCCTGATACTTGGAAGGAAGAAGAAGAAGAAGCTATGAGATTCCCATTCTCCTGAATATTTTGCCATAAATAGAGAAGATAGGATACCAAAGATAGCACTGATGTATAATCCTGTAGGACGAAGATCACTGCTATTTTATAAAAGTTTAAAAGCAATTACTTAGGTTATCTAATTTGTTTTCTCTAAGAATGTCTGATAAAAAATGTGATGCATTTTTTCCATTATTCACTAGCTAATACCCGGCGTGCGCTGCTATACCTAAATAAATGAAAATTAATGTGATATCATGTTTAGTTGAATAAGTATAAAGAAAAATAATTATAAATGTATATCATAATTATTTTAATATTCCCCATGCTGATTACCCGGTGTTGCCCCGGAATTTACTTATCTCGATCTCCTTGACATAAATGAGCTAAATACAAAATTCGTTATTGCGAGTTATCCGTAAAAAAAATCCCGCCATGTGCTGCTACGCTTGCACAGCAATCTACGTACTTGCCTCGATCTTCTTGGTATCAATGAAAGACAAAAATGGTTATTGTGAGTTATCCGTAAGAGATAAACATATGCTGTCGCGGACTTTTTTGTAGAGCTTTGTGAGATATTCGTTTCTGTGTACATTAATTTTGTGCATTTGTTATGGTTTAGGCAGCGTAAGAAATTTAAGCATCCAAAGAGCTACTTTTGTCACGTTTTCCAATACAAAGGACGATTTTTAAGGGTGTAGGAGATGAGTATCACAACACTCTTATAGCCTATGTTCATCCCGGGAATCTCCTGAACATTTTGCAAAAAGCCCCATCACAATCGGATCAACGGTACGGCCGCGCATAAAGTACGAACAAACATACAAACATTCAATGATGATCTTGAAGAAGATTTTCGGGCTGTAGGCCGTGGTCGTGAGGCTTGTAGTTCCCCGACGTTTCGCCAGAGACTGCGTCTGGCATCCTCAAGGGTTGTCTTGAGACTGGCAATTCTGTCCGGTGTCTGTCTTATTTATACGTTCACCGCGATGTGTTCGTAAGTTGTATCTGCCTTCTGATTGGTCAGCGGTAGGGACTTCCATTGCTCCAATGAGATTGCTGTTTGATGGTCTAGTCGACTAGACCCTTGAGGATGCCAGACGCAGTCTCTGGCCTAGAGCAAATATTGAAGTTTGAAGATTGGTACCGACCTTACGAAGGTCTTGACCCAATATTTGAGGTGCTTGTAGTGAAGGTATGGCGTAGCTTGTGTGCTTGCTGTGAAGAGTGCTCCTCTAAACAGTTTTTCTTCTTCAGGTAGAAGTCTTCTTTGAAGTGTTGCTTAAGCTGTCGGTCTTAAAGATTTTTCTTGTAGTGTTCAGATATTGCAGTCTATGTTCTTGAAGAAACTTGGGAGTTAACAAAGGATAGTGTGGATTGAAGGACTTGGGGTTTTGAAGGATGGTGGTGAGGAGAATAAGGAGGGATTGGAGTATATTCTCCGGTTTTGGGTTCAGAGAAGGCAAGAGAGGGAAGTTTTCTTCTGTTTTTCTAGGTGTTCTTGGAGTAGTTTCAGGCTTCTTTGTAGTTGATGGTTGATTTGTTCCTTGTGCTTGTCTCATTTTCAGATACTTCTGAAATATGGGACATTTTCTGTGACTTGCTGCATGATCTGCGTTGCAGCTGGAGCATTTGACTTCTGTCTGGGTGCAGTCGGAGACTTTGTGGTTACCGGAACACCTGACGCATTTTGTGTCTCGGAAGCAGAATTCTGCAACGTGTCCGAAGCCTTGGCACTTGAAGCACTGGGTGCCTCCAGTGGGTTTCCTGTAGGGTTCCAATCGTATACGGATGTTGAATAGCTCTTTTAGATCTTTTTCGATTTTTTCCTTAAGGTCTTCTGTTTTGTAGAGTGTTAGGATGTAAATTGGAAGCTCTATCTTCTTTTTTACTCCATTTGTGTAGACTTGTTTTTCGATGCTTCTTAGTTCTTTGAGCGGCAGGTTCCTATTTGCAATTTTATCATACACTTCTCGTGTTGTGATGGACTTAGGGAGTCCCTTTATAACTAATTTGAAGATAGGAGGCCTGCCATAGCCATGGGTGTAGAACTGAGTCTCAGATTTCTTGAGCTCCTTGTAAGCTCGCCTGTAGGCCGTCTTTGTTGAAGTCCTAATGGTCAGTACGCCCTGGTTGTACTTCATGTGTACGTCTTCCTTATTTCCTGCAGTGATGCTTTCCAATTTTAGTGGCGTGATGTCTTTGGAGTATACCACTATGGGAGGTGGAGTTTCTGCCTCGTCTTCATTTAGATGTTCAAACAGATTTCTTGTTTCTATTGAAGTCCTTTGTTTATTGTAGTTTTGGTTTTTCCTGGCAGTGCGACGTGCCGGCGGGTTCACGAACCATCCCGGTCTTGCATTTCTGCGTTGTATTCTTCTTTCAGCGAGGTTCTGAATGAATGAGTCTCTGGCGAAACGTCGGGAAACTACAAGCCTCACGACCACGGCCTACAGCCCGAAAATCTTCTTCAAGATCATCATAGCAACTCCGGCCGTGAAAGTCTACGTGAATACATACAAACATTCATTTTTATACATTAGATTATGTTATTTAGGCTACAGAATATTCCCGAATTTCCGTCCATTTCTTAAAGTTATACGTCAAATACATGCATGGTGAAACGGATTATTATTTTATTATTATTTTATTATTATATTATTATTATAGTATTATTTTATTATTATATTATTATTATTATTATTATTATTATTATTATTATTATTATTATTATTATTATTATTATATTAAATAGTATAGACTACTATATTACTATGGATATTATATTAGTATTAACTAGGGCCTATTATGAACATACTTCACAACTAAAACAATAATATAGATAGAGTATGTCGGTTAGATCAAAATGAAAGAGTTAAATGATAGTTAACGAAATAGACTTGCCTCGTACGCAGTGTAGCAATTTGAGAAAATATTAAGTAAAATAACTAAAACTATAGCAAGTAGTCTTATTTTATGTGGTGATAAAACAGTAGAGGTATTATATCATCCATGATTTCGTACTATGGGATGCCTACTCGAACAGAGTGGACAGGGATTCTTAAACATGTCTATATATGAACTATTTAAGGGCTATTAGGACAATGCACCACCACCATTTTTAGCAAAACGTAAATTACATATAATTTAGTATATTTGCATATTAGACTAAACTTTCTACCATTTGATTTAGATTTTTTAAATATATACACCGTGATTCAAAATTGACTTTACAACTTTACAAGCTTATAGAAATTTATTTAGAAGACCTACAGAATTGGTTTTAAATGTCATATGATAGCACAACCCATCAAGTTTTCACCGACATAGTTTTATAGTACCTAGTTCTCTACACCGCGTGCGCTAACGTAGTTCATATCAAAATGGCTGCTTTCACAGGTGCCGAGCGTGCTCGTTGTGTGTTTTTGTTCGAAGAAACTAAATCTGCGACAATTGTTCAGCGTAGATTTCGTACCCAGTGTGGTAAGAATCCTCCTAGCAGGCCAACAATTTATTTTTGGCACCAAACATTTGTTAGGACTGGCTGTTCTGTTAGTCATTCCAAGCACATTGGCCGTCCACATACGGCTGAAGCTGTGGTTGAACAAGTGAGGGATAGTTTTGCTCGGAGCCCTAGGAAATAAACGCGGCGCGCGTCACGTGAGACTGGCATTTCACAACCGACCATTTGGCTCATACTACGGAGACTTTGCACTTGAAACCATACCGATTTTCGATGGTGCAACACATTACTGATAATGATAAGATGGTTCGACGTGATTTCTGTGCAGAAATACTGGTCGGACTGAGGAAGATGAAACATATTTGAACCACGTAATCTTCAGCGATGAGTCTACATTCCACGTCAGTGGCAAAGTAAATATCCATAACTGCAGGATCTGGGGCTCTGAACCTCCACATCTCCATCTGCAACACGTACGTGACAGCCCGAAAGTGAATGTGTTTTTGTGCCCTAAGTAAAACTAAAGTGTACGGCCCCTTCTTTTTCCAAGAAAAAACTATGAACGGTACGATTTATCTGGATATGCTACAACAGTTTCTTATCCCGCAGATAGATGCAGACGACCAAGAAGGACACATTCAATTTCAACAGGATGTGTGCACCTCCACATTACCTCATCGACGTCCGTGATTTTCTGAACATGAGGTTTCCTTGTCGGTGGATTGGTCGTGGGGGACCAACAACATGGCCACCTCGGTCTTCTGATATAACGCCACTGGACTTTTTCATATGGGGGTTCCTTAAAGATAAAGTGTACGTTCCGCCCCTACCTGCCAATCTTGCTGAGCTCCGAAACCGAATCACACCGCCGCAGCTGCGTTACTGAAGCCGGATATGCTGCAACGTGTGTGGGAGGAGATTGATTTCAGGTTGGATGTTTGCTGCATGACCAACGGAAGCCACATTGAACCACGTTGACTGAATAGGTGAAAACTTGATGAGTTGTGCTATGATATGGCATTTAAACCAATTCTGTAGGTCTTCTAAATACATTTCTATAAGCTTGTAAAGTTGGTAAAGTCAATTTTGAATCACCCTATACTTTGACGCAATTCTACGAGAGAATTAATCTGACTGAATTAGGAAAGACGTAGCTCATGTTAGTACTGAAGATCGGCTGAAGGTTAGCAGCTCTTCCTCGCATATTCCTCAGCAACATCAAAATATTTGTTGTGTTTTTTGAGGCGGGCCAGCAGTAAGCGGATATAATATAGTATGTGTGTTTTTCATCATGTTTATCGTTAAAAAACGTTCTAAATATTCTGAACACTTTAACTTATCAACAGAAGCTACAGGTCTTTTCACCTTCTATAAATTTTCACATCATCAACTGAGGATAAATAAAATTAATGTTTAATTTATTTTGAGAATTTTGTGTATTGTCACTTATTAGTTGTATTTTAAAACTGAGATTCAAATAAGTAATAGTTTTAAAAAAACTAAAACAACACGTTTTATTAAAAAACGGAACTAAAAAAAAAATGAAAAATAAAATGTTTAATTTCCAACACGCTCGGGATAAAATTAAAGTTGTCAACAAAAAAATCATCTCCAACACATCTAGCATAAAATTAGAGTTATCTACAAAAAAAATAATTTTACCATCAAAAGCGTGGGGTGCGTTTTATGGTTTTTACGTTTTCTTCTTTTAATAATAATAAATAAAAGCGCACGAATGTCCATAGTATCATATAAATTTTATATGTTAAGTTTCTTTGCTGTAAGCTGTTATTGATTTAGTCATTTCTTTGCACCATCGAATGTGGTATTTTCCACACTCTTTGCCGCACAGTTCACATACACATTCACTTGTTGGATCATGGAATAGCTTGAGGGTGCATATCTTGTGATGAAAACCATGGATACTGAACCAAGTTGCCGCATGTCATAGGTCATAGTTTGTTCCGGTCTAGTCTCGATTCGGAAAGGCATCTGACGCACAGAAGTCCTCTTGTATTTCCGCTCTTTTTTCTTTCATTTTTTTGGACTACTGATTTCCAGGCTGTCGTGGCGGGCAGTTGAAGATGAAACCTTAGGTCTTCTAAGAACAAAGTTTCCTTTGCCATTTCATACACTAGTCTGGAGGGGGTGATCCTCGAGACGCATAGGGTTTTCTTTAGGAATGATGTCTTTATTTTTTATATTTCTTCCATGTTGCGCTCTGTTATATTATTCCATATTAGTGTAAGACCATAGAATACTATCGGTTAGTAAAGTTTTAAACGTCCATCCTCCTGCTCAACTCGTTTCCGACACAGGGCCGGATCGAGAGACGAGATGCAAGGAAGCCACTTACATTGAAAGTCTGTAAACGGTGCCTGCCTACCGTGCCTGACGCGCCATCAGAGGGGCGGATGAAATTAAATGAAACTAAACGAATGAGAGGTGTGTGGAGAAATGAAGGAATTGAATTTGTGGCAGGGATAACGGGAGAATCCCCGAGAAAATCTGCCCAGACTCTGTTCCTTCCATCACAAAACCCATATGGAGTAACCGAGACTCGATCTCGGGACCCCAGCGATGAGAGGAGAGCGTCTATCCGCTTGCGCCACAGGGTTGCTTATTCATGTTTTAGATCATCCTAAAATGCAATAATTTCTTTATTTTAGTTTGAAAGTGTGAGGTATTTTTGACTAGTTCAATTTCTAAAGAGGGGAAAGTGTCATAAAACTGTCAGTATACGAAGACAGCTTCATGTGTAATTATTTTAACGAGATTAGTTTCATTAAATTTGTTGTGAAACCAAATTACAATCGTGTAAACCAGGCTTTGTCGCTTATTTAGTTGCTTCTCTCTGAAGTTTAAGTCCCAAGGGAGAAAGTTTCTAGGATTTCAAATTAAACTGTTAAGTAAATTGCTATATTTTGAAATTCAATAGTGTAGGCCCTATAATAGGTACTTGAGGTAGAAGTCAGAGCATCTGAAAATGTGTTGAAAGGAAAACTAAATTTGAAATATCACTTCTTCCGTAGATAGGATTTTTAAAATAAATGGAAAAGTGTAAAGTAGTGCACATACACGATCCTCATAATTCTATTCAAACTTTATATGAAAATTTGAATAAAGCGAAACTTCTTTTCTCAAAAAGTTTATTGTTATGTGCTTCCACATGACGATTTATTTTAAACAACATTTAAATTCTTCGTGAACTTTACCATTCTGTATTTGATTAGAATTACAAATATTCAACTGTTTTGAATTGTTAGCTATATTTAATATGTACAGTAAAAACTCGATTTATCCTTCCTAGATTTATTGTTTTCTCTCCGATTCATTATTGAATTTCTACAGTACCTGCACTAACTAATTAAAATAAAATAAAGTTGAAATGTACCGTCTTAGATCAAATCCGTCGTTCTCACCTTATAAAATATGTATGCTTTTTGTCTGAAGGCCTTTCAAAATCTCCATTCCATCTTCAGCAGGTCTTTCTTCGCTACATTACTTTCTCGGTGCTGGCCCTAAAGTAGCTAAGAAAGACCTGCTTAAGATGGAATGGATATTCTGAAATGCCTTCAGACAAAAAAACATACATATTTTATAAGTTGAGGACGACGGCTTTGACTTAAGAAGGTACATTTTAACTTTATTTTATTTTATGACTATCCACCTCAACGGTTTTTAATACAATGCATTTTATTAGTATTAACTAACTAACTCACTGGCACTATCGAACCCGTAGTTTCATGACCGCGCGGAAATAAGCTCTCCATACATCCCTATCCTGAGCTAATGTTTTTTCAATCATTCCCTATATAATTTACTTCCCTTATATCATAGTTAATTTTATTCTCCCACCTCATTCTTGGTCTATACCAACTGGGCGCTTTCTTTTTGGTTTTCCTACAAGAATCTTTCATGCACGTCTTTCATTCCCCTTTCGTGCCACATATCCTACCCATCTCAGTCTACGAGACTTAAATATTCTTATTATATCTGGCTTCCTATAAAGACCATGTATTTCACTGCTATGCAAGCCTTCTCCATTCATCTGTCTGTTCATCTCTCTTTGGTCCAAACATTTTCCTAAAAACTTTATTCTCAAATACTCATAATCTCTTTTAATACACAAGTGATCTTCTTGGTGATAAAATATTAAAATATATATGCAGTCAATATGCCCATTTCACCAATTAATGTTTTAAAATGGTCAACAAGTTTCTACAGCCAAGCTGTCATTCTCAAGACCAGATATTGACTGAAGACAAAATTGATAATGATTATCAATTTTGTCTTCAGTCAATATCTGGTCTTGAGAATGACAGCTTGGCTGTAGAAACTTGTTGACCATTTTAAAACATTAATTGGTGAAATGGGCATATTGACTGCATATATATTTTAATACTCATAATCTCCTTTCCTCCCTTAAAGTAAGAGTCCATGTTTCGCATCCATATAATATTACAAACATCAAACAGTTTTGGATTCTTAGCTAAATTTATATGTACAGTGAAAACTCGATTTATCGTTCGCAGTTTTATCGTTTTCCCGGATTCATTATTGAATTTCTACAGTACCTGTACTAATCATATTTAAACTATGAGGAAAAAAACACATTTATTGTTTCTCGAAATATTGTTTTTCCCGCATTTGTTGGTTCGAATGTTTAGTCCAGAACGATACAATTCCCAGATTGATTGTTTTTAAGTGCGTAACAATTTTATAAGTTACTTGTATTTACTATTGCATGTGGATGGCAAACCTGAGTAGTTTTAATTTCAACAATGCATTCATAATTAACTAATACGCATCATCATCATCATCACAGTACATTCACGAATTTAGGTCATTTGTTGACCTGTTTCGACCTCAAGAGAAACACCATCCAAAAGTATTTTGAGTGGACGTCCCGGTCTTCTTCTTCCTGCAGGTTGATATCTTAACATTTGTTTGGATATTCTGTGATCTTCCATTCGATGAACATGTTGCATCTATCTTCACTTATAATCAGAAATTTTGTTTTCTAAAGGTTCCATGTGTAATTCTTCTAAGATGTCTTAATGTTTTTTGTGATCTAGTAGTGTGTATCCTGCAGTCCTCCGAAGGTATCTCATTTCAGCAGATCTAAGTCTCTGTATATCCTTCTGTTTCAACGTCCATACTTCGCTACCATACAAAAGAGTTGGAAGAGCCAGTGTTTTATACACTTTTAATCTTGAATGCTTTTGGACTAACTGTGGCTTGAAGATAGAATTTATTAACCCTAAAATTCTTTAAAATTTAGATATTTTTGCATTTACATCCTTTTCTTCTTCATATGAGATATTGCATCCTACATATGTAAAATTATTCACCTGCTCCAAAATTGTATTGTCCAGTACAATTTTACTTCTGACAGGATCTACACATTGAAATGCCATAATTTTTGTTTTTTTCTGTGGATATCTTCATTCCATATTCTTCTGTAATTTTGTTAAGTTCTGTAGATTATCTTCTGAATTTGCTATTATTATTTGGTCATCTGCAAACAATAGGGTATTTAATTTTCTATTTTCTGATATTCTTATTCCAAATTTATATTTCTTGTTCCAGCAACATATTACTTCATTGATATAAATTGCAAATAGTGTTGGGGATAGGGGCAGCCTTGTCTCACACCACGATTTATAATTCCTTCTTCAGAAAATTAGTTATTTAATTTAATAATTAAGTAATACGCACGGAAATAAAAATCCCATCATAATGTCTCCTTACCGTAACGTTAACAATGTTCACTACAAAGGGTACACGGCGTTTTAAAGTGAAAAAAAAATTAGTGTATATTCATGGATGCCTGGATAGCTCAAGATAGAGTACCAGCGTGCAAAGCTGGAGATCTACGTTCAAATCCCGGTTCAGGCATACATTTTTCTCTTTAGTTGTACTTGTAAACGTGCTATAAATTATGTTTCCCTAAACATGCTGTAGCAAGTTGCAGTATGGAATTTCTATGGTTGTTTGTGAATTTCTCTTTGATCCCCCTTACAGCATATGCCTGATTAGATAAAGGGATCTTGAAATCACTGACCCGTTCCTTTTTTAAGGACTACCGGTCCAACCTTCCATTGAATTTTCCGTTTCTCAGTTTAAGTAATGTATAAGTTGTTAAAAGTTCGATTCTCCACTCTTCGTAATTCTTTATCTGATTTTGAAAGACACCGCAGCTAAACAAAATCGTACTTTAGAAGAAAGCCTTATCATAATTGAAGAAATTGAGAAAAATCCAATGGATAAAAATAGCCAAGCGACCAGGTGTACCACCGTCGACAATTATAAAGAAAGAGATAATCAGACAGCAAGTTGACAAATGTGGTATATCGTGAAAAAATGGAGGAAGATAGAGAAAATTAACAACTATTTCATGAAATAGTTTAATGTGCTGTCCATGAAGATGGTCAAAACATAATTATAATAAATTTCTGTTTTTCTTGAATACATTTAAATGTGAATTTTACTATTTGTATTATTTTAAAGGCATTCGCATTGTTTCCCCGTATTCATAGTTTGTTGGCAGGTCTCCCGATACAACAAATAATTAATTCTGCATTTCAGTTTTATGTATTTCTATTCTATATACAGATCAATTTTATTTATATTAACATCCTTTAAATATTATCGGTTATAGATTTGTATTGCACATTATGTGACGTCATTTCATTAAAATATAAAAATAATAAACAAATAATTTTAACAGACATAGAACTGAAGGGAAAAAATATAATGTTTATGTTACAAGAAGTTTCTGAGAAGTGTGGCGGGTTGCAAACTTCTAGATAAAAGAAGAAGTGAAGATATTAGAAATGAGCTAAATATTTTTAAACTCTTAGATAAAATAAAATAATCTAGAAAAACTGGAAAGAACATGTTCAAAGAATGAAAGATGATCGGATTCCAAAAATTATATTTAATTACAAACCGGGAGGAGACAGGAATGTCGGTAGACCGAAAAAGAGATGGATTCAACTTTTTGAATGAGAATCTATGAGACCGGAACAAGCCACATGGGCTTGATGATGATACAAGAAAACATGATAATTTTTATTTCGATTATTTTCATCAATCTTATAATTTTTTTAAAATGATTACAGTTTGTAAAGAAAAACATGATTTTGCATAGGCAAAATTTACAAAATTTCCTTTCTCACCAGGAACCATGTAAGAAAAAAAAAGAATAATATTAATACACTGCTCAAAACAATTAGAGGAACACTATGAAATATGCAAATATTTTTCATTGGATAAGGGTACAAACATGAAATTAATAAAGTACATTATTTGTGGTTATTTATTTATTTATTTATTGCTCATGTCAGTAAAAACAAATGAATAACGCTGACAATTAACTTTTCTAATAATTCCGCTATGTAAGCAATTGAATCTTGTGCTTATTTTTCAAAGTTAAACACTCGTTATATAGAGTTAGTATCGTGTATGGCCTCCACGACATTCGATGACACTTTGGCACCTTCGTGGCATGCTCTCAATAAGATTCTGGATTTCCTCTTGCGGGATATTCTCCCATTCCTCCTTCGAGCATCTCCAAGTTGCTGCAGAGTTTGTGGAGCTTGATGTCGGTTCCTGACCTTCCTGTCTAGAAGATCCCACAAGTGTTCAATAGGGTTGAGGTCTGGGCTGACCGCTGGCCACTCCATTACCTCAATTTCATTCCTCCTCAGGAAATCCCTGGTGACAGCCGCAGAATGTGCCCTGGCATTATCCTGCATAAACAGAAATCCAGGGCCTACTCCAATGGCAGCAGGTACTACATGCTCTTCCAGAACGTGCTCGATTATACCGGACAGCATTCAGTCGCTGGGGAACAAGTACGAGGTCTGTACGATTGTTGTACATAACTCCGGCCCACACCATTATGGAACCTCCTCCGAATCCATCAATTTCCTGTACAGCCTCTGCAGAAAATCTTTCTCCTGGCCGACCCCACACCCTCAATCGACCATCACAACGTGTAAGACGATACCTGGATTCGTCCGAGAAGAGCACAGACTCCCACTGGTTCAGGTTCCAATCACCATGATTTTCAGCATACGTACGTCTTGCTGCTTTATGCCCATTTGTTAAGCGTGGTTTTTTAACGGGCCTTTTTGAACGAATATTCTCTTTTCTTAATCTGTTCCTTATGGTTTGGTCTGAAACCCGGATTCTGGAAGCCATATGAAGGTCATTCTGCAGGTCTTTTGCATTTTTTGTACGCTGTCGAAGAGCAGAAAGAACAACGTATCTGTCATCCTGGGGGCTTGTTTTAAATTTACGGCCCTGGCCACGTCTTCTACAATACTGACCTGTCTCTCTGTGCCTGTTGCGTAACCTGGACACCACGGAAGTAGAAACCCCAAGCTCTCTAGCCACTTGTCGCAGAGATTGACCTTGTCGTAAAAGATGTAGAGCATGATACACTTCAAACTCATTTAAATGCCTCATTTTGTCAGAGACTTCAATAAACAAGGCAATAATCAACATTCGTCACTATAGCAACATCAGGAAGCTTACCAATTAGAAGTGGCCAGTGCCTTCCAAAATAAAAAAAATTCTCTATATTTGTTATTTGAGGTAATTTCTCTGTATGTAGGGCATGGATCTTTAAAATTTGTATCCAATGATAAAATTAATAATTCAATTTACATATTGTCCAACTTTCAGCATCACAGCTTTAAAAAACAATTACTTATTCAATTTATTACAAGTGTTCCTCTAATTGTTTTGAGCAGTGTATGATTATATTATTATTATTATTATTATTATTATTATTATTATTATTATATTATTATTATTATTATTATTATTATTTCTTATATCTCAGCGGAAAATTACATTTCATAAACTTACCACACAAACGTCCAGAGCTGTGGCCTCGAGGTAGCGTGCTGCCTTGTCATGCAGCGGGCCCGGGTTCGATCCCCGGTCGGGGCGGTTTTTCTGGGTGAGGTTTTTATCCGGGTTTTTCCTCACCTGTAAGACAAATGTCAGGAAAACTTTAAGGCCCAAACGGTCCCCGAAATCATATGGCCATCATCATTATCATCATCATCCTTCACCGGTGTGGATAGCAACGGGAAGCTACCACACCTACACAATTCCCTAGTAAAGCTGCAAGCATAGCATGAAAATGCTATGATTGCAGTGATGGACCTGCCTTCGGGCAGAATTACTATGGATGAACCACACAAAATAATTTCAAACTCACTCATATATTCAAAATTTTGTTTATTACGATTTAAAGAATCCGTTTTCATATTTTGAAGAAACCTCAAAGTCTACTTATGATTTACTCTGTTGACATTTTATTTTAAATATTTCGACTGTATTTAGATTCTAGGAACTGTAGCATATGTTTACATTTTAAAAAAATATCAGTTCAAAATATAATTTTAATAATTGTATTGTAAACCTCAAAATAAATCAGTTAAATTGCAAAAAAATTAAAGTACCTATTTTGACACCGGATATTCCTTATAACGCATATAAGCAAAGCACCAGAAAAAAACAAAACACACGTAAAAATAACATTTCAGTATCCCATTTATTGTCAATGGCTGTGAACAATAATTGCATTAAAATCTGATTTTGAAAGTTTATTTATTTTTTAGGATGGAAAAATCCAAGGAGCAAGTCCTCTGGGAGGGACTTTAAGCCGTAGGTCCCGAGTCTGAAGATTTTCAGGCTCGTAAAATATCCTTAAGCCTGAATGAAAAGGCCTCTAAGCAAAATTTACCGCATTTTCCCATCCTAGTACTACCTTGGTTTCCTAGATGTCAGTATGAGGCGGAACCCTGACCACGTACCACTCAAAATTACATCTATACGAAAACAAGTGTAACTTAATTAGTATGGTTCAAATTCTTCCCTGTAGGGGAAGCCCATGTTAAGAAAAACATGAGCTTACAAGAAGAAAAAAAATCTGCCATTGTAAAAATATATTTCTGAAAAAGAAAATACGTCTGAGAAATATCAAACTTACCACAAGATGGATATATGTAATTAGTCAAAGAAGCAAATGTAAAACATTCTAATTAAATAAAATTTACATGTGCTTAGTGGTGTCATAATTTTTATAACGTGAATAATTAAAAATATTTTCCTACAGTATAATAGAAAGCGGGCCGTACTGACAAAAGTAAAATAAAAAGAAGAGAGGTAAGTTATCGTATTGTTATGTACAACGGTTGGAGGAATAAACCAGGATTGTCGAATCTCGAACCGAGAATCCCCAAATGAATCAGTTTCATTAATCCCTTAATTTATCTACCCTCGAAAAAGTTTCTACTACCCGTTCTTGCCCTTTTGACTCTCTACCGTCTTTAACAGCAATTCCGGCCATTTCTGTCTCTCTTAGTCCACACCGATTTGTTCGTAAATCTCTTCCTTTTTACACGCTTTATATTAGCTTGACCTGTATCTATCTACCTATGTAACGGAATCTTTCAACGCGATTTTCACCCACTTAAAATCATTGGATCGACTTGAAACTTTGTATACTTGTAGAGGGCCCGTGACAATACAATAATTTCATATTTATTTAATAACATACTTATCTCTCCAATATCTACATTGTTGTCAAATATTGCCATAAAAATATAAATATCAACACTCCCAACTTACATTCTTCTGAATTGAATGCTAGGTGTGACGTCAAATGCTTTGTCACAAATAGGTATAAGCTGTTATCGAGCGATACTAAACAGCTGGTACTATTTAATCCTCGTTAAATATTAATAATCTTCTTCTTCTACTACAAGGTTTAGGCTATGCAGCCTGTTCCGGCGAAGTTAAAAGTGGAGTCCATCTTCTACGTGGTCGGCCAACATCTCTTGTTCCTCTGGGATTATACAGGAAGGTTCTTTTTGGTATTCTTTCGTTGTTCATTCTCATTAAGTGTTCTGTCCATTTCTTATTATTTTCGCTGATTTTATCTTCAATTTTATATATATTTAATTCTTCTCGTATAGTTTCATTCCTTATTCTATCCGCTCTTGTGCATCCTTTCACATTACGTAAAAACAGCATTTCCGCAGTCTGTATCCTGCTTTTATCCCTTGATTTCATTATCCAATTTTCACTTCCATACAACAACAAAGGAACAGCCATTGTTTTATATAATTTAAGTTTCGTATCTTTCCTTGTTTTCCGACCTAAGGTTCTTTTTATGGTTCCACAAATAGCCTGGATATGTATTTACTTTATTTTCTATATCTTTATTTTCTCTATAAGTTATATCACATCCTAAATATTGGAAATGTGATATTTGTTCTATTATTTTGTTATCCAGTACAATTTTTGATCTAATTCCATATTTACCAATAAATGCCATTACTTTTGACTTATTTATTGATATTTTACAATTATATCTATTGGCTATTAATTTAAATTTATATGCTAACATTTGGAGCTCATTTTCAGATTCTGCTAAAAGTACAACATCGTCAGCGAATAATAAAGCATTTATTTTATCTTTATTATCAATTAATATTCCTTCATTAGTTAAAACCTTCTTCCATTCTTTTAGGATATCGTCCATATAAATATTAAATAATATAGGTGAGAGTGAACACCCTTGTCGTACTCCTTGGTTTATTTGAAAAATGTCTTATTTTTAGTCAACTGAGGGTCAATACAAATATTTGTTCCATAGTACAAGCTCTTAACAGTTTCTATAATCTGAATAGGGAGGCCTTTTTCTTTTAGGATATTCCACAATATTTCCCTGTTTACTCGATCAAATGCTTTATCTAAGTCTATAAATAACAAATGTGTTTCTAGGTTTTTTTCTTGTCTTTTGTTTATTATCTGATTCAGGGCAAATACTCCATCGGTACAAGATCTTCCTTTTCGGAACCCGTTTTGTTCTTCTGCTAGTGTTACTTCAGTAATTCGTTGTATTCGTTTTGCTATTATTCTAGCATAGATTTTATATCCACTATTTAGGAGGGTAATGCCTCTGTAATTAGATGGTTGGTTTCTTTCTCCTTTCTTGTAAATTGGTTTTACTATACCTTGCCTCCATGTTGCTGGTATATTATGATTCTCCCAACACATATTAAGAAAATTCAAGAATCTTAATTTAAAGAATATATCTGCATATTTAATTAGTTCTGAATTGATGTCATCTGGTCCGCTAGCTTTTCTATTATTTGTTAATTTGAGCGATTCTTCCAGTTCTTCCATTTGTATTTTATCTACTTTCAAATTCTCACATTTTGGTTCTTCTTCGTTTTCATTCTCGTTGTACCACAGGTCTCTGAAATATTCTATCCAATGTTCTTCTGATATTGATGTAGGTATATATGCAGCTTCTTTTTCTGATTTATTTAAATGTTTAATTGTTCTATAAGCAGTCCATTGTCGTCCATGTAGATCATGTTCTAGATTAGATACATATCGTTCCCAACTGTCTTGGTGGGATTTCCTAACAATTTTCTTTGCTTCATTTCTTTTGTTATAATATATTTCTTTTGTTTCTTCAGTTTTCTTTTGTAAATATTGTAAATATGCTTTCTTCTTTTCCTCTATAACTGTTTTAATTTCGTCATTCCATATTCTTAATCCTCTTCTTCTTACAATTTTTCCTTCTTAATCCTAGAACTTCATATGCTGCTTTCTTTAGAGCCCAATCGATGTTGCTCCATTCTTCTTCTATATTATTATTTATTTCTCGCTGTAATATATATTGAGATAATCTATTTGCATACAACTTTCTTATACTTTCTTCTTGTAATAAATTCACTTTATATGTTTCTTCATTGTAAATTTTTCTTGTTGTTGGTGTTTCCTCCATCTTTCTAATAATTTTATATTACATGTCAAGAGAAAATGATCTGTTCCTACATCGAAACCTCTATATACTCTTACATCTGTGACCCAGGGTATCAATTTTCTGTTTACCAAGAAATAATCAATAATTGATCTTAATCCTCTAGCCGACCAGGTGTACTTATGTATTTCTTTCTTTCTAAAATAGGTATTAGTAATTCTGTATCCATTAAATATTGCAAATTGTCGAAGTTCTTTTCCACTATCATTTTCTATTGTTTCTCCTTGTGTACCAATTATATCAGGTATAGGATGGCACCCTATTCTTCCATTAAAATCACCTCCAATAACTATATAATCATTTTTATTTATTTTATTCACTACTTTTTGAAGTTCTTTATAAAATTTTTCAATTTTTTCTTTTTTCCCTTGTTCTGGTGCATATATACCTATTATTGTCATATATCCTCTTTGTATTTTAAACCTGACAATAATTATTCTTTCTGATATAAAAGTATAGCTATGTATTTTCTTCCTCCAAATGGGGTCTATCATTATAGCTACTCCAGCTGATGCACGTTGTTGTCTTTCTACACCATAATATACAAGGAGGTGATCTTCTATATCCTGTGTCCCTTTCAACTTTTTCCTTGTTTCTGTTAAGAGCATTATATTTGCCTTTTCCTTTTTCATTTCATATAAAACTTCTGTCTGTTTATTATTTAACCCTCTTATATTCCATGTTGTCAATAGTAAATTATTCTTTATCATTGTCCTTTTCTTGCCTGGTCCATCATTAGTGTTTACATCCGACTTTCTCCTTCGCTTTTTAGTAATAGAAGATTCATATGACCGCCTTACAAGGGCTGCGCAGATATAGTTGGGTGGTGGGATTGCCACCTTACAGCTTCCCAACTTGCTTCAGCTTTGTTCTTAGGGTGCTTTCCGTTAGGTAGATTCCCTTCTCTTCGGCTCTGAGCTCTACCTGCCCATTATAGCCGTCCAATCTGGAACAGACGCTATGCTAATTTTGGTTCACCCCGGGTATTTGATTTCCCCGGTACCACCTATATTAGGAGGCATTCCCCTATCCACCACCTGGGGAGGCGCCCGATGGGGGATCAGCAACCCCTCACGGGTAGTTTATAATAATAATAATAATAATAATAATAATAATATAATAGTTTTATTTTACCTGACAGAGTTAAGACCTTAAGGCCTTGTCTGCCACTCAACCAGGTTTTAAAAAAATACAAAAAAATAGTTTTACATCTAAATTACAATAAACAAACAATTACGTGTTATAAATGCAATATAATTAATATTTATAATGTATTTTGATTTACTCTAGATTTAACGAATTTAATGTACAATACGTACAAGATATATATAAAAAACGAGAAAAAAGTATTAATGACATAGTATAAATTTAAATAAATAGAGAAAAAATTAATTATTAGACAACAGGTAATTGCATAAGCATGACTTATGCCAAGTGTGCAGCAACCCCTGATATCTTGAGGAAGGAAATTCCAGGAGCGGGCAGAGGCTATTATGAAGGAAAAAGAATAAGAGGAAGTGCTATGAAGAGGGATTGTTAGCAGACTGTTATCTTATGATCTAGTGTCAATATTGTGGTAAGAGGATAACTTCTCAAATCTGGACGCCAGGTAAGTTGATATCTTGCCTTTATATGTTATTCAAGACCAAGGCAGGGATTTTCAAACTATGCGGTACACCTTCCTAGAGCGGTTCGAAGTTTTTCAGAGGATGTTCGTTAAAAAAGAAAGGAAAAGTAAGACAAAAATGTCCTGAAAATGTGATAGTATAAGACCTATATTATAAATAAACATTTACAGTACAATGCCTATACTTAATAATGTCATTTTATTGTAGCGGACTGTCAACAGCACGTACGGCTTACTGCCCGTGCGACCCATATTTGTAAATAATATTGTAAATATCTTACTTTTTGTCTAATAAAGTCCTACTACTACTTCAATAATGTCATAAATAAACGCTTTATCATAAGTAATGCCACGAGTGATTTCCAATTTATCTAGAGGATTTGGAAATCAAGAGTGGCATTTGTTAGGCCTATTTAACGAATGAAATTAAGCTGTTTGCTCACAAATCATTATTTAAATATAGTTATTTTTAAATATTTACATATTTAATGTAAACGGCGATGTTTGAAAACAAATGAGAAACTATTGGTGCGCTTCATCTGCTTCTTTTGTTTATCACTGTAAAGTAAAGTAAAGTGATCCCACAACAGGCCCGGAGGCCCTTCGGGTAGTAGGAGGTTAAGGCTCCCACTTTTTCTAGACAATCGGCACTTTATGTCAGCCGATGAAAAGCGAGCAGGTCACATGTTTTGTTTTGATGAGGATCACTCTAAGGGCGGACAGGCTTTAGGAATATATCATCACCGTCGAGGATAACCGTTCCTTCTAGTAATTAAAGTTTAGAAACAATTGTTTTATTTATTTTTAAAGTTTTCAAGATTAAGAACGCATACCATATTGTATTTATTTCTCGTGTTTGTAATACAATTTGCAAATGAAAAATATTTCGTAAAATTAAATTTCTTTGAAATAGCATTAATTTATGAAAACTAGGCACAAATACCAGTGTCGTCACTAGATGAAAGGGATAGGCGTGAAATATGTTGCGAAATTTAATAAGGAAGCTTCGTGTCTTCATGTAAACCACTTTTAACACCTGAGTTCAAATGTAAACAGTTCATTGAATTTTCCTGGAACTGAAGCCAGGTTTTAATATAGCAAGGGAAAATTTTTGTATAAAAACTTGGCACTTCCGCATGATTCGTGTTGGCACCACGCTGATCTCGATGAGTCATCTCCAGGTGCATGTTGATGTCAATTTATCAACGCTCTTCATTATTAAAACTATCAGCATTGTTGTCACTTCCTCTTCTTCTTGTCAAAAGTAAAATCTCTTGTCACAAGAAGTAGCGAAGTCTTCCATGCATGCAACAAACTTCACATCACTTGCACAAAGAGCGCGTGTTTCCTCTTGGACAGCCTTAGCTACTCGCTCCCTGTACAAAATGTAATTAACACCGTCGCATCTGTACGTCAAAGTGAAAATTAAGTTCACATTAAATATGAATGCATTAACTTCCTTGTTAATACAAAATCAACAACTCTACGCTTTATAACTTGCTCTAGGCCTACTTTATAGAAACAAGAAGTTTCGGCACTTCCTCGTCTTAATTTATTATAGACAAACGTTCCGCAATGTCAAACCGAATCCCCATGGTGGTATTGGACGCAAAACTTCACTTTAAAAGAAGACGTAATAGACCCAATATTGGATGGATGGATTACGTGGAGAGTGACTTGAGAAGAGCTGAAAACTGTAATAGGAGAGAGAAAGTAGTAGCAGTAGTAGTAGTAGTAGTAGGACTTTATTAGACAAAACGTAAGATATTTATAATATTATTTACAAATATGGGTCGCACGGGCAGTAAGCCGTACGTGCTGTTGACAGTCCGTTACAATAAATTAATAATTGGTAATCCATCCATCCATAGTAATTCTGCCCGAAGGCAAGTCCTTCATTGCAATCATAGCATTTTCATGCTATGCTTGCAGCTTTACTAGGGAATTGTGTAGGTGTGGTAGCTTCCCGTTGCTTTCCACACCGGTGAAGGATGATTATGCTGAAGATAATGATAAGGATGATGATGATGATGGCCATATGATTTCGGGGACCGTTTGGGTCTTAAAGTTTTCCTGACATTTGTCTTACAGGTGAGGAAAAACCCCGATAAAAACCTCACCCAGAAAAACTGCCCCGACCGGGGATCGAACCCGGGCCCGCTGCGTGACAAGGCAGCACGCTACCTCGAGACCACAGCGGTGGACTAATTGGTAATAGTATAAAGAAAAACAAAAAAGAAAACAACATTACAATTACATAAAGAAAACACAATAATATTACAATTACATAATAATACAATAGCATTAACATTAATTAAGTTATGTATAATTATTAAGAATTAATGGTATTTCATTTTGATAACATATATTTATTCATGAATGAGTGTTGTTCTTATTTTCCGCGTTTTGTCCAGAAATTTACCCAAGTTTATCCAATTTTCTGGATTTACCATTAACTCGTAGCATGCCAATCTTTCCCGATTTGAATTTAGAAATCTTTCCGGTAATAACTGACGTTTCCAATATTCTAAATCATCACATTTTCCTAATATATGCATCTCATCTTCAAAGTTTCCGCACATTTGACATATTCGCATATCGTGACCGTCGCCAATTTTTAGAAATTTCCATGCTCCTAGCCTAAACCAAGCAAGCCCTGATGATCTCTCTTTAAATCCTAGGTTGAGTATATAAGATTATTTTCCCCAAACGTGTTTGAGGTATCTTTGTAAACACAGTGAGCGTTTTCCCATACATTCGGTGAAAATATCTTGTTGGTTTGTATTTAAGTACCTCCTCCTTATTTTTCTCCACACGTTCTTGCGATTTTCAGTCCCAAAGTAAAGGATAGAACAGAATGCAAGCTGTTGTTCAGGAGGTCAAGGCTAAACTCTAAGAGTTGTGATACCAAAGATGAAGATGATGATGATGATGATGATGATGATGATGATGATGATGATGATGATGTTCCGCAATGCGATCGTTTAAGACATCATGAATTGACACAGAATAACGGAACGTGCACTTCTTCGAATCCTCAAGGAGAAACAAATTTTCTTATGGTATACTGGCCGGTATATGGAAAAACAGTGCCCACAAAACATTCTGAGGAATTTGGGTACGAATGATAAATATGGCTCAGGTTGAGAAAACTAGATAAAACAGCTGGGAAACCCGACATACTGATCACACATCTAGCTGAATGTTCACACATATGGATGTGAGACCAACGCCCTAGTGGCAAGCAAAGTATATTCTAGGCCTGTCGCGTCATGGGGATTTTGAATACATACATGTATATCAGTTTTTAACTGAGAAAGGTCAGAAGATAACTGTCTAACAATCGCTCTTCATAGCACTTCTTTCACAGTAGCATCTGCCCGCTCCTGGAATTTCCTTCCTCAATATATCAGGGGTTGCCGCACATTTGGTACTTTTAAGTCACGCTTATAGAGTTACATGTTGTCAAATAACTAAATTTTCTCCAGAGTTAAATTTATTCTGTCATTAATAATGTGTTCTCATTTTTTCTATCTTGTATATTTTATATTTCATTTGTTACATCTAGATTAAATTGAAAATATTTTGTAAATAATAATTATATTGTAGACATACTATGCAATATATTTTTTCTATTGTATAACTGGATGTAAGAATCATTTTTGTATGTTTTTAACCTGGTTGAGTGTTAGACAAGGCCTTAAGGCCTTAACTCTGCCTGCTAAAATAAAGCTCGTAAATCAAATATAACAATTGTCGAAAGAAAGGGATCGATATTAATGTCGAATTAATAATTTCTGAAGTAGCCTCTCTCATTGGTGACAGTCCTGATGGCATTTAAGCTCAAGTTTAACTTTTTTCACCTCTAGCTGGTGAGGCTGGTAACATGTGAAAATAATTAAGGAAATACATATATTAGTGTCGAATCGATAGTCATTGGCGTCGCTGAGATAAATAGTGACACTTGCCATGGCGTTTAAATCCAAGTTCAGCCCCATCTCCGTACGTGTGATAAGAGGTAAAAAGTCAAAATCCGAGGTTTTCGAGTTGGTGACATTCTGGATGGTATTTAAACACATGTTAAATTAATATAATATAATAATTGACTTAGGCTTTCACGGCCGGAGTTACTATGATGAACGTGTAGAAGATTTCCGGGCTGTTTGGCCGTGGTCTTGAGGCTTGTAGTTCCCCGACGTTTCGCCATAGACTGCGTCCGGCATCCTCAAGGGTTGTCTTGAGACTGGCAATTTACGAAGTAACGGACCGCGCTGAGAACATGTCGCGGATAAATGTATAAATAGGGCAGGAAGTGGACTAAATTAACTAATGAACTGCTGAAAATGGAACAACAAATTCTGAAAGCCTACACTACTATAATGGAATTGTTCATGTGTTGAGTACTTAATCAACTGCTAAGTTTGGAACGAGTTTTGAAAGGCTACACTATTTTAATGGGATTTTAATTTTTGAGTACCTAATGAACTGCTGAAAATAGAACAACAAATTCTGAAAGCCTACACTACTTTAATGGAATTTTTCATGTGTTGAGTACTAAATAAATATAATCTAATCTAATCTACTTAATCAGCTGCTAAATTTGGAACGAGTTTTGAAAGGCTACACTATTTTAATGAAATTTTAATTTGTTGAGTACCTAATCAGCTGCTGAAAATGGAACAATGCGTTCTGAAAGGCCTACACTATTTTAATGGAATTTTAATTTGTTGAGGACAACTGACATCTCAGGTACAAGTTTTATTATTTTAACTTTATATACAATAACCTCAACAGTGGTTCAGAAAGAATTTTAAAAGCATTGACAAATGCACCGGGGTCTACAACAGATTCTCGGAAATAGAAAAATACATCGACTGAGTCTCATGTTTTCAAACTTTATCGCGATGTAATTAAAATCAGCATCACAATATTGCAATATACTATTAAAACAATGGAAGTAATAGGCCATGACGTTACCTTGGACTAATGCCCATAGTCCAGCCGGCACTGGCCAAACTTTCCTGAATCAATATATAAAGGTCATTGACGCAGTGTTTGCCTTTCTTGCTGAAATGTGAGAGGGAAAGTCATAATTCACGAGCACACTTCGAAGTATTGATTAGCTTCATAGTACTTCTATAAGGTAGAGCATTTCAAGTTGACTACACATCTTATTTCAAGTTGACTACACATCTTATAAATGATCATAATCTTCAAATTATACAACAATTAATCATTGCATTACACTAATCGTGATGACAACGGATAAATTCCTATGCCCGGATTTTTTGGCATATCTTTTATTCTTCTTCAAGGTTTTTTTTATCGTGCCACGCATGTATTTGATAAATAACGACAAGAAATTTTCATAAGTAATGCCATGAGTGATTTCCAAATTATCGATATATTCACGACTCACGAAGTGAGGAGTGAATTTATCTAGAGAATTTGGAAATCAAGAGTGGCATTTCTTAGGACTATTTAACGAATAAAATTAAGCTGTTTACTCACAAATCATTATTTAACTATAGTTATTTTAAAATATTTATATATTTAATGTAAACGGCGATGTTTGAAAACAAATGAGAAACGATAGGTACGCTTCTACTGCTTCTTTTGTTTATCACTGCAACGAGATCATCTATTTATTGAATACTCAAGCGTGCATTAGAGAAAAACTAGGAGGGAAAAGAGTAACTTAATTAATAGGAGCAATAAATTAAGGCAAATCCAATCACAGGAACAATCTCACCCTATGATCGTCATTCAGTTAGCCCTTCACTGATGGCAGGAGCTCCTTATCCTGTACGGGGTTCGATGGACTTATTTATTATAAATTATAATTTCTACTTTTATGAAAGTGGTTGCCTACATGTTTCAATCAAAGCTTAATAGTTCAATCTTATTTGATTTATTCAATTGTTAATTAATGTAATTCTATATACAATTTGGACACTTTCCATTTTTTATTTTATTTGTATATAGCATTTAATGGATTAATTCAATTCTGGATATATTACATATAAACTAAGAGCTGTAACGATTTAAACAAAGTGCTACATAAGACAAGCCGGAATAAATACTGATTATAAGGTAAGAAAATTAAACTTAATAGAAACTAGTTTGTAAAGATATTTTTATTGATCAGTCTAGCATAGAAAAACTGGTTTTAATTCCAACCAAATTTATTTCGTGCAAATTACTGTACAATGTTAAAATTGTCGTTTACAACATTTCAGAAATTATAAACAAGGTTAAAAGCAAATATTTATGTGTGACAAAATAAATGACAGATGGTCATGTGCTAATGAAGGATAATAATGACGATGATGATGATTATAATAATAATATTAATTTAATTATTTATTTTACTTGATGAAGGTACCGTACGGTCTTCTCTTCCACTTCAGCAGGGGTTGCTCGACGACCGTCGCGTAATTTACGAATCAATTAAGTTCTGATTGTTGTGACCGGAAGAATTTAAGGTAAATAAGAATATCAACAGACAGGATTGGTAGAGGTGTTTTGTAATATGACCACCTCGATCGTTCGACCTTACCTTAATGGATTTCTTTTATGGTGGGATATGAAACGTCTGCAGTATGAGATAACTATAAACACGGCGCAAAAGAGCCGGTATTTCGCGTTCTTGAGTTACAGAGATTATTCGTATAATTATTGGAATTTTTTAGGCTATCAAACACTCCTTGGAATCAGTTACGTATCAAATTAATTTGAATCCACCTATAAGTAGATAAAAAACATTTGTTCTCATCCCTTATGCATTCAGTTAGCCCAGCGGTTCACAAACTTTTTCGACACGCGAACCCCTTCCACAACCATCTGAGTTGGGTGAACCACTGACTTTTAAATATGCATAGAGTAGATATGCATAAAATGTAACTCCAAGAATGAGGTTTAATAACCTTAAATTATCTTAACCCTTAACGATTAAAACTCTAGTTACAGCTTAAAAGTTACACAACATGTGGGCCTAGTTGTAGCGAGATCAAATCCATTCCTAACGTTGTTACATAACTGTAAATCAGGCATTCGCTGCAAATATTAATTTATTGTGGAAATAACGTGATAAATTTCTGCTATTACACATATGCAACAAGGAGCATTATAGGGTTGATTTAATTTTAAAATAATAATAATAATAATAATAATAATAATAATAATAATAATAATAATAATAATAATAATAGTATATTACATTATTATTATTTTTATTATCGTAATCATCATCAATACAATTAAGGAAACAATAATAGACCTAACCTCGAAACCCGACATTACGAAAAAGTTTTGGCAAAACCCCTGGGGGTTCGCGAACCACAGGTTGGGAAACGATGAATTAGCCTAACGAGAGTCCAAAAAATAATTTACAAAACAAGAACATAAAGAAATTTGCATTTGTCGAAATTTTGTGACACAAAAATATGAAATTTGCATTTGTCGAAATTTTGTGACATAAAATATGAAATTTGCATTTGTCGAAATTTTGTGACATAAAAATATGTTTTCATTTCCTCTATCAACCCTGAAACGTTGTAGACGAACTTTCTTGGCACCATATATCACAATTTATTTATTTATTTATTTATTTATTTCTTTGATCGTGTCTGTCCCGATTGATTAGTAGCCTGTAGTTCCGAGGTTCGCGGGTTGAAATCCGCCGGGGTCGATGAATTTTTAAGGGTGTAAAATTATGATTATGGGTTTCTTCGGAAGATTTACTACACTTAAAATAATCTCAAGCCCGAAAAATTAGAGCTCTGAGCAAAACGTTTCGGCCCTTCGACGCCCAAATTTAATTTGCCATACTGACAACTTAATTGTTAAACATTGATGTTAAATATAACACTATTTTTATTTATTAATGATATATTCTTATTTTAAATATTATGTAGTTGATTGATATAATATACGTACATCCATCCATCCATAGTAATTCTGCCCGAAGGCAGGCCCTTCACTGCAACCATAGCATTTTCATGCTATGCTTGCAGCTTTACTAGGGAATTGTAGGTGTGGTAGCTTCCCGTTGCTTTCCATATATATATATATATATATATATATATATATATATATATGTTATAATTAAATTTTTGACATTGAGCAATGCAAGCTTAATATGACATGATAAGAAAAATAAATTCCTGGACGGGATTCGAACCCGGGTTCGAATCCCGTCCAGGCATTTATTTTTCTTAACATGTCATATATATATATATATATATATATATATATATATATATATATATATATAATCGTATAGTATCACAGTGTAATGCCTATTAAAATTAACATATTAAGGTATCACACATTAAAATTATTTCTTAAACTGAATACGTTAACAACCATAAACTCTTATGTTAATTATCCAAATATATATATATATATATATATATATATATATATATATATATATGATAGTTGTTTTCATGTCATAATTATTGTCTTCATTGTTAAATGTCAAAAATTTATTATAACATCTGAATATACAAACTTTACTGCTATAAAGTGAAAACTCTCTAAAATGCTTACTTCCTATAGTAGCCACTAGTTGGCAGTTGGACCGATATCACATTGCCTCTCGTGAATTGAATATACAAGAAAAAAAATGTTCGTGGCAGAATTCCTGAGTGGCTCAGATGGTTAGTGTTAGAGGTCTCGGGTTTAAATCCCGACTCAGGCATCTATTTTTCGTTTCATGCCATATATACTGTATATCAAACCCAAATGCAAAAAAAAGTATTTAAAAATAATTAGTGACATTGTTCTTATAAATCGAGTCACTATATGAAGTTTGAGATCCGTAATTCATACCCCGACTAATTTTCTTAAATATATCTTAGTGTAACAGATCGGCTAGTTTGAAAGCCACAATTTAAAAAAACTTCTGCAAAATCGCTTAGTTTATAAATCAAATTATAGACTGAAATATATTAAACCTTAATACGTTTTTAAACGGAATTTATCAAGTTCTTTGTTATTCCAGTTTCACAAATTTAAAAGAAAAAGTAAGTTAATTGTAAGCAAGTAATGGTTAAAAATAAAAGCAAGCGCGTACATTTCATGGACTATTAAAACACTTGGTTATATGCAGCCTACTGGTTTTACGGCTTCACTTCCTATAAAATTAATGTTTCAGACCTCATTTCGTAGCTTTCCTCGGAATGCTAAATGTACATTTTCAAATGAAACGGGAGGTAACGTGTTATTAATGCAGAATGAATGCAGAATCTCTGCATATAATTTTTAGCCGAGTCTGGTAAATTTTCATGCAGGAAGCACTAAGCAAAGTTTCAATTCTAACTTGAGCAAGTTGTGTGCCATTAAGAACTTAGAATTTATTATTACAACCTAACATTAGTTCATGGCTGTAACAAGATCAACCCACAACACATTCATTGTATGCTGAATTAATCTGCACTTTACTGACCCATTTTAAAATTTGGATGAGGTTGTTGATCAAAATCAGAATTTCAACTTAGCGTTATACTATGCTTTGGAAACGGCGAGTTTTACAAAATTAATATTACCAGTGGTCGACCACAATTCATTAAATGTTTATGTTTGTCACAAGTTCGTCAT
This sequence comes from Diploptera punctata, assembly GCA_030220185.1. NCBI lineage: Eukaryota > Metazoa > Arthropoda > Insecta > Blattodea > Blaberidae > Diploptera > Diploptera punctata. Next base: position 302,024 of record JASPKZ010005688.1, read on the forward strand.
TATGCATTAATTTTCGATTTATCTTAAAAACACGAACGATAGGAAATATGTGGTTTTGGTTCCACATACAAACAGTTGAATAGTATAATAATAATAATAATAATAATAATAATAATAATAGTAATAGCTTTATTTTACCTGGCAGAGTTAAGGCCTTAAGGCCTTGTCTACTACTCAACCAGGTTTAAAAAAAATACAAACAAAAAATAGTCTTAAATCTAAATTACAATATCTATATAAACGATTACAAGTTATGAATACAATACAATTAATATTTATAATGTATTTTGATTTACTCTAAATTTAACGAATTAAATATATAGCATGTACAAGATATATAAAAAAACGAGGAAAAGATTAATGACATGGTATAAAATTAAATAAGTAGAGAAAAATTAATTATTAGACAACAGGTAACTGTATAAGCGTCATTTAAAGGTACCAAGTGTGCGGCAACCCCTGATATCTTGAGGAAGGAGATTCCAGGAGCGAGCAGAGGCTACTGTGAAGGAAGTAGAATAGGAGGAAGTGCTATGAAGAGGAATTGTTATATAATGAGTAGTAAGACTCTTGACTGTCTTTTTTCTTGGTTTCACACACAAACAGTTGAATAATATATACTATCTGCATTGCAATCTTATCTTTTATTACATAAAAATCCGGACTGATAAAACAGTAGAAGTATTATATCATCCCTGATTTCGTTTATTATGGGTTGGATATTCTAACAGAATGGACAGTAATTCTTAAGCATTCTGTACATGAACTCCTATTAAGGGCTATTGGGACAACGCACCATCCCCATTTTAGCAACGTAAATTACAATATAATTTAATATAGGCCTATTTCATATTAGAGTAAACTAGTCCCGCTGTGGTCTCGGGATAGCGTGCTGCCTTGTCACGCAGCGGGCCCGGGTTCGATCCCCAGTCGGGACAGTTTTTCTGGGTGAGGTTTTTATCGGGGTTTTTCCTCACCTGTAAGACAAATGTCAGGAAAACTTTAAGGCCCAAACAGTTCCCGAAATCATATGGCCATCGCAATCATCATCATTTATATTCATCTTAGGTTAAGCTTAGGATTAGGGACTCTCCTGGCGCACCATTATCATCATCATCACCCATCATATCATCGGGGCAACGTAACCGCGCCTTCCAGGCAGAAGTGGGTTACAAGTACGCAATGCCAGGAGAGAAACCATGAATGTCGAAAGACAAACATGGGGCATTTGAAAAAAAAATTAGAGTAAACTTTCTACATTCGATTTAGACTTATTTATATAGGCCTATAGACTATATTTTCACGCAATTCTACGAGAGAAATAATCTGACTGAATTAGGAAAGAGACTTCCCTGACATAGTTCATGTTAGCACTGAAGATCGGCCTAAAAGCTAGTAGCTCTTTCTCGCAGTTTCTCATGCAACATCAAAGTATTTTTGTGTTTTTTGAGGTGGGCCAGCAGTCGGCCCTAAACGGTACAATACAGTATGTGTGTTTTCATCATTTTTAAGATCCGTAAATGGATGTACACGCGTGGATAGATTACACAATGAATCAATAAGAAATGAACTGGAGATATTTTCAATACTCGATAAACTAGACGAGCACAAATAGCAATGGAAAGAACATTTAGACAGAATGGACAATACAAGATTACCCAAATAGATCAACACCTACAAACTGCATGGAAAAAGATCTTTGGGACGGCCAAGGAAACGATGGACTTGAGACCGGAAAAGGTCGCATTGACCTAATCCTGGAAAGGAAGAAGAAGAAGTGTTTCCATCATGGTTATCGTTAAAAAATGTTATAAATATTCTGGACACTTTAACTATCAAGAGAAGCTACAGGCTCCTTCACCTTCTATAAATTTTAACATTATCAACCGAGGATAAATATGGTCACACGTAGAAATTCATTAAATAATGGAAATGGGCAGCTAATGACAAATGAGGGAAATTTTGAGGAAGTGGCTGAATTCAAATACCTAGGAACAATAATCACAAATAGGAATGAGATGCACAAAGAAATTAAACATAGGCTCAATTCTGGAAATGCATGCTATTATGCATTGCAGAGACTTTTGATGTCCCAACTCCTTTCAAAAAACGTTAAACTATATAAATCTATTATTCTACCAGTTATATTATATGGGTGCGAAACATGGACTGTTACTTTAAGAGAGGAAAGGAGATTACAAGTATTTGAGAATAAAGTACTTAGGAAAATTTTTGGACCAAAGAGAGATGAACAGACAGGTGAATGGAGAAGACTACATAACAATGAACTACATGGTCTTTATAGGAAGCCAGATATAATAAGAACAGTTAAGTCTCGTAGACTGCGATGGGCAGGACATGTTGCACGTATGGGGAATGAAATACTTGCATGGAAGCTTCTTGTAGGAAAGCCAGAGGGAAAACGCCCAGTTGATAGACCAAGAATGAGGTGGGAGAATAACATTAACTATGATTTGAGGGAAGTAGATTATACAGGGAATGATTGGAAAGCATTAGCTCAGAATAGGGATGTATGGAGAGCTTATGTCCGTGCGGCCATGAACCTACAAGTTCGATAGTGCCAGTGAGTAAGTAAGTATCAACCGAGGATAAAATTAGTGTTAAAATTATTCTGAGAATTTTGTGTATTGTCACTTATTAGTTCATCATCATTCATGCAAGTATTAGGCCATGTGGCCTGTTACGGTCTCAAAGAGGAATTGTCAATCCAGCGCTTTTTTGGACGTCCCAGCGATCTTTTGCCTTGCGGGCAGTAGCGAAGTATGGCTTTTGGAATTCTATGAGACGGCATTGGTTGAAGATGGGCTTTCCAATTGTTCTGGTAGTTTTGTATATGGTGAAGAATGGGTTCTACATCCAACTCGTCCATAATTTCCTCATTTCCCTTATGGTCCCACTTTGTGTAGCCTGCTGTTCGGCGCATAAATCGCATTTCATTTGCTGTTATTCGACTTTCATCTCTTCTTCGTATTGTCCATGCTTCACTACCATATCTTAATACTGGTCTTGCGAGAACCTTATAAAGCCGTAATCTTGTGTTCTTCTGTACTAAATGTGGTTTCATTATACTGTTAATTATCCCCGTTGTTTTTGTAAAATTTGTGATATTCTGTGATATATTAGCTTCATCTTGAAATGTTAAATTATAACCCAAATAATTAAATCCGTTTACTCGTTCTAAAATTTCATCATCCAAAACAATTTTTCAAAATATTAAATTAATTATGAACAGAAAAGAAAACTGAACAACAGGTCAGTCTGTCAGATACAATAAATTTAAATGTTTCTAAGTGCAATGATAAAATTCAATATTAACTTTAGCATAGTTCCCGAAAATATAGAGAAAGGAACGAACTTAAGTACAGTTATACAGTGCGGTTTGTGACATTCTCTATGGAACTCAGCGGCAAGCAGGCCCGATGTCAGTGCTTGTCGTTCCCGGTAAACGGTGTCCCTCTAGTCGGACGCTACAGTCAGTCTTTAATACGGCGAAATAAATAGAAGGCATGGGCCAAAGAGAGAAAAACTAGTCATAGCTTACAACTGCAGGGAGAACTATAAGCGCTGATGCTAGACCTTGGAATCGGAGATCAGAGATGAGAATTGTCGGGGGAAAATAAAAAGTATGGAACAAGAAACGATCTATTTCTTTCAAAGAACTATTTTTTCTGCTCTGCTTGAAAAATATAGGGCCCAATTGTTTTAATGGCATTGCCATCAACAAAATACGAGGACGGTTCAATTGATGTAAATACCACGCTATCAGAGAACATCCTGAGTGTTTCTTGCGAGAAAGCTGTAGACTTTCATTAGAAAAGCTTTCACAATTCGGACTTGTAATCTCTTTTATTACATTTCCCTCTATTCTTGTCTTCGGTTTTCTGATACGAGGTGTACTATGTGCATGAGAACGGCCGTTTGCATTACTCTTTCTTTTATCTAAAAACATTTTATCTCACAATTCTCTGTTCAGTTTTATAACTAACTAGCTAATACCCGCCAGGCGCTGCTACGCCTAAATAGCCTAAATGAAAATTAATGTGTTTTTATGTTTAGTTGAACAAGTAAAGGAAAACATAATTATAAATTAATATTTTTTGATACCCCGCGCTCATTACTCGGCGTTGCCCGGGAATCTACTTATCCCGATCTTCTTGACATAAATTTGCTGAAATACGAAAATGAATGTGTTTTATGTTTAGTTAAATAAGTAAAAGCAAACATTTGTATCGTAATTATTTTTAGATACCCCGTGCTGTTTACCCGGCGTTGTCCGGGAATCTACTCATCCCAATCTTCTTGGCATAAATGAGCTGAAAGACAAAAAATAATGTACTTCTTATGATTAGTTAAATAAGTAAAATGAAAATAATAAATAAATGTATATCGTAATTATTTTAAGATTCCCATGCTGATTACCCGGTGTTGCCCGGGAATCTACTTACCTCGATCTTCTTGGCATAAATGAGCTATAAGACAAAATTCGTTATTGTGAGTTATCCATAAAAGAATACCCGCCATGTGCTGCTATGCTTGCACAGGAATCTACGTCTGGATCTTCTTGGCATCAATGAAAGACATAAATGGTTATTGTGATTTATCCATAAGGGATAAACATATGCTGTGGCGGACATTTTTGTACAACTTTTGAGATATTCAATTCTATGTGCATTAATTTTGTGTATTTGTTATGGTTTAGTCAGCGTAAGCAATTTAAGCGTCCAAAGAGCTACTTTTTTCACGTTTCCCACTACAAAGGGCGATTTTAAGGGTGTAGGAGACGAGTATCACAACTCTCGTATTGCCTATGTTCATCCCGGGAATCTCCTGAACATTTTGCAAAAAGCCCCATCACAATCGGATCAACAGTATGGCCGCGTATAAAGTACGAACATACAAACAATCAAACAAACAATTTTTATATATTAAATAAAGTTCTTACATTGCATTTTCTCAAGATTTCATGAAACCCCTGTATTTACCTAATCGTCTAATAAATTTATTAATACATAAAATTAATTTAGAACGTTTTAAAATCATTCTAGGCGGCTCCGTGGCGCAAGCGGTTAGACGATCCGCCTCTCATCGCTGGGGTCCGGAGATCGAGTGTCGGTCACTCCATGTGGATTTCGTGGTGGACGAAACGAAACTTGGGCAGGTTTTCTCGGGGTTCCTCACGTTTTACCCTGCCACAATTTCGTTCCACCATTTCTCCGTACTCATCTCATCCATTTTCGTTTCATTTCATTCATCTACCCCCTGTGATGGTGCGTCAGGCGTAGTCGGCCGGCTACCCTGTCATTCACAGACCTCTATATATATACATATATATATATATATATATATATAAAGTAGGTCTGATAAGTTGAATAGTCTGATAGTGCATTTGTGGTCTGCAGTGACGGGAGGAGGGGGGTATGAGCGTGCGGTGTGGGGGTGTGTGGGTGTATGTGTGTGTGTTTTTTTTTCTAATTTGTTTTCTAGCATTTTTTTAATATTAATGTACGGAATGTGGATGAGTGTAGATATGTATTATTGTGATGTAGTGTAGACATAGATTTTACTTATATGTAGCCTGTTATTGTTTTTTGATACAGGTGTATTTGTAGGTATTTGTTTATATTATGATTAGTTTTATTTTTTATTCATGGAAAAATAATGCACGTACGGCCAAGTAGGCCCGTGCGCAAAGTAAATGCATATGTATTTTCTTTATTCTGAAACAAAAAGGCAATAAATTCCATTATCTATCTATATATATATATATATATATATATATATATATATATTATAATTAAATGTTTAACATTGAGCAATGCAAGCTTAATATGGCAGATAAGAAAAATAAATGCCTGGACGGGATTCGAACCCGGATCTCTGAGTATGTACCTCAGCGTGATATCCATTACACTACCAGGCGAATCCAATTCAAACACTTATTTTTCTTATATATGTATTATGTTCTATAATATAATACATAACTTATTTTTCTTATATATGTATTATGTTCTATAATATAATACATATATACGAAAAATAAGTGTTTGAATTGGATCGCCTGGTAGTGTAATGGATATCACGCTGAGGTATTCTATATACTCGTATATAATATAATATAATATAATATAATATAATATAATACATATATAAGAAAAATAAGTGTTTGAATTGGATTCGCCTGGTAGTGTAATGGATATCACGCTGAGGTACAGACTCAGAGATCCGGGTTCGAATCCCGTCCAGGCATTTATTTTTCTTATCTGCCATATATATATATATATATATATATATATATATATAGGGTCTCATCTCATCCTTCGACCCGACCCTGAGTTGAACTCGAGTTGAAGACATTTATATTTAAATTAATTATAAGTAAATTTAAAGTAAAATTTCCGTCTCTTATGTTTATCATATTCACAAATAATGTTTACTTGAACGAAATGTTATTTTGCCTGGGGGGATGCGGCAAAATCTTCATTGCTGTAGATGTTTTACCTGTCGAAAGTAGTTTCAGGAAATGAAATTAATTATGCATTTACGTAACCTTTATTTCCAATATCATGTACAAGAAAATTGTGACGAATAAATTAGAATTTTGTACGATATAACATACTTTTAACGCCATTACTTTAAAATCAATTAATCGATAAAAAAGAACTATGTAAGGAATGTGGAGAAAGGGGAATGAAACGCAACACGCATGACTATGGATATTGTAGAATTTATCGGCATTTTGTCTTCGAAAAAACACCTAAATTGACCTCGACATTGTTCATTAGCGCTAATTCCTATTCTACGATTAATATGTATATTTTATCCCGGAGCTAGCTGTATTTCTTTAATCTAGCTTCAGAAATGTTTTCACAAAATTTCCATATTTACTTTAGGTTTTCCAATTTTTCATTATATTCATACAAATAATATGTTGCTGTAACTAACTAACTCACTGGTTCGATCGATCCCGTAGGTTCATGGACGCGCAGACATAAGCTCTCCATATATTCCTATCCTGAGCTAATGTTTTCCAATAATCCACTGTATAATCTACTTTCCTATGAAACCATAAAATTAAAGCCATAAGACACTAATTGTATTAAGAAGATACTGTGTATCCCCCATACCTACTCTATAGTCTCTGCTAATAATAATTTGTAAAATCTGTGAAGAATAATATATTTTGCAAAGTATTCCTTCTGAGTATTACAAGGAATTCTTAGCAACATGGGTTGGAAATAAATTACTATCATAACGTAAAGCATGTTATCGATGTCCTTTTAGAAAGTTGACCGGGAGAGTAGAATAGGAGTAGAATACAGTTACTGACTGAACTTGTTTTTCTCGAGAAGATCGAATATCTTACGTGCCAGAGAAAAGACAACAGCTCTTTTAATTTCCTTCCGTGAAAATAAATTTGAAGGAAAAATGGCATAACGCACATTACGCTCAAATATCTATTTACGTAATTAATGTAAATAGCGATTTTTTTGCACAATAGTGAACTTATATCTGGCTCCAAATTTAAGACTCAGATTCATTAATAAATCATTCTCATCACCATTCAAGCAAGTATTAGGCCGTGTGGCCTGTTACGGTCTCAAAGATGAATTTTCCATCCAGCGCTTTTTTTGACGTTAAAGCGATCTTTTGCCTTGGGGGGCAGTAACGAAGTATGGCTTTTGGAATTCTATGAGACGGCATTCGTTGAAGATGGGCTTTCCAGTTGTTCTGGTAGTTTTGTATATGGTGAAGAATGGGTTCTACATCTAACTCTTCCATAATTTCCTCATTTCTTTTATGGTCCCACTTTGTGTAGCGTGATAATTCTCACAGTAATATAATTTCCGTTTTATATCGAGTGTAATAGTATATTACGATATGAGGTTGGGAAGTGGTGTTTAGAAAGGTGAGAAAGTGTTTAAAAACCGAGTGACAGCGAGGTTTTCAATATCCGAGATTCTGTAAAACACTTCACAATCGTGCGTTGTACATTATTTTTTGCGCGATGGTGTATTCAAAATAATAAATAATAGTAAAATAATAACATCTTTGTTAGAAATATTTGCATCCATTATAAACAACTGACTAAAATTAACAGTGTGGGCAATGTTTATTAGTTGAGACTTCAACAGGCCGTGACACCAGTCATAAAATGGCGGCAAGTACGAATTTATTGTTTTATATTGTTTCAAATAAAGGTCAGTTCATTTAAAATGCTGCGATTTGTTTCGTATAATGTGTATTAACACTACCTTCTGGATATATTTTTGTATATACATTGTACGTAGTATACATAAAGGGCAGTGGTTTTACTTTCCGCACGAAGTTTGTAATATGTAATATTACAGTATGTCCCGCGCCATGAATTTATAATCATATTGTAATTTAGCTAACACAGTTACGTTGCAGTTATTCTAAGTATCTGCCCAATCTGTACATAATACATTAGTTTTTGGGCGAACGGCCTCTATGATATAAATATTAGCATTCTAGCTCTGATCAGAAAGTCCTAGGTTCTATTCCAGGCTATACTTTATTTTGCTCAGAAGTCTCTTACGTGGAAGTGAAACTTGGTCTTTGACGGAATTACAAAAGAATAAAATTAGAACAATTGAATTTGATTATGGTATGGCCATGTATAAATAATGGAAAATGAAAGATGGCCAAAAATATATACCAATGGTCGCCCCTGGAAGAAATAAACGTTGCAGACCAAGATGGAAATGGAAAACCTATGTCAGAACTATATTGGATGCTAGGAATTTGGAAGAAGGAAATTGGAATAATAGAAATAAATGGAAACTGAAGACCGCAAACTTATAAGGTGGGGGAAAGCCGAAGAAGAAGAAAAGAAGTATGATTAAGATTCCTTCACGTGCCTTAAAACTATGACACGACATCCACAGCTTTGCTTTCCTTCCAAAAAAAAGTCATATTATTGGTGCAATTCGACTGAGACAACATGTAACATGTAACATTTCGTTCAGTCAAGGACTGAGGCAAGAATAATTAATACAATAAACCCATTAAAATTGATTGTATATTAAATTAATATTAATGGGACAATTTTTTGAATAGTTATGAGAATAAAACAATTATTTCATCCCAGTGAAATTGGGCTGTTAGAATTTTTAAGTCTCTAGAAAAAATCCACCGACTCTGGACGGATTTGAACCAGTAAATCTTGGAATTAGAGCTGAGTATAATAGCCACTAGATCCAGGACAACCGTAAAATAGCAAAACGCGGTTGTGAAAAACTGACTATGAAGTTAAAGGATTTCTTGACATTACCATGCAACTCCCTATAAGTCTATTGTCATCTGATAGTCAGTCAATTTTATCTCTTCGAATCTATAATGCCATACATTTATTTATGACGAAATAAAGAGAGAAATAAATGCACATAATGTATATGAATATTTTAATGTATGCAGACGATCTGGTAATTATACAGAAGTCAGAGGATGATTTACAAAGAGTGATTTACATGTTGAATCAATTAGGACTCTATTATAATCTCAAAGTCTCAACTTCAAAAACTAAAATTATGGCGTTTCAGGGCAAAGTGCCAATCAGAGCAAAAATAGTTATCAATAATGAAATAATAGAACAGATAGCACACTTTAACTATCTTGGTTTTGATATAACGTATAGCTATGGTTGGGATATACATAATTAATTAAACCGATATCAAATTATGTATGGCACCATAAGAAGAAACCTCCGAAAGACTCGAAGAGAAACTCAGCTCAGGTTTTATAAAATTATGGCTGTTCCTGTTTTTTAAGATCCGTAAAAGGATGTACACGCATGGATAGATTACACAATGAATCAATAAGAAATGAACTGGATATATTTTCAATAGTTGATAATCTAGAAGAGCACAAATACCAATGGAAAGAACATTTAGACAGAATGGACAATACAAGATTATCCAAAAAGATCAACACCTACAAATCACATGGGAAAAGATATTTGGGACAGCCAAGGAAACGATGACTTGAGACCGGAACAGGTCACACTGACCTATTCCTGGAAAGGAAGAAGAAGAATAAATGCACATAATTATTCTGCTGTCCCGATAATATAAGTCTGAAATTAAACCTATTGATGTAGCCATAAGATAAAAAATAGTTTAAATATGGGGGTTGTGCCACTTTTCTACTATGCCGCTAAGGAATTTTGCTACTCTCGAGATTCTTGTTGGGATGAAAACAGGTTCTCCTATTCCTTAGGGCTACAATGTTCTGTGTGTTTCCCAGTAACCAGAGGCTAATATTCTACCTAGATAAAAAAAATGCATTGTTTTCTTCATAAATTCTTTACATGAAACTTTAGAAACTTCTAACGAGGAAAATCTTGTGTAGTAAAGCATTATTTAGTTTTAAAACAGATTGTAAACTCCATACTACAGCAAATAACCTTTTGAATAACATTTCTTAATATTTTTTCTGAACATGTATTTCTTTTTATTAGGAATACTCCACACTACAGTGGTTCTCCTTCAACCCAAAGTGATTTGTCGCCAGAGGTTTTGTCTAAAGCATCTGTTTCCCTCAAATCTCTAGCTTCCATTACTTCTCCTCACTCTACCTATCCAACGATCTTTTAGGTCTGCCTCATCCTCTTCTTCCATCAGCTTTCCATTCAAGTATATTTTTCGGTGTTCTATCTATAAAAATGTATTTTACAACACTATTAGCACTCATAACAGTTTAATATTTTGAAAAATGTTGCCCAAATTGTACACATATCTATACAGTCTCATAAATAGCTGGGCACTTAGTTCTCTTATTATTTTACGCTCATAATACTTTATACAATAATGGGTGTATATATATATATGTATATGTATATATATATATATATATATAAAACATAAGAAAAATAAATGCCTGGATGGGATTTGAACCCGGACTCTGAGTTCGTCCCCAGCGTGCTATCCATTACACCACCGGGCAAATCCAATACAAACATGTATCTTTCTTATATATATTTAATTATAACATCGAAATAAAGAAGCGTCACTGCTTTAATGTAAAAATTATCTTTAATTCACTTACTTGTTACAGGACCCTAACAGAGAGTAGTGGAGACCGAGTTCCCGCTACTTCTCATAATAGAGAATATATATAAAGAAAAATAAATGTTAGTACTAGATTTGCTTGGTAGCGTAATTGGTAGCGCACTGGAGTATCAATCCACAGATCCGGGTTCAAATCCCTTCCAAGCATTTATTTTTCTTACCATATATATATATATGTGTGTGTGTGTGTGTGTGTGTGTTTGTGTGTGTGTTTGTGTGCGTGCGTGCGCGCGCGCGTGTGTGTGTGTGTGTATGTGTGTGTGTGTGTGTCGATGTAACAACTTACATGTTATTCAAGTAATTAAAAATAATCTGAAAACGATAAATTCAAAATAAAATGTAGGCCAAAAACGTATGTCACAATGGTTTCCGAACACTTCCGCAAACATAAATTTGACTTTCTTATACCCATACCACATTTATTCTAATGAAGAATAAGTTAACCCTTGATTTTATAACTTCTTGAGGCGATAAGGCATATCTTTATACCAAAGTCTTAAACTCTGATAATATATCGTCCCACTCTTCCACAAGGTATCTTTCGAGAGTCTCCCTAGAACATGCCCGGGCATTTAAATACTCAGTTTGAGCGCCCCTCTCTTTGTATAGAGTTTTCGATCCCTTTGTTGCGTACATAAACTGCATGAAGTCTGATTAGTGGGGTACGATGCATTTTATGTCGCCAAATCATTTCGACTACAGGATATGTATTTTGAAAGACACAGCACCGAACTGATTTGTAATTTCTCTTATTTGTAGTCAGTGTGACAATGTTTATGTAAGCGCTCTGAGAATACGTAACCCCCCACGCCTGCCCTAGAACGAATACTCCATTTTCGAATATTTTTGTTTAATTCATACCACAATCTATGAGGTAAATAACAAACCGTTTTCTGCACAATTTAGAAATTATGATTAGGATCATTGTCCTGATAAAACATGAAGTGTTCATCAAATACATATTTTCTGAACTTGTACGTAATTAATACATTAAGAGGTTCAGATGTCCTTTTTATTCATCAATGAAACCAGCTCACCCACTACAGCAGAATACATGCAGCTTCAAACCATTACATTTCCGTCACCATGTTTCATAGTATGTGTAAGATTCACTTTTAATTCTTCATTGGCTGTCCTTCATCTTTACGACGGTCACTAATAACGAAGACTTCAAATAAAAATGGTTTCGTCGGCGATTATTACGTTTCTCCAACATTCCCTACATTTGCAAAAAAAAAATTACATTCATTTAATTAACTAAAAATAAAATTTAAAATATTATGTGATTTCATATTTATAAAATAACATAAAACTTTAAATTTTATTTTTATTTAATTAAATAAGTTATGGATTTTCATCAAGTAAATGCCAATTCAATTTATTATTTTATACTATTTGTTTTACTACTGTTTCTTTCACACACATAAAGTTTTTTTTCTTTACCCCTTTCTTTCCCAAATACCCTATGAACTGTTCAAGGCTGAAAATTCTTCCCAGTATACCACAATGTCATTAATAGTTTTTTTTATCTGGCTTTTATATCTCGTACATTTTATATTTCAATCGTTAACTCTAGATTGAATCAAATATTTTGTAAATAATAATTATATTGTAGACGTGTATGTTTATGTTTATTGTAATTTAAATCTAAGAATAATTTTTGTATTTTTTAACCCGGTTGAGTGGTAGACAGATCTTCAGGCCTTAACTCTGCCAGGTAAAATAAAGCTATTATTATTATTATTATTATTATTATTATTATTATTATTATTATTTTTGTTGTTTTTGTTTTTGTTGTTTTTTGTTTTTGTTGTTGTTTTTGTTTTGTTCTTGTTTTTGTTGTTGTTGTTCTTGTTCTTGTTGTTCTTGTTATGATTATCATCATCATTATTATTATTAGTTGAAAAGTCAATTCAGAAGGACTTATACGAGGATTCTTCTTCAAATGCCTTTTTAAGGACAAATTTGTCTTGAGATGTTCAAATATTTGGACGGCGATTCTGACTGAAAAACCATACACGAACATTTGTTTACAATCATTGAGCGCCACCTGCATCGAATCACGGTACCTTTAGTCACTCGAGAGGAATGTACAGAAGACAGAATCTGATTATTTCTTGTGACATAGAAATATGTGTTATTTTATATTAACATTAATGATAATTACATTTTAATTATATTTCCACAAGAAACACAAGTGTGCGAACAGACTTTTAATAAATAGAGATATACACAATTTTCTTTGAAAAAACAAGTGTGCCTGTGTACAAACTTGTGGGAATCATTAACTGTCCGGGGTGACTGTATTTACGTGGTGTATAGAAACAAATATATACAACACTTATTATGTTGGGCGGGACGGTAAATCGATCTCTTTGAAGAAGGAACTCATGTCCGAAAATTAATATTTTGGGCACTATGAGTCGTCGAATTTTTTCTCCGGATTTTTTATGTGCTGATACGTAATTATCCAATTCATTAGCTGTCAGCATAAGGTAGAATAACGAACTGCATCTCAGATTTTTTGCGTAATAATATAGAACAAGAAGATAAGAAGTCGTGCATTTTTGTTTTATAATTTATATGTGCTGGTTATTCTACATAAAGACCACTGATGCGTTAATATTTGCCTAGTAAAGATTGTAAAATCTGTTTAAAGAAAGAACAAATACATTAATCCAAAATGACGAAATAATTGTCCATTTGCGGAGACATCTGTGTCATCGTAAAAACAGAACTTATAAAGGAATTATAAAACGTGCTCGAGTTTCGATGTCATATATACATTTTAAAATTAGAAAAAAACATAAAGGGGAGGAAATGTAAAGGAAAACTAGGAATACAAAAGTAACTCTTTATCCCTCACTCTTTTATAATTCTCAACGGGAAGTGTCATTAGTAGAAATCCTTTGAGATTTCTATATTTGAATATTCTATTTTTTTCACAACACTAACATTTACTCTTCTTAAAATCGTCATTGTGAAAATAAATAGTTTGTATTCTCAAACGATTCTTATTATCATTCTTTATTTAAATATTGTTTTAGATTCCATATTGAGTAACATTTGGAGTGAAGATAATATTTTATCTATACATCAAGGGATTAAAATATAGAGTGTCCCAATAAGAACGCCGGATTTTAATTGACAACCATTTTTTTACTACGAGGTTGGCAGCACTCTACCTACACTTTTTGTTTTCTATATTTGTTGCAATTACTGGATATGGAGTGTTATACTGCTGAACAATGAGTTTTAATTGTGAAAACTCATTACCAGAATGGTGAGTGTTATGCTCAAACTGTTCGAAGGCTTCGTGCTCTTAGGCGCAGAGGTGACCAAGGTCATGTGACTTCTTTCTTTGAGGGTTTATCAAATCACAGGTTTATGAACACAATCCCCGAACCATACAAGACCTGAAGCAGGAAATTCGACGTGTCAGCGCAAGACTGTGCAAAAGTAATCACAAATTTCATAGAGTCACTCGCTGTAGAGCGTCTCGTGATGGACATGTGTCAGATGTTATTTTCCATACTTAAATCGGAACGTATACCCTTTGTGCTCATGTATAAATATTTGTCATTTCTTTCAAATATAGTTTATTTTGTGCATTATTAAATCCGGCGTTCTTATTGGGACACCCTTTAGAGCTTACAGATAAACATACATTCCCAATCGTGATTAGCTAATGGATAAAGCTTTAATTTTAACCCCTTTAATATTGAAATCAACTACTGGAGACGCGCTGCAAGAATATCCATCATCATCATCATCATAGTACATTCACGAATTTAGGCCATTTGTTGACCTGTTTCGGCCTCAAGAGAAACACCATCCAGAAGTCTTTTGAGTGGACGTCCTGGTCTTCTTCTTCCTGCAGGTTGATATCTTAACATTAGTTTGGGTATTCTGTGATCTTCCATTCGATGAACATGTTGTATCCATCTTGACTTATAATCAGAAATTTTGTTTTCTAAAGATTCCATGTGTAATTCTTCTAAGATGTCTTCATTTTTTTTGTGATCTAGTAGTGTGTATCCTGCAGTCCTCATAAAATCAGAAATTCATATATAAAAGAAAAAATGCAGGTACAATATTCAATATTAGATTTTATAAAGAAGAAACAATTAAATTGGTACGGACACATTAGAAGAATGGAAGAAGGAAGACTACCTAAGATTATCATGGATTGGGAACCACATGGAAGGAAAAAGAAGGGTAGACCATCTATTACGTGGATTCAGGGAATCAATGAAGCTAAGAGGGAATGGGAAATAGAAGAAGATATATGGATGAACAGACAGGAATAGAAAAATGTGTTGAAACAAATGTGTAGTTAACTGTGAACATGGGTACCGGAAAAATGTATATTCATTGAAAGCCGGAATAATAAAATAATATGTTCAATATTTTATACCCATGAATAATATGATAAAGTTTTAATTTTTTTTAAAGTTGGATTCATATGAATGACAAACTATTCTCGTAGCAATAATACAGCAGTTCTAAATGACTGGTTGTTTTTCATGAGACTCTAGAGTTGTTGCAATCCTTTCGAGAGTTTTGGTATTATCGCCTGTCTATGATTGTTGTCCGTTTATATAAAAGCGGGTGCCGCGCGGCAATGCTTGACAATGGTTAACATGCGGAATTATTAAAATGGCGGTAGTCGGCATCTTTGTATTTAATTCTTTATAACAGCTGCGGGGAAACAAAGCGAGCCGCTGGACAACCATCATAGTGAAGCTATTATAATACACTGGTCAACATGATTTTTTTGTCTCATGAGTACCAATAGTTGTACTTAATGCAGTTTTTTATCGTGTTTTCAAATATGTATTCGGGATTTCTCCATCGCCCACAGTTTTTTATTTAAATTTTAATTAATGGATTTAAATAATAATTTTTTAATAGACATTTTTTCGTTCATTTGTCCATTGTAAAATAAAAACAAATGAGCTAACTCAGGAGATTTCAGCTATGGAAAAGAGATATCAAGGCAAATGGAATCCTAATATGCTGGTCGATTGTTGTTGGACCAGCAAGAGGGATGCTCCACAGGCGAAATATAGCAGAAAATCGTCATTTCTTACTTTCTAAGTAAGTCCGAATGCTCGAATATTGTGTAGTTACGAATGTAGAAAATATTAAAGTGTTTGAAATTATAAATGTCTGTCTCTCGAACACCTTGCGTGATGGAGAAAACCCGATATCATATTTGAATTCAGGAGAAAAAATACTATCAGAATCACATTTTTCTTCCTGAGACAAAAAAAAAGTTTATTTTTTGTTGCTCAGTGTAATTCTAGCAACCAGATCCATACACGATTCAACAAGAGTCCGTACACCAGGCTCGTTACGGTAACCAAGAAGAAAGATTCCATTGGTGTCAGATCTGGTGACCGAGCTGGCCATGGAACAGGAACATCACGACCAATCCATCTTTGCCCGAATTGTTCAACATGACATTCACTAACATTCGATGCAAATGTACTGGCTCCCCATCATTTATTCCGAGTAAACAGATAACACAGGTGGACGAGTTCAAAATGAAAACAATGAAATTACTCAATACTGAGCCACCGGAACCATGGGTTTCTTGTATAAAAACTCTCAAAGACATCCCCGTACAACTCATGAAAGTCTGTCGATAGAGTTTGATTCACTCCGAATAAAGGCTAGCGCATTTATTAGTATATGCAATGCGAGGATATGATCAAAAACCGAACGATAGTGAGGTTTTTAATTTCCGAGATTCTGTAAAACATTTCACAAACGTGCGTTGTGCATTATTTTTTGCGCGATGGTGTTTTCAAAATAATACATAACAGTAAAATAATAATATATTTGTTGGAAATATTTGCGTTCATTATAAACAACTGACTAACGTTAACAGTGTGGCCAATGTTTATACGGTAAATGCCGAAAATAATTTAATTGAGACTACAGCAGGCCGTGACACCTATCAGTCAAAAAATGGCGGCAAGTACAAATTTATTGTTTTATATTGTTTCAAATAAAGTTCAGTTAATTTTAAATGCAGTGATTTGTTTCGTATAATGTATATTAACACCAGCTTTTAGATATATATTTGTATATACATTGTACATAGTATACATAAAGGGCAGTGGTTTTACTTCCCACACGAGGTAGGTAATATGTAATATTACAGTACCGTTATTTAGGTTGGCAACCCCGAAATTTAGGGAAATGAACTTTCAATCATGGTCGCCGTTGCTGTAAGTACGACAGAACGCACTATTGTGCAAAGACTTCTTTTTAAATGACATGAACTAATCGTGTACAGTTTTTAAGAACTGGTCATAAAATGTGATAGGCTAACACATTTACATTTTTTGATGATCTCAACTAATCATGTATAATGTTCAAGAATTTGTCATAATATGTGATAAATGGGGAATGAAAGAGGTGCATGGAAGCTTCTTGTAAAAGAATTAGAGGAAAAACGCCGGTTGGTAGTCCAAGCATGAGGTGGGAGAATAACATTAGTCATGATTTGAGGGAAACAGATTATACAGGGGACGAGTGGAAAGCGTTGGCTCAGGAAAGGAATGTGTGGAGAGTTTATGTCCACGCGACCATGAACACACCTACAGGTTCGAGAGTGCCAGTAAGTAAGTTAGCTGGTTATATGAAACTGTATTTAATATTATATTTTTAGTCCACCGCTGTGGTCTCGGGGTAGCGTGCTGCCTTGTCACGCAGCGGGCCCGGGTTCGATCCCCGATCGGGACAGTTTTTCTGGGTGAGGTTTTTATCGGGGTTTTTCCTCACCTGTAAGACAAATGTCAGGAAAACGTTAAGGCCCAAACGGTCCCCGAAATCATATGGCCATCATCATCATCATCATCATTCATATTCATCTTAGGTTAAGCTTAAGATTAGGGACTCTCCTGGCGCACCAATATCATCATCATCACCCATCATATCATCGGGGCAACGTAACCCCGCCTTCCAGGCGCCCCAACCTCAGAAGTGGGTTACAAGTACGCCATGCCAGGAGAGAAACCAGGAATGTCGAAAGACAAACCTGGGGCATTTGAGAAAAAAATTATTATATTTTAGTAATAAGTAATAATGAAAGCATATTTAATATTATAGTTTATATATTTAAAAATATAGTGCCAGTTAGCGATGTGAGACTATATTTAATACTAGCTAATACCCGGCGTGCGCTGCTACTCATAAATAAA
This sequence comes from Diploptera punctata, assembly GCA_030220185.1. Lineage (NCBI taxonomy): Eukaryota > Metazoa > Arthropoda > Insecta > Blattodea > Blaberidae > Diploptera > Diploptera punctata. The sequence continues at coordinate 320,346 of JASPKZ010005688.1, forward strand.
TGTTAATATGTTTTTACCTCCGGCCGTGCACTGTTCGGGAATCTGCTTATCCCGATATTCTTGGCATCAATGAAAGACAAAAATGGTTATTGTGAGTTATCCGTAGAAGATAAACATATGCTGTCGCTGACTTTTTTGTAGAGTTTTTTGAGATGTTGAATTCTATGTACATTAATTTGGTGTATTTGTTATGGTTTAGGCAACGTAAGCCATTTAAGCGTCAAAATAGGGACTTCATTTCACGTTTTTCACTACAAAGGATGATATTTAGGGGTGAAGGGGTGGAATATCACAACTCTCTTATAGCTTATGTTCATCCTGGGAATCTTCTGAACAGTTTGCAAAAAACCCTATCAAAATCGGATAAACGGTATGGCCGCGCATAGAATACAAACAAACAAACAAACAAACAAACATTGATTTTTATATAGCCTATAAGATTAGAGCAACACCCAGTGTTGTCAAACTACAGCTTCTACGATCTAAATAAAGTTGTTTTGGTTCACTTACAGCGATAGCTCTATTTTCAGTTAATCATTTAAACAAACCTCTTCGATCTTAAATAATCGAAAATATAACAAAGCGAGCGGAAATGATTATTTAACTATGATAATTTAAATGATCGTAAACTATCAACATCTGCAAACGGATGAGAATGTTTATTAACCTAATGTAAATGCCTTGACGTATGAAGTCGCCAGAAAAGAAACTCAAAATAGAAGATTTAATCGTACTTGGACTGTTGGTTTCTATGAAAAGCTATCCAAGATCCTTATGGTTTTAAATGACAAAGATACAAATCTAGGACTATGAAACAGAAATAAGTAAATACTAAGTACAAACAGATCTGTATATTATGAGTTTACTAAATGAAATGCGTTCATAATTCAATTTAGGAGACTGCAGATCGACTATAAGATTCGGATATACAACTGTAAATGAAATAAAAAATAACCAAGTTGGAAAGGATTAGATATAAAGGAATGAACTATGCCCGTTGGAAATAGATTCGTTCTTTGTATATTTATTTAACTTCTTCTTCTTCTTCTTCACGGTTTAGGCTTATTTTCTAGCCTGTTCCGGCTCCAAATTGCTGCTCTTTCCATCTTTTTCCTTGGTCTTCCCAAACTTCTTCTTCCTCGTGGTGAATAGTTGTATGCTGCTTTTGCTATTCTATTCTCAGTCATCCTTGCCACGTGTTCTTTCCAGTTTGTTCCGTATTTCTCTACTGTAGTGTTTAATTCCTCTACTTTTAGCTGTTGTCTTATTTCTGTGTTATGTTTTTTGTCTGCTCTTTGATATCCCGTTATTGGTCTGAGGAATCTCATTTCAGCTTGTATTCCGGCATATAGTTGTGTTGTCACTGTCCATGTTTCGGATATAATAGGCACTGCCATTGACTTGTATAATTTCATTATAGAGTCTTTCCTGGCTTTATTTTTCAAAGTTCTTTTTAGTGTTAAAGTAAAGTAAAGTGATCCCACAACAGGCCTCAGGAGGCCCTTGGGGTAGTAGGAGGTTAAGGCTCCCACATTTTCTAGACAATCGGCACTTTATGTCAGCCGGGTTGTCAGCCCTGCGTGACGGCCGCCTTTACCCCCCAGAACAAGCGTCTGGTACTCATTTCCGTTAGAGGCTGAGTCGACCCCAGGGCCATAGTGCCGCCAGAGGGTTTGGGTCAGTTTAAAAATCCTGACCCCAACGGGACTTGAACCCTCGACCCTCCGGCTTGTAGCTCAGTGCCTTAACCACTACGCTACGGCGTGCCCCTCTTTTTAGTGTTCCTGTTATATAATTAAACTTATTTAGTTTATTATTTAGATTTGTTTTACTATGATTTTGTTTGTCCATTTGGTTACAATCACTCTTTGTAAAAGCCGCTTTGGCACATGGCTGCAGTAAAAAAAAAGTGTCAATGCGTTAATAAAAGATATATACATAACCCTTCTAATATACCAACTTGATCCGCAAGTAAAGAAATTTTAACCGCGAATATAGGAACTATGTCGCATTTTTTAATCCGCGAATAATGAAAACGCGAATGGAACCGTCAATAAGGAGCTTTTACTGTAATAATAATAATAATAATAATAATAATAATAATAATAATAATAATAATAATAATACATGTTAATCTATTTGACTCGAGCTTAAGAGGTGTCTCACTATTTCCTAACAGAGCGCCAACAGCAAAGATGAAGATCTAAGATTCAAATCACGACTCAGCTAAAATAATGTTTCTCTTAAGATACGTCAGATTCTTGGATTTATAACATTTTAATAATTAGTGATAAATATTGGCCGATAGCGAGGAGATACTATAGGGCAACACGCACACGCTATTAAGTAACACTAAAAAATTAGGACTGGAAGTAAATATCAATAAAACTAAATATATGGTCACACATAGAAATACATTGTATTATGGAAATGGACAGCTAATGACAAATGAGGGAAATTTTGAGGAAGTTGCTGAATTCAAATACCTAGGAACAATAATCACAAATAGGAATAAGATGCACAAAGAAATTAAACATAGGCTCAATTCTGGAAATGCGTGCTATTATGCATTGCAGAGACTCTTGATGTCCCAACTCCTTTCAAAAAACGTTAAACTGAAAATATATAAAACTATTATTCTACCAGTTATATTATATGGGTGCGAAACATGGACTCTTATTTTAAGGAAGGAAAGGAGATTACAAGTATTTGAGAATAAAGTACTTAGGAAAATTTCTGGACCAAAGAGAGATGGACAGACAGGTGAATGGAGAAGACTACTTAACAATGAACTACATGATCTTTATAGGAAGCCAGATATAATAAGAACAGTTAAGTCTCGTAGACTACGATGGGCAGGACATGTTGAACGTATGGGGAATAAAATACGTGCTTGGAAGCTTCTTATAGGAAAGCCAGAGAGAAAACGTCGAGTTGATAGACATGAGGTGGGAGAATAACATTAACTATGATTTGAGGGAAGTAGATTATAAAGGGAATGATTGTAAAGTATTAGCTCAGGATATGGATGTATGGAGAGCTTATGTCTGTGCGGCCATGAATCTACGGGTTCGATAGTACCAGTGAGTAAGTAAGTGATAAATATTCAACTTGATTATAAGTTTGATATGCATCGAAACCAGATCTTGAAAAGCTATCACTTCATGTTACAAGAGAAATAGTTAATGATATAGAAATAAAGAGGATGAAGGTATTTACTAAAATCATGATATCTTATTGTAACAGGTGGAATTTTTATCCCTCCTCAGACGGAGGACATTGAGAACTGGAACGCACTGTTACTATATGGTACGGCATGCTACAGGTATTTCTGTTCATCCGTCGCATTATTTTGTCCTTCATTTCACTTCCAAAATTTTCCAGTTTTATTCCTGAGTTCACTATCCTGCTATTTCTTGAAATAACTTCGCCATTTCCATTCTATAAATAAATTCATTACACTTTTTGATTATTTTATAAATGCTAATTTCCTATGCATGTCATTTCCGAATAAATTTAAAATTAGGTACAATGACGTGAGTATCTCTGAGCCATTACATTATATTTATAGAATATAATTTATAGCGCACATTTAAAAGTTATGTTAAATAGGGGTGACCGGGGCTAGTTGTTACATATTTTTATTTTCTGATTTTGTTTAATGTTTCTATATAATACATAGAGCAAATGTTAACCTATGCTGTGGATAGAGAAACTCTTTGGCTTTAAGCTAATAATGCAAATGTGACATAAAAGTGTATACCTAATTCGTCAAAAATTGTTTATTTTTTAACTATACCAATTTGATACTAAAAAGACAACATGAAAGCAGAATAACGGCTTGTGAAATGAGATTCATACGCAGAACAGCAGGTTACACCAGATGGGATCGGAAAAGGAACACCAATATCTTAAAAGAATTGAAGACTACGCCGATTTTGGAATATATTAAACAGTACCAACTAAATTTGAAACACCATCTTGAAAGAATGAGTTCAAATCGGATCCCCAAAGCTGTTTATAATTATATACCAAGAGGACGAAGATCTCTGGGCCGTCCTATGAAACTCTGGAGGGAAAATCTTCTATAGGATCGTAACAGGCCTTGGCCTAATACTTGGAAGGAAGAAGAAGAAGAAGAAATTAAAGTATAAAAGTTGACTATGCCAATTTATTCCAGTTGTTGGGCAAGTTCGTACATCTCTCGGGTAACTTGGCATAGCGTGATTGTTAATAGTATCCCAGGTATAAATATAAGTTAGGAATTAAAAAACTTTTATTTAAATAAAAAATTAGAAAAAATGTGTGTCTGTTATGCACTGGATATTTAGAAAAAATAAAACAAATGTAAAACGTCTAGTTACAAAAAATTAGAAATAACAAACAACGCATCATTCATTGCTTCATATCCACTAAATTGAAATTTTAATTAATTGGGGACGACTGAAGTATCAGACAAGAATTCTCAGGGGTCCCCATCTAGGGGATATGTGGATGGCAACCACAAGGTGCCCAAGCTGAGCAAAACATTGCTTCCACTTACTTGTGTTTTGCTCCTTACTTTTAACTTTAACCGATCTGGTATTTCTTCCTTTCTTCCACTTACTTATACCAGACCTTTTAACTTTACTATCTAACTTCTCTTGGTTAACTCTTGTTTTTTTTCGACCCCGACGCTATTAGGGCATCCGAAGGCTAGAGAGTCTTTCCTTTCTTCCATTTCTTCTTTCCTTTATTTTCTTTTCTTCTCCAGAAAAGTCTGACCAGAGGCTATAAGATGGCAGCCCCATCACAGGTCTTGCCTTCCTTTGGCCAGCAACCAATCGAAGGGACTATTATTATGCTTTCAAGTCTTATACGAGAATTTCCCGGAAGGACGCTGGAGGGAAAATTTTCTATAGGATTGTAACAGGCTTTGGCCTAATACTTGGAAGGAAGAAGATGAAGAAGAACCTTTTACATAACAACCTCAACGGTGGCTCATGAATTTTAAAAGTATTGATAGTCATTTGTACGCCATAAAAATCTAAATATTGAATTGACAAACTTCAAATATTATTAGAGACTTCACGCTGTCGTGCTTATTGGTTTGGAGACCAGAACTGTACTTCTATACATCATCATCATCATCATCTACTGTCGCGGTTTAGACTATTTCTGCTCTGTTCCGGCTCCATATTATAGTTGCTCGCTCCATCTTTTAGTTGGTCGTCCATGCATTCTATGTACATAGTTTAACATCTTATAAGGTATCCTCTCTTCACTCATTCTACTAACATGTTCAAACCATTTATTTCTACATTCTTGTATTTTTTGTTACCACACTAGTTATTTGTAATTCTTCACGAATATCTTCATTCCTCCGTTTGTCCAAAAGACTACATCCTGTCACATATCGGTAGGAATTTCATCTCGGCTGCTTCCAGTCTTTTTATTAAATTTTTTGTGAGAGTCCAACATTCCGAGCCATACAACAGAATAGGAATAGCTAAAACTTTGTAAACTTTAGGAGGGTTTCTTTACGAACTTTCTTTGCTAATGTTCTTCTAATTATACCGCAAATATGTTGAAACATGTTAAGCTTTCTATTAATATCTCTTGTCTTACCATTGCCTAGAAAATATCCTAAATAATTAAAATTCATTACTTGTTCTATACAAAAACAGACAGAAAGTTTATAAAGCATTTCGTGAAATATGATTGTTTCATAATTAAAAATAAGTGGTGATATTTGAAAATTGTAATGCAAATATAAACCTATAACATCGGATTAAACATGGAAATTGTTCAAAGAATTTTACACATGTTAGTAGACACATTGGACATTTTACACTCTCCATTATGTACAATGTATATTTTACTGTCTTCATTATGACAAAGGAACCATTCTTCATAGAAGAGCTCCATCTGGATCTTCTCGTGCCGGCAACAGATGCCTACAAAGAACTGCTGAGGGAACTTAACGAGAAGAGAGAACAGATATGGCCTGAGTTCTACGCAACGGATGCGATGATCTACAGGGAATGGACAGCAGCCAGATACGACCTCAGACACACCGTGATAAGTGTAGCGGTCCATGGTTTCCACCACAGGATATGCACAACAGTGAAGCGCCATAACCCAGAAGAAAAGTGCAAGTGCAAACTATGTGGGTCGCACTGCGACCGATATCACCTATTACAGTGTAAAAATATAGGAACATCGATAACAGACTTCTGTAAGACATGAAAACAATTCTTTCTACATGGCCATTGGCTGCAATAAAACCTATTATTATTATTATTATGTACAATTCAGAATGTGAAACGAACAAGCGATATTGAATTTTGTTCTCTAATCGTTACAATACACACCCACTCTCTGTTTAATGCTCAATTCCTTTCCACAAATTTCCTGTGAACGTTTCGTGAAATGTTTCCATATGTGATTTTCATCACTTTTTTGTGTAACCAATCTCATGGTTTGTGGTAAGAACTTCTGACTACAGTTCATCAGCTCTTGGATTCTATTCCCGGTCACACCACAGGATTTTAATCTTGAATGGAAATTTAATACACAAGTGATCTTCTTGGTGATATAATATTAAAATATATATGTAGTCAATATGCCCATTTCACCAATTAATGTTTTAAAATGGTCAACAAGTTTCTACAGCCAAGCTGTCATTCTCAAGACCAGATATTGACTAGTCTTGAGAATGACAGCTTGGCTGTAGAAACTTGTTGACCATTTTAAAACATTAATTGGTGAAATGGGCATATTGACTACATATATATTTGAATGGAAATATTTCTGTGTTCCCACATGGTCTGGATTTTGTTTTAAGTTTTAGGTTTAAGGACTTTCCTGTTGCTTCGTCGTCATTTTTTGCCCATCATAACATTGGGGTAACGTATCTCCCCATCCAGTAGCCCCAAATTCAAAAGTGAGTTAAAATTCTGCTTACAGGAGAGAATACCAGGAACGTCGTAAGACAACCTAATGGGATTGAAAAAAAAATAATGTTGCTTGTTACACTTAAAAAATAAATTACCCAAATTTTACATAATTTTATTTCTTCTTATTATTATTAATGAGTTTATTAGCAGTACTATTATTATTATTAGTTTCATTTGCTCTTCTTCTTCTTATTATTATTATTTTCGTATTGTTATTATTAGTATTATTATTGATTATTTATTAGTATTATTATTATTAGTATTTATATATATAGTTATTATTTATTATTATATTATTATTTATTATTATTATTAGTATTCTTATTATTGCATTTTCCTTTTTCTCCTTATCAACTCTATATTGTGTAGCCTATACCTATTATGTGTAATTAATCAACTTGTAGATAATTCATAATTGTTATATGTATAATTTAATCCCAGTGAAATGGAAGAGAAGACCTTACGGTCTTGACTCCATCGGGTAAAATAAATAAATACATATGATAAACCACTGAGACCTACTTATTCGTGTAAATTAGGAAACATTACTACATGCCATTTCGCAAATTATTACAGTATTGCTAATGAAATATGTGTAACAATGTTACTTGAGACTAGTTTTTGTTTCTTTTCTGTTAGTATGAAGAGGACAACAAAGTTTCAAGAATTTTCTCTCTTCGATGTCATTGAAAAAGAAACGAAATACGCAGATCCTCGATTAGAATTGATCCCTTGGGCTATTTTCGACCAAAGGAACTTTACTATTTTCATGGTTGAAAGAGCAAAGTTTTCACCACCCTTAGTCTGTACTTGTAGCGCCTCAACACTCCTACACCCACATGACAGCTTTGTAGTTTGTTGAAGTAGCTTACAGGCGTCCCAGCTTTGCCTCTACAAAAATGATCGTATACGTTCACTTCTAAAAATTTAATCTATTTGCAGAAATTAAATAAAATACCTTAAACAATGCACTTCTACACGCTTAAACACATATTCATACGACTATAAGTAAACCACGCACGGATAAAACCTAGGCCTATACGAGTTATTTGTCCTATCCGTAACACTATTGGACTGGAAGTAAATATCAATAAAACTAAATATATGGTCACACATAGAAATACATTATACAATGAAAATGAGCAACTAGTGACAAATGAGGAAAATGTTGAGGAAGTGGCTGAATTCAAATACCTACGAACAATAATCACAAATAGGAATGAGATACACAAAGAAATTAAACATAGGCTCAATTCTGGAAATGCGTGCTATTATCCATTACAGATACTCTTGACTTACCAACTCCTTTCAAAAAATGTAAAAATGAAAATATATAAAACTATTATTCAACCAGTTATATTATATGGATGCGAAACATGCGCTCTTACTCTAAGGGAGGAAAGGAGATTACAAGTATTTGAGAATACAGTTCTTAGGAAAATTTTTGGACCAAAGAGAGATGAACAGACAGGTGAATGGAGAAGACTGCATAACAATGAACTACATGATCTTTATAGGAAGCCAGATATAATTAGAACAGTTAAGTCTCGACTGCGATGGGCAGGATATGTGGCACAAATGGAGAATAAAATACTTGCATGGAATATTCTTATAGGAAAACCAGAGGGAAAACGCCAGTTGGTAGACCAAGAATGAGGTGAGAGAATAACATTAACTTTGATTTGAGGGAAGTAGATTATACAGGGAATGATTGGAAAGCATTATCTCATCATAGGGATGTATGGAGAGGTTATGTCCGCGCGGCCATGTACCTATGGGTTCGATAGTGCCAGTGAGTAAGTTAGAGTAAGTAAGCCTTTAACATTTTAAGTCCTTATTGTCGCCATTTAAACCTGGGTGTGAAAGGACCAACAAATTTTGCTCAGATGCCTATTTTTCAGACTTGAGGCTTTTACTGTCGTAAATATATGACAAGGAATCCATGTACTTAGTTTCGTTTCGAAGGAACCTACACAGAGCATTTTTATGCCCTAAACGTTTCGTCGTTCTGAACCTTGGAACCTTGAAATAAAAGGTCGAGTAAGGCAACACTAGACCACCAGGAGCGACAGATCTATAAATGGAGCATTACTTTGGGTTATATTTGTATTTTAGCACATTCTTATGTAATCTAAATTTAATATAAAATATTTAACCTGCTTATTTGCTGCAATGGGCACAGAAAACATCTTTCCATCAACTTGGAGCATTTAAAATCTGAAAGATAGGTTTGAATTTGAGAGCATCTTTGCAAGCAGTGTACGTCCTGGCTGTTTGTGTTGTGCAGAAAAGTTATGAAGCTAATTGTAAAATAACGCAGATACACCAGGCTGCACCAAACATAATGAGAGAGGAATTTCGGACTCAAGACAAAGTATTCTGAGCTGGAGTGATACCCTCGGGACTCTCATTACCTGATTCCGGATTTATTATTCTCCTTTCTTTTCAAAAGTCTGTTTTGTATCCACGAACTTCTTTGTAGTGAAACCAAATACAGTAGTTCCAAAAGTCTGTAAACTTTCAATATTTCTTCGATGCCAAAATGTGCAAAAATTATTCTTTTATGAAGATATTGTCAAAATATTATGAAATGTGAATTTATTTCTCAAGTGCTTTAAATTCGTAGTAGTCTATAACGTAAACTTTTAGACTCCAGTTTCATTATTCTTCCTAGTTTAGAATATAAAATTTCATACCTGTGATAAATAGCAGAAATA